>CM060850.1:20847614-21442614 GCA_030737835.1 Acorus gramineus
TCACTTGTTGCGCTCATGCTTTCTTTTCTTCCCTTTCCCTACTCAAGTGATTATTCTGGCTCTCGGAAGATCATCCGGGCTTAGACCTGCAAACTAAGATATCACAAATGATAAGTGTTTCACAGTTCTGACCGATCAAAATGGGGTATCTACAATTGCCCCTCCTCGGATGGTGTTTTAAGTGAAGCTTGAAGCACCATTCGAGGATAAGAAGAGAGACCTCATTTTGATCGGTTTAACCATCAGGCATTGTTTTCTGGTAAATACAAGTCAGGAGATAAACATGGAAGCAATTTTCTTATGATCCATTAATGAAATGATCATTGAAGGGAGAAGGAAATATTTGATCTAAATGTCAATGAGTGATCCAACCCTCGGTTGGGGTTCCTAGCCTTCGTGTACTGCAGCCCGGCGTTGGATTCCCTGTGCCTACCGTGCGTTGCAACTCAGCAAACAGGGGGATATCATGACAGAAATAAAAAGGGGACACTTTCGAATAATTGGAGAAGGATCATTTTATTAATAACTCAAAGAAAATTGGACTATGGGGAAATCAATCCTGACTTGCATGTACTGAGAGACAAAATGCCCAGGTTTAAATGCCGTAGCCCTAATGAAAATCCTGAAAATGTACTGAAATGCTACTGACATATGCAATAAAAATGCTTATAGATGCCAAAAATCTAAAGATGTGCCAAAAATTTGCTTTGAAATTATGCAATAGAATGCCCAAAAGGTGCTCAAAACATAGAGAGTGCAGAAAAATCAGAACATCATTGATATAGGCAATATAACACTTGAAAATATCCAAAATCTGAAAAAAAAAAATGTCCAAAATTTAAAATAAATGTCCAAAATCTGAAAAATATGTCCAAAATCCGCTGGAGATACGTGCAACAAAATGTGTCAAAGATGCTTCCAAGGCAGAACTATACAAATCCAAACCATGTATATGCTTATTTAGATATATATATATGTACATATATGTGAGGGATTGGACATACCTACGCGGGCTTTAAACGTGGCTTGACTACTGATCGCATCGTAAGTAGATTGCCCAACCTGACGGCCTGCTTAAGGATTGTTCCAGTCGATGTTCACTACCAGGATTGTCTAAATCGACGTTCACTGTCAAGATTGTCATAGTTGACGCTCATCGCCAGGATTGTCTAAGTCGACGTTCCTGCCAGGGTTCATCCAGAAGCAGTGTGTCCAGCCTTGTTTAGTTTTGCTCACTTGTGCTCTCGTTCTGCTCTTCTTTCCTCTGGACCCTGTATAACAACATCAAACACAAAGCTAAGTAGATATACCCACTCAATTAAGCATATGTTCATAATTCAATACTCCCCTTTTAAGATTACAAGATGGCCTTCATTTTGATTATCGACGATCCATACGGAAACTTTTTGAATCGATATCCATCTAGGGGGACCACGCAAGTTCTGTCTACTTGTTTAATGATCATTCATTCGTCCGTTCCCTTCTTGCTTCTCCTAGGCCCTACAAAACAACTTAAGAGACTAGACCAAATGATCATATCTGTTCCGTTTGGGCCCCTGCTCATTTTTTTTTATTTCTCCTTGTTAATTTGTCAAGGGCCCAAATAATGATAAAATTGGGGGTAATGGGTTATGGAGAAACAAACCTGATGATGCATGGTGCTATCTTGACCTTGATGCCAGCAATGAGAGATGCTTACCAGTTATTAAAAGGACTCATGGTGATCAACCGTTTGCCATATCAAGGATACCTTGCGTGGTTTTGTCGATGGGGATAGTTCCCAAGTCTGGAAGTTCTTGTATGCTTGATCATGTTACCAAAATGTACTGAGAACTCCATAAATGTGCCAGGATAACATTCAAAGACCGACTTTTAGATGAACAAGGTTTTAAGTAGACTCATGTGCAGTGTGTGGTAGCAGTTTAAGAAGTGGCTCACCTCTAGACTGAAAATTTCACTTGACCCAAAAGAACTGGTTTAATTCATATCTTGTCACAAAAAGGGGGGAAGTGAATGAATGGGGGTGAGAGTAGTGTCCTCCTTGAACCAACTAAAAAATTGCCCCAGTCCTAGCACATGTCCTAAGTCACTCGGTCCCCCCAGCTTTCTTCTTTACTGCTCTTTTTTTTTTTTTTTTTTTTTTTAAGGGTGGAGGACGCAGGCCCGCATTGGATACCCACTTTATCCTCTTTTTTTTTTTCTTTTTTATAATGGCCAACTTGCCTTATTTTGGAGGGTATTTCTGTTTTTACCTTCTCCTTGGAAGCATCGACAGTGCCAGAGCCAGCTCTTTTGGGACATGCGCCAAGACTAAGGTATTTTCATGGATCATAGGCAACACGAGTTAAAATACAAACAAAAGAATGACAATTACAAATTGCCCCAGTCTAATGTTGTGGGCGATCTTTTTATCTATCAGTGAACCAGGTCTTAAACTGGATAAGTGTGATGACAGTGGTAAGAGCGGTGAGTATGAGTCTATATAAAACACATGCTATCCTTAAGGCTATCAAATCATATCATCAGGCATAGATACTAGGATTCACAGTAAGTAATGGTAAAATTTCTCAAACATCAAGTATTAAGCATAGAATTTTTTCAAATAAAGTGCATTCCATGTACCTGAGACCTCGTCCCCTTCGGCGTTCACCAAGCGATAAGCATTCCCGGAATAGGCATGGGTGATTACATAAGGTCCTTCCCAAATTGGTTGCAGTTTTCCTCTCGGGTGTGGTTGTCGAGAAGGCATGAGCTGCTTGAGCACCATTTCCCCAACTTGGAACTTTCTTTCAATTACCTTTTTCTGGAAGGCTCTGGACATTCTCCTTTGGTAAATTTGGGCGTGTTCGGCTGCTCGCAACCTTTTCTCATCTAATAGTTCAAGTTGTAGAAGGAGCGCTTCCCTCCTATCCTCGGGTTGTAAATCCTTGTCCAACTCCACTCTCAAAGATGGGATAAGCACTTCATAGGGAACCACCGCCTCCATCCCAAAAGTAAGGGAGTAAGGAGTCTGACCTGTGGGGGTCCTGATGGAGGTGCGATAAGCCCAAAGTGCATCAACTAGCTTGTCCGGCCAATCGGTAGCCTTATGCGTCTCCACGGTCTTTTTGATGATCTTCAGGAGAGTCTTGTTCGTAGCCTCCGCTTGTCCATTCCCTTGGGGATAATATGGGGTGGAGTGATGCAGCTCAATGTGGTGCTTGTTGCAGAGGTCTTGAAATTCCTGAGAAATGAACTGAGGACCATTGTCAGTAATGATTACCTTCGGAGCGCCAAATCGTGCGAGGATATGAGTACGAACGAAGCGAACAAGAGTAGAACTCTTGATCACTATGTACGACTCAGCCTCGGCCCATTTGGTGAAGTATTCTGTGGCAGTGAGGATGAAGGCTTTCTGACTGGTGTTTTCAACTGTATCCCTAAAGGGGCCGATGATGTCAAGAGCCCACATGGAGAAAGGCCAAGGAGAGGTCATGGAATGCAATGCGGAGGCGGTGCATGGATCTTATTGGCATGGGTCTGGCACTGAACACACCGTCTGACGAATTGTGGCAATCCCCCTCCATTGTGGGCCAATAGTAACCCATCCTTAGAACTTTCTTTGCGAGCATCTGTGAATTCACATGGCCTCCACAAACTCCGGAATGTGCCTCTTTCACAATAGTGAATGCCTCTTCATCTTCCAAGCATCTCAACAACTCTCCATTGAAGGACATGCGAAAGAGAATGCCTCCTCGAAGACAATATTTGGTCGCCATTCTTTTAACAGCTTTTCGATCATCACTGGTGGCGTACTCCGGAAAGGAGCCATCTTCAAGGTAGTTCTTGATGTCGAAGAACCAAGGATTTCCATCATCAGGTTCCTCCAAATCTATTGCGGAAATCCCAACAGACTTAAGAATCTCATCTTTCTTCTCTTGCTGCTCCATTAGGTCTTGAATCTTGCAGTCTCGAAGGTCAGTGGCCGGAGTTTCTAGTCTTTGGATGATGACAGTCTCCGCCTTTTTGGATATCGGGAGGGTGAGTGAGGAGGCCAACGAGGCCAAGGCATCGGCGAGGATGTTGCCGGCTCGAGGTGTGAAAATGTGGATCACTTCTTGAAACTGGCGCAACAGGATAATAGTCAGTTCTCTGTAGGGCTTGAGTTTCGGGTCCCTCGTCTGGCACTTCTTCAAAGTTTGGCGAATCACTAAGAGTGAATCTCCAACAATCTTTAGATGACGAACTCCAAGAGCTAGGGCTGACTTTAAACCTGCAATCAATGCTTCATACTCCGCAATATTGTTAGTAGCATTAAAAGTAAGTTGAAAAGCGCGCGGGATGATGACACCTTCAGGGGAGAGCAAGGCAATTCCAATTCCTCTTCCTTTCTGATTGACCGCTCCATCAAAATACAATGTCCATGTCTTGCGGTCATCTTCCTCAACTAATGCAAACAACTCTTCGTCAGGGAAATCCGTCCTGACAGGCTCATAATCCGGCAGTGGGAGGTGAGCAAGGTGGTCGGCGATGGCTTGTCCCTTGATGGATTTTTGAGTGACATACGTGATGTCAAACTCATTTAGTTGGACCTGCCATCGAGCTAGCCGACCAGTCACTGATGCCTTCTCAAACAGATACCTTACCGGATCCATCTTTGCCAGATACTTTACTTGGTGCGCAAGGAAATAGTGGCGTAATTTCTGAGAGGCCCATACCAGCGCTAAACATGTCCTTTCCATGAGTGGGTAGGCCTGCTCATATTCAATCAGAGTTTTGCTCAAATAATAGATAGCCTTTTCCTTCCTTCCTTCTTCATCGTGTTGTGCGAGCACCGCGCCAACAGCTTCTTCAGTGGCCGCCAGGTAGAGAAGTAGCGGACGCCCAGGGACAGGGGCTGAGAGAACAGGGGGGCTGAGTAAGTATTTCTTAAGTTCATCAAATGCTTGTTGACACTTGTCATCCCAAATGAATTCAGTCCCTCCTTTTAACAGCTTGTAGAAGGGTTTACACCGTTCGGCATGCTGTGAAATGAATCGACGAATAAACTGCAGCCGACCGATGAGTCCCCTAAGCTCCTTCAAATTTTTTGGAGGGGGCATTTGAGCGATCGCTCTTGCTTTAGATGGATCGACTTCAATCCCCCTCTTACTTATCATGAATCCCAATAGCTTTCCAGATGACACTCCAAACCTACACTTCTTAGGGTTCATTTTCAAACTGAATTTTTTACACCTCTGTAGAACCCTTTCAAGTGTCTCTGCATGACCTTCCCGCGTCTTAGATTTGACCAAGATGTCATCCACGTAAACTTCCATTAATTTGTGCATCATGTCGTGGAAAATCGAGGTCATGGCGCGCTGGTACGTTGCCCCGGCATTTTTAAGGCCGAAGGGCATTACAACGTAGCAGTAGGTCCCCCAAGGAGTGATGAATGATGTCTTCTCCTGATCTTCTTCTGCTAGACGGATCTGATTATAACCCGAGAAACCATCCATAAAGGACAGCATCTCGTGTCCCGCAGTATTGTCAACAAGAATGTCAATGTGTGGAAGAGGGAAATCGTCTTTCGGGCAAACCCGATTGAGATCTCGAAGTCTACACACACACGGACTTTGCCATCTTTCTTGCTTACCGGGACAATGTTGGCTATCCACTTTGGGTACAGCACCACCCTGATAAACTTTGCCTGGTGTAACTTATCTACTTCCTCCTTCACTTTTAGGGCCAACTTCGGATGGAGCCGCCTTAGCTTCTGCTTTATTGGTTTGGCGTCTGGTTCCAGAACTAGCCTATGCTCAACCAATGAAGGGTCAAGACCAGGCATGTCTTCGTAAGACCAGGCGAACACATCCGAATAGCTCCTCAACACCTTCTCCAAACTTTCTCGCTCGCTCGGATTTAGTTCCGCACTGATCAAGATGATCTTAGGATCAGTGGCGGTCCCGAGATTCAACTCCTCCATCCTTTCCTCCTCACTTGCCGTCTGCTCATCAAAGTGCTGAAGGCTTTCTGCGAACCCCTTTGACATCTCCTCTTCTTGCTCTGCTTCATCATCATCGTCACAAATCTCAAATACCCCCAAGCCGTCATCGAAATCTCCAAGGTCCTCCAAATCAGGTTCTTCGATGACAGCTATTGACTCGGATCGTTCTATTCCATGGATTACGTGAATACGTTCCCCGATGTCATCGATAATCCGAGTAGGGATTTGAAATCGTGAAGCCTTGCCAGGTCCTTGAGACACATGGGGCATTGACGCCTTAGGAGGGTCGACCAAACTCCGCAGCTTGTCCAGAAGATCAGAATTAAAAAGCGAGGGGTACCAAACCACCAAAGCGTCATCCTTTATCTCAAACAGGGATCCTAATGTCTTAGGTTGTTCTACATTGTCCATTTTTAGATCCACCCTTCCTTAAAATTGAGTTTAATTTATTTATTTAGCAAGCAAAGCAAGAAATAAAGCAAGGAAATTTTATGTACAAACAGAAATTAATTTCCCCTTTTTTTTTTTAGCAAGCAAAGCAAGAAGTAAAGCAAAGAAATTTTATGTACAAGCAGAAATTGATTTTTTTTTTTTTTTTTAGCAAGCAAAGCAAGAAATAAAGCAAGGAAATTTTATGTACAAGCAGAAATTGATTTTTTTTTTTTTTTTATGCAAGATTAGAGTGTGCAGGATCTATATACAACGAAAGACAGGAAAGAAATGAACCTTAGATATGGGAAGAGAGTACTTACCTGAATGGCGCCCTCAAGAATAGAGAAAATAGATCATCCTTTTGCAAGGTTGAGGGCTGAGTTCAATCCGATCACCCTAGAGAGTCTTGCTCCCCAATGCTCCCGAACTGCATGAATGGGGCATCTCATCAGCAGAATCCGGGTCTTCAACATAGTATTCTGGCAATTTATGAGAATCGCTGGGCAATTGTTCATGTGATTCAGAAAATAACTGGTCAAGAGTCTCAATCAGAGAATCAATGTCTTCCTCTGGTGGAACTGAAGAGGAGGATCCTGATTGGCTCTCAATGGGAGTCAGTTGACTGGATGCGGGCTGTTCTGATCCAGTGCTACGGATAAAATGTTCTTCCAAGCTCCAATCCGTAATGCCATAGAATGGTCTCCAATCATAGACATCATAAACTGTGAGTGATCCGATGCCCATGTGGTCCGGCCATATGAAGTTGTGAATGATGTCTGTGGTGCCTTGATTGTACCGTCCCAGACCTTGGCCTCGATGATAACCCATTTGTTCCATGAGCCGCCATCCTGGATTACTGTCAGTTGATGCGCGTGCTTTACCTTTGCCCAAAGTGCTTACCTGTAGTGCCCCATCACGCGCCCAATCGGGTGGAAACTCTGATATGTGCACGACTGGCTGCTTGCCTTCTCTCCTGGAAGGGCTTTTCACTGTTGTGATAGCCTCTGCTTCTTCTGCTTCATACCGGATGCCTTTGACAGCGTCCCCACCTATTGTGATGATCTGTTCTCCAAAAGGAAATTTGAGGCATTGGTGGAGTGGGGAGGAAACACCTCGGATTGTCGCCAACCATTTTCTTCCCAAGATCATGCTGTAATCAGAGTCCATCTCCAGAACATAGGCTTCAAACGTGGTCTTGAGGGGACCGATCTCCAAGCTAAATGAACGGAAGCCCACCACTTGTCGAGCACTCCTGTCATAGGCAAAAATTCGCGTATCGGACTCCGCCAGTGAAGTGATATCACCATTGACGTGCTGGAACGTCTGGAGGGACATGAGGTTGACACCCGCACCAGTATCAACAAGGATTCGATTAACCAACGTTTTCTCCACCAAGGCGGTGACGCAAAGTGCCGAAATGTTGGTGAGGGGATCATCAATGACTTCCTTGGGCCAGAATGAGATCACAGGGCCCAATCCTTCAGAAACTAGCGCAGCTGGCACATTAAAGGCAGAAATGTGGCGATCCACCTTGACCTTTTCCAGGAAAGCCCTTATCGCCTCCTGATGGTGTTCTGAAGTTTCGATTAGCTCCAATATCGAGATCTTGGCTGGGATTTTGCGCAATTGTTCAAGCAAGTCCACCTTATCACCAGCTCTCCCTTCTTCCACTTCCGCTTCTGGATTGGTCTGTCGGAGAACTTGAGAGGGCATATTGTTGAAGATGCGTCCTGTCCTGGTGGTGTGGAGAACTGCAGTATTGGGACAATGATGCTCGGAGGACAAAAGTGGCCAGATGGGGCTGAGGCTGCTGGCTCGGATGGGACTCCAGATTGGTGGCGGGTTCATGGAGGGAACCGGACTTCTAGGAGCTGGACGGATGATGCCACCTGGTATGATCTGGGGTGGAGGATCGTCCTGAGGCTGATATGCACAGTTCTTTGGCCCAGTATTTAGCTCGCACATTTGACAGTTGAAGAACCTTGACCAGTCATGGCGGCGTGCCTCCCCCCATACCGAGATGATGTCCCCATTGCTTGGAAAACGCAAGCATTGATGACGCGTAGAAGAGACACCTTCGACATTGTCAAGCCAGGGCCTCCCAAGGATCATGGAATGAGGCGACTCGATCTTCATGACCTCACAGTCTACAGAGGTACATACTGGCCCCACCTTTAGAACACAAGAGATCCTCCCGCATGAAGATTGGCTTGAGCTGTCATATGCGTGGAGAAGGGTTTCTGATGGTTGGAGCTTGGGGAGCCCACGCCGAAGCTTGCAGTAGGTGGAATGGGTCATGATGTCTACTCCAGCGCCTGTGTCCACGAGGACATTTCGGAGAATTTTACCGGCAATGGCTACTTTGATCACAAGGGGGCATGTGCGTATGCTAGGCTCGGCGAGCTCATGAGGAGCGAATGTGATGGAAGGGGAACATGTCAAGCAAGTGATCGTGTCATGCTCCTCTGATGAGTCTTCTGTTGATGTTGGGGAGCCAGATGGCTCAAAGTCCAAGGAGTCTTCTTCAAGCTCCTCCTCTCGTATTTCTTCTTTCGACTCTTCTTTCATCACCCTTTCTATCCCTCCTTCTGAGCCAACGGTTAACGCATTAACAGTCCAATTTGGTTCATTCGGTCCCCCCCAAAGGATGTTTTCCTCCCATACGGAGACAATCTTTCCCCATAGTGGAAACCGAAGGCATTGATGACGAGTGGATGGAACTGCTCTGGCATTATTGAGCCACGCCCTCCCGAGAATTATGTTGTGGACGCCCCCTCGAGCTTTACGACATGAAAATATACCTCAGTGTGCAACGGGCCTACCATCAAAGGAATCGTAACTGTTCCGACCACCGGTCGTCTGGTGCCGTCATATGCTTCTATGAACTCATTAGAGGGCTCAAGTTCAGGACGGTCCTCCACATCTTCAAATGAGCAATAAACTCCATATGCCATGATGTTTCCTCCTGCCCCGGTGTCGATATATGTATATCTGAAGGGGATCCCTGCTATCTCCACCATGATACGAAGAGGGCGATTACGCATTGCTGGTGGGGCGAGCTCGCTCTCGAGGAACACAATAGGTGGCGGTCCCACCGGGCCATCAACAGTTCCGGTTGATGCTTCTGGTTCTTGAACTGTGCTTGCCAATGTGGACTGATCAGATGGTTCTTGCTCAAGGGCATCTTCACCAAATGCCAGTTCTTCCGGCTCTTCCATGAGCTCGTCTTCAGATACTTCCCCTCAGGGTCTTCTTCTGGCTCCTCCTCTTCGGGGTCTTCTTCTGGCTCCTCCTCCTCAGGGTCTTCTTCTGGCTCTTCCTCCTCAGGGTCCTCTTCTGGTTCCTCCTCAGGGTCCTCTTCTGGTTCCTCCTCTTCAGGGTCCTCTTCTGGTTCCTCCTCCTCCGGGTCCTCTTCTGGTTCTCCTCCTCAGGGTCCTCTTCTGGTTCCTCCTCCTCAGGGTCCTCTTCTGGTTCCTCCTCCTCAGGGTCCTCTTCTGGTTCCTCCTCCTCAGGGTCCTCTTCTGGTTCTCTCCTCAGGGTCCTCTTCTGGTTCCTCCTCCTCAGGGTCTTCTTCTAGCTCGTCTTCTTCCATGGGTTCCTCTTCAGATTCAGATTTACCACTACCAGGTGTTGCCGGTGGGGTGACAAGGTTGGCCCAAAGGTGTGAGGAGGAGTTGGACTGGTTGGGGGATGGAGGGTCGGTCCCAATGAAGTTGACAACTGGACCAGATGAAGTAGACGGTTGAGTATGGGAAGGAAGTGGGTCAATATGAATGCCAAGAGGTGCAGATGAAGTGGAGGATTGAACAGGGTGGGCCGAGCGGGACCTAGTGATGATATTTCGCAATAGTGCCCAATCAATGCGATCTTGTTCATGAAGATCATAAACAAAATCTCGAAATGTGTAGCAACCACAGATGTCATGACCATGCATTCGGTGGTATGGGCAGTAGCGTGAACTATCGACACCAGGGGGTGAGGGTCTCTCGGGTGGCAAGGTGATGCTGTTGGATTCCATCAGTGCCATAAAAATGTCGGGCAAGGACTCTGGCAGTGGTGGGTAAGTATCACGTTTGCCCATCCTTCGAGCCTGGTAAGATGTGGGTGGAGGAACAGCTGTGTATTGTCTTTCAGGGATTGGTCGGGGAGTTATTTGATTGGGTTGCAAGGCTCGAACGGGTTGGGCTTGGGGAGCTGAGTGGTGATACTGGAATGGTTGGCGGAGAGGTGGGTGGTGGGTTGGGAATGAGGAAATTGGTGTGGGGCGTGTCGGATGGTGCACCGGCGTCTGTTGAGGAGCAATCCCTTGATAACGGGTTACTGGTCGAGGCGGAGTATACCTAGATGGTCCAGGTGCATACGGCCATGTTACCGGTCCTCGACCAGAAGCTGGTGATCCATTTGGGTAGAACGCTGAGATTTGTGGGGTGACCCCTTCTACCGTGGAGGATGGAACATGGTTTTTCTTGAAGGGAGGACGCTGGTTGCCAGTTGGTGAAGCAATGGTAGTGTTGGCACAACGCTGAATGCGGTTGTGGCGATCAATCAGCATTTCATAAGTAGAGCAATCACCATAGGCGAGATTCATTCGCAACTCTGGAGTGAGATTTTGCAGCATCATGTCTATTTCCTGGCTTTCTGTCAATTGCAATCCCGTCCTGTGCACCAACATGCGCCAACGTGCCACAAAAGATTCAAACTCTTCACGCGGCCTCATCTTCTCTGCTGTAAGGTCTGATAGGGATGGAATGCGCATTCTCTGATACCCATAACGCCGGAGAAACCTCTCGCTCACAGCAGAAAAATCATGGAGGCATTCGACCGGGAGGGTCGCATACCATTGAACTGCCTCTCCTTCAAGAGACTTCTGGAAAAGGAATACTAGAAGTGACTCATCTCCCAGGAATGGACGTGAGTCCATATAAAAAGCAGTCAAATGAGCATCTGGATCTCCTCGACCATTATATCTGCGGTACTTGGGGATTTTAAGGTCGAGTGGGAGAGCAATGGGGGGAATTTGGCGTAAATTGGACTGGTGGGAGGTTTGGAGCAAGGTTGGGTTGAGTTCTGACACTATCCTTCGGACAGTGTCATCCAAGGTTTCAATAGGTTGGGGGTGGGGTTGGACTCTTGGCTGTGGTGGAGGAGGAGGGGGTTGAAGAGTAGTGGGATTTGGATTCCGGGAGGCTGAGTGCAATTGGTTGAGGTGGTCGAAGGCATTCATCATTTCATCAATTGAGTGATATCCCATGGCCTCCATTCTTTCCTCGAGTCTCCTCCAGGCTGGTCTTTCTGAGGTCTCAGTGGTTTCCTGGTTGCGCGTGGCTTGCCCATGGGGCATTCTGGCATCGGGAAACACTTGGTTCTCATAAAAATCATATCCCATGTCTACCCTTGAACCTTCAGGTCTAGGGAAGGGATCCATGTATGTGTTTCGGGGTGAGCAGCAAGCGATATAGAAATGGAAAGCACACAATTCAACAACTTAACAGATCAAGCAATTTCCACAATTTAATAAAGCATGAAACTTCAGAAATCAGATAATAATGGGGATGTTGATAGCTCCTGGTCAGAACATCTAACTGGGTGAGCAAGGGCTGGACGTCGAAGATTCTGCTAGAATTTTGAAATACAGAGAGAGCAAGTTTTTTTTTTTTTTTTTTTTTTTTTTACTGAAGGAAATTTTGGAAAAAAAGTTAGTGAAGGAAAGAGAAATTTGGTACTAGAGATTTTGAAAAGAAATTTTTTTTTTTTTTTTAATCAGAAGAAAAGGAAAGGAAAATTTTGAGGAAAACAGAAAATAGGAACTGAAGTTCAGAATGGTGCAAATAAAAAGAGGATTTTTTTTTTGTTTTTTTTTTTGTTTTGTTTTGTGTTACTTACTGAAGGAAATTTTGGAAAGAGAGTTAGTGAAGGAAAGAGAAATTTGGTACTAGAGATTTTGAAAAGAAAATTTTTTTTTTTTTTTTTTTTTTTTGGAAAAGCAAGTAAAAATTTTAATCAGAAGAAAAGGAAAGAAAAATTTGAGGAAAACAGAAAAATAGGAACTGAAGTTCAAAATAGTGCAAATAAAAAAGTGGGAATTTTTTTTTTTTTGTTTTTATTTTTTGCAAAAATATAGGAAAACAGAAAGACAGTAAATTTTGGCAGACAGTGCAAAAAAGAGGGGAAAAAAAATAGGAAATCAGAAAGACAATAATTTTTTTTTTTTTTTTTTTTTTTTTTTTTTTTAGAACAAGAAAGCAAGAAACTTTGATTGAAAAAAAAAAAAAGGGTGATAAATGAGTAGCTAGAATCAGACAAAAGCAAGAAAGAAACAGAAACTTCGACCACTACCTAGGGGTTCGTCCAGGAGTTAACACAGTACAGATATTCAGTAGCATACAACAACCATCATCATGCATTCATGAAACAGATTAGACTCAGTCTTATTGATGTCTAGTGAAAGTCGCAGGAATTCTTTTCAAACTAGCACTACTCTCTGCCTAGGAGTTTTAGAGGACCAACCTGATTGAGCTTTTCACGAAGGGAGTCCCACCGTGATCGCCAGACTGTCGGTGTTGGATTTTGACGCAGGCGTTGGTCGTGAATCCAGGTTCCTTCAAGTTTGGTTCCGTCACGCACACGGCGCTTCGAATCACCACTTGATGGATCGTCCAAGGTTGCCCGACCGCTTCCAGGGACGTTGGTGTGATCGCCACTTGCTTTTCCTCAAAAGCAAGAAAAGAATATTTCTTCTGTTATTACTCGCCTTCAACGAGGGATGCGGGTTCTCCTCTCAAGGATCACGGCCGGCCGTGCCTTGAGGTGTTTAAGCTCAGATTGATCCTGCAAACCCAAAGAGAGAGAAAGATACTTTTTTTTTTTTGTGCAAGGTTGGCAAAAAAAGATGTTCTTTCTGGTCAATAGACTGGGGGTGAAGTATAGGGCTTGATGAATCAGAAGGGATTGTTGGTCTCGACGAGCCACAGGGAGTTGTCGAGATTGACAAACTATGGGTGGATTGTCGGGTTCAACGAGTTAAAGGGGGATTGTCGGGTTCGACGAGTTAAAGGGTGATTGTCGGGTTTGACGAGTTAAAGGGGGATTGTCGAGTTCGACGAGCCAGGGGGGATTGTCGAGTTCGACGAGTCGAAGGGGGATTGTCGAGTTCGACGAGCCAGGGGGGATTGTCGAGTTCGACGAGCCAGGGGGGATTGTCGAGTTCGACGAGCCAGGGGGGATTGTCGAGTTCGACGAGCCAGGGGGGATTGTCGAGTTCGACGAGCCAGGGGGGATTGTCGAGTTCGACGAGCCAGGGGGGATTGTCGAGGGTAAACTCCAAGAAAAATTTAACAAAATTAGTGGGAGGCTTTATGTTAACAAGAAACTGAGAAAAAAAAAAAACAGCATATAAACAGTATATAAAAGGGTAATAACAAACATATAAAGCAGTAAATGACAAATAAAGTAAACAGAGTAAAACAAAAGGGGTTAGTAGTCCTTGGGAGGTACCCAAACTTGCAAAGGGGGGTGTTCAAATGGTCCCTAGACCAACCGACCAACGATCCAAGTCAGGGTCGTCCGCCAGCTGCGTATAGTTTCCAAAAGAACTGATAAAAGTCCAACGATGTACTCCAACACTCTCAACTTTGATTAAACTTATATTTATTAGATTTAGTAAGTTTGTTACAACCTTATACAAGTTCTTTTAGGAAATGATATGTTATACAAGTTCTCTTAAGTAAAAAAAAAAAGAGGAGAAGAAAGAAAAAAAAAGAAAAGGAAGGGAAGTGAGGGTGGGGAAGTGTGATGGGTGGTTGTTTGGAGTGGCTGCCGGCGTAGGGGGTGGTGGTGCTCGGAAACGGAGGGTGGAGGGTGTTGAGAGGGCTGTTGGTGATAAAGAACAAGGTGGGTTCGGATGGGTGGGTTTTGGAGAGGAATGGGAGGGTTTAGGTGGTAGGTGAGAGTGGTGGGTGGTTGTTTGGGGTGGCTGCTGGTGTAGGGGGTGGTGGTGCTCGGAAATGGAGGGTGGAGAGTGGTGAAAGGTCGCTGGTCTCGAGTGGGGTGGCTAGGAGAGGCTTTGGAGAGTAAAAGGTGGGTAAAGATGGTGCTTCCTCCTCCAAAACCTCCCTTTTATAGCCCCAAACGACCACCACCTTCTTGACACCTGTTTGGGGAAGTCATGAGTGCCCCACGACGCTCCCACGTTCACCCGAAGTGGCTGACGTCGGTGGAGAGGCGAAAAAATGCAAGCCATGCCGTCCTTTCCGAGCTGAACTTATCCCGGTATTTTTGACGATCCGTCATCCCATTGTCGAGGTCGACAATCCCACCAAAGATCTTCCAGTTCGACAATCCTTTCAGAGATCGTCGAAGTCGACGATCCTCAGAAAGATCGTCCAGTTCGACAATCCTTTAAGAGATCGTCGAAGTCGTCGGTCCTTAGAAAGGTCGTCCAGTTCGACAATCCTTTCAGAGATCGTCGAAGTCGACAGTCCTTAGAAAGGTCGTCCAGTACGACGGGTGGGTGGTCGCTTGTCTTAATCACCAAACAGATTTTAGATGTCTTGTACAGCAACCCGAGGCTTAACCATTCTGGGCAATAGTACTGCTTCTCTTGAGCTTTTCTTTAAACTTATCACTTGTTGCGCTCATGCTTTCTTTTTCTTCCTTTTCCCCACTCAAGTGACTATTTTGACTTCGGGAAGATCATCCGGGCTTAGAGCTGCAAACTAAGATATCACAAATAATAAGTGTTTCACAGTTCTGACCGATCAAAATGGGGTATCTACAAAGATTGGCCATCAACTTTCCTCATATGAATATTTGACAAGTTTAGAAAGTAAAATCTTTCATTAATTCCCATTATTAATTTTCTGCATAATCTTCGGATGAATTTTTGACCCCTAAAAAGGTGGAATTACAAAATATTCACGGAACATTGATTTGTAGATCTTGAAAATATCTTTTCAACGCCATATTTTGAGCCAAAATATGATACTTGAGGCAAAATTTATGGTCAAAATAATGGGACGATTTTAACATTGATTTGAAGAATATTTGATTGAATTTTGATTTTTTATTCTCTCTTCACCAAATCTTTATCTAGCATAATTTTGGATATTCTAGAATCTTCTTGATTCTCCTTTATATCTTTAAATGCTTTATAAAATATATTGCATTGATAATAATCATTTATCTCAATTACCTGTAATAACAAATAAATTTTGAATATTAGTCATTATTACACTTAAAATTAGAAAATAGAAAACTAAATTAAGGGGCTTAAATGTACAAATAATATGCTTATCACACATCTGTTGAACCGTAGCATCTTTAGAATTTGCAATTCCAAACAACAGTGGGAAGGCGTGCTCGAAGGCGCTCTCACCCAGCCAAACATTCTGCCAAAAGCTAATGTGACCCTCTCCCTAGCTTCCACTTGAGTGCCTCTGCGAATTAACTACCTAGCTCCATCCATCCTTTGCATAGGAATGATGTCCGGGTCGAGATCATCGGGAGGAAATGTGCACCACTACCATATCGCTCTTTGAACAGATTTACCCACCATAATGAAGGGTTGTGAACCCAGCTCCAAAGCCATCTAGAAAGCAAGTCACATCCCAAACAGTTGGCCAACTCCATTGCCTTCCCTCTCTCAACGTTGATTGTCCACACTGTGCTCTTATCCCAATTTATCTCCAGTCCCACTAGCAAGGTGAAATAGGCCATGATAAATCGGATCCCTTGCACCACTTCTCATCTCCGAAAGTGCAAACATAGTTGTGTCGTCAGTGTATAGAAGGTGCGTAACTGGCGTCCCTCCCGCCATGCACGCTAAACCACTGATCCAGCCTTGCACCTCTACCTTTATGCACATGCGACTCAGCACATTCGCAACGACCGCGAACAGTATTGGTGCCTGTTTAAAGGGAAGAACCCGCAGGAAGTGCCATTAATCAAAACTGATGCTTTTGCAATGCTAATGCACTGGTGAATCATCCGAAGCCATGATGTATTGAAACCATGTAGTGCAAGGACCCGCAATAGAAACTCCCAGTCCACTCTATCAAAGGATTTTGCAAAATCAAGTTTAAGAATCAACCCACCTCTCTTATCTCTATGAAGGTTAGTGATGAGCTCCTGGGTAACCACAAAACCTTCCTGAAGAGTACGCCCTGGAATGAATGTGGACTAATTGGGCTCAATAATTGAAGGACAAATCTTTTTTAATCTGTTCGCGAGGACCTTTGCTATCAACATGTAGCTGCCATTGATCAAACAAATCGGGCCATAATCCCCTATCTGCTCGGGGCCCTCCTTCTTCGGTATAAGGACAAACGCTGAAGAATTTATACTTCCAATACTTTGCTGCCCGGATTGAAATTCCCTGAACATTTGGACCGCGTCCTCCATCACAATGACCCAAAAAGCTTGAAAAAAATGAGGTCTAAAACCATTAGGACCCAGAGCTTTGTCACCCTCATACTGAAGACTGCTTTTTTGATCTCCTCAATCGAAAAGTCAGCGTTCAGTTCATCCATAAGCTCCGCTGGGATGGTTTTTAAATCTGGATCTCGCCATACGGGCCTCCATCTCCTCTCCTTGCGGTAAGCTTGCATGAAGTGGTTGACCACATCTTCTTTGATGGAATTGTCATCGGACACCTAGTCTTCACCCTGTCGCAGCTTTTGAATTTGATTTACTCGCCTTCTTTGGTTGCAAATTTGGGAAAGAACTTAGTGTTTCCATCCCCTGCTTTGAGCCAGAGAGCCTTAGATTTTTGCCTCCATTCTTACTCTTCTGAACGGAGAATCTTAGCAAATTCTTACTTAGCTTGCAACCGGGCTGCTCAATCATCAAAAAATAAAATATGTTACACTAATCAATCATCTAAAATTTAAAAAAACATGCAAATTCATATATTAATATTTGTATTCAAATTTTTTTATAAACAATGATACAAGGTATTAGATTGTTGAAAGACTGAAATGTGTTTTTATTTTACACACTTCTATTTTTATACCTGCCCATTTTCAGGTCTATTTTATGCATTCTTGTATTTAAATAATATTCTTTACACACCTCATTATTTGAATGTAATAGGGCATGGGACCCTTCTTCTGGGCATAATATGTTGGTAATGAAGTGCGAGACAAGAGGGAATGTAAGGGGGTGGAGGGGCTAGGGTTTTGAAGGGTGTTTATTCTTTCGTCTCTAGGGATTTGCATGATGAGATACAAAGACTAGTAATCAGGGTGAGATGCGGAGGTTATGCAACAATGGTGGAGAAGAGGTTGTGGGAGGGGGTGGAGGGGGCTTGGGTTTTGGAGAGGGTGCAGAAATACTGTCAAAGTAGTGCATGTATATATCATGGAATGGTAAAGGAAGAAGGCGGTAGTGTGTACAAAATGTGGGTGAACAAATTTGAGTGGAGCATGCAAAGGGGCTTGATTCAGTCACAGGCTCACAACTCCATCCTATGAGTCCATGACATATGGCTTAGGTAATGTTTGGATATACATTAAGGCCAATTTATCTTTCAAAATTATCAAAAAACTAGACCCAGGTTCAAGCGCACCTTCTGGTTTTACATTCCAAATTCATGCATCTATATTTTTTAGTTTAAGAAAACTATGACAATATCGTCTTTAAAATGCTGAATTTGAATCACAAGATTATAAGAATCACCTCTTTTTTAATAATTTTTTATGTGTAGAAGGGATATACAAAATAGTTGTGAAATTTTTTTTATCAATAATTCGAGGTGTGTGTAAAATGATACAAATAATGCAAAATGCATACTTACACCCAAACAAAAAAAATCCATCCTAACCATGTTTTAAAAATCGAAGTTCATTAAATAACACAAATGAATGAGTTAAGAGTCATTGATTTAAGTTTTGGGTTAACCAGATTTGAACTGTGGCATTATTATGATATAGTAAAAATATTAATTATTATTACCAATTAGTAAATAAATAAATTTATAAAAATGTCAAATATTTTAGAAAAATGTTAAACAATAGTTTTGATATTTTTTAAGTTTTTACTTAAACATCATAGCATGATTTTCATATAAAATATAATTTTTTTTTGTTAGATTTCATATTTTAAAAAACAATCAATCACATTTTCTATAAATAAAAAATTGGTCAGTCTAATCAACTAGTGGCCGATTCTCAAAAATCGTCGGTTTAACAGATGTATTGATTGGGTTTTATGATTTTTTTTATATGATTAGATTTTGAAAATAAATTAAACTAGAATTCAAAATGAATGAACATTTAACTAGTTCAACTTGTCGGATTGGGTTGAGTTTAGGCTTAGAACATCCTATGTAAAATATAAATGGAAAATGTTAGAATCGATCATTTTTACAGTTCAAAACTCAGACTATACATGTTTTAATTTTTTTTTAAATAATAAACATCATCTAATAAAATATGTGTGATAAAAAAATGCATATCGCTTCATTTTTTAATTGAATAAACCCATTATATTAAGTGTAAGAAAAAATATAACTAGATAGGAAAATGATTGACAAGCCTCAATTCATAGGCCCCATGTAAGCCCCATGACATAGCATTGTTTGAATTTATGTTTATACCCCTTAATTGAGTTTTATAATTTCTTAAGTGAAATTAATGCAAACGGTTAATACTGCCTTTCTTGAAACCGCGCGTAGGGGGCATTCAATTGCGATTTTTTCCCTTTTTTGACTATATCACATTTGAACGCTCATAATTGAATCAATAGCTTCATTTTTGTGGTTAATTTTCAGAAAATTTTTTTGAGATTGCAATTGGATTTGTTTTTTTGGACGACTTTTTTAAGCGTCTAATTTGATCAGAAAAAAAAAAACAGAACAGTTTGGTTACCATTGAAATGTTTGCCGATTTAGGCGTGATGTTTGTTTTATTGTATGTTTTTTAATTGTTTCATTTTTTTTTCTATTTTTTAATGTTAATTCTGATTGTTTTTTATGTCAAATGTGGTTTTCAATACGGCATATCCGTTGTTTGACATTTGAATGTCAGTTACATATGCATACCCATGTGACAGAGAATGTAACTAACTATTATATGGATGTTTGTATTGAATTTTGTAACTAGCTTCATAGATTTATGAATGTAACTAACTTATTATATGGATTTTGTATTTTTACCCAAGTTACATTCACAAATTTTTTCTTGAATCTGTTATTTGATATTAAATATGACAGCTTTTGATCTGACTTTTGTTTACAATTTTTTCTTTGAATCTGGTGTTCGATGTTAAATATGTTTTTTGAAAGATTTTATAGTGTTTTGATGTTATATTAGCATATGGTTGTATTACATTTTCAAACTAATATGAATCTTTATGCATTATTTGTGTAATATATTTTTAAAACTAAGTTACATTCACAAAATATAGCTAACTTTTTTTATTTGATCTTAGTGTTCAATTAAAAGTTAGTTACATTCATCAAAAAATGGATATGAAGGTAAAAAAAGGTGGAATTCGGAGGAGGATTGAAAAGGTAGTTGAACAAGAGCGACGAAAGGAATTAAGTACTGGTGACGCCGTTCGTTGAAGATGAGCAGGTCGGCCAAAATGATTTTTTTAAGTTGCTGATTTTTTTTTTATAAAAAAAATGGTTAAATTTTTTTGAGATATGTTTAGAGAAAAAACCGTATAAAAAATGGAGCGATTTGACATTGAACGTATGATTTAAATAGGGTATTTTAATATTTATTAAAGTTAATTAGACAGTCAATAAAAATTTGACATTTCATGAGACTGTGAGTGGGGCTTATATAATGGGGCCTATATAATGGGCTATGTAATAGAGCTCAACTAGATATGTACATTTATGTTTCACTGTATCTGTAAGGTGATTACATTTTGGCCTATAAATGAATTTTGAACCGCACCTAAGGACATCACTTCATGATTCGAGTCGCATGAAATGGGCACCGCCGAATCCGTACTGTCAAGCTCGCGCCACCACCACAATCAACAACCACCGGCGGACGAAATCACCACCATCTCCGAGAGAACGGAGGGCGTCGATCCCCTCGTGGAGCGCCTGCGATCCCTCAAAATCGTAACACCTCTCTCTCTCTCTCTCTGATCCATGATTTTGTTCGAGGAGATTCCATAGCCCCTGTTGATCCCACGTCGATTGCAGGCCTCGCCGTTACTCGCATCGGCATCGCCGACGGAGAGCAGTCTGACCGACATCCTCGTCAAGAAGCAACCCTCCTCTTCAGTCCAAGGTACTTCCTTTACATCTTTGAGACTCTCAAAGAGGTCTCTCCCATTTTCACCTCCCCAAAGGAAACTTTTTGATCTGTAATTTTTTATGAACAATCTGGGAGTGACTGATATATATATATATATATATATATATATATATATATATATATATATATGAAGAGAATCATCTCATGTCATCACCCACCTTAGATGTGTTAGAATCAGAAATTAAAGAGAATGAATCATTTGTTATTAGGGTTTGTACCAAATATTAATAGTACAGAAAGGGAAAAGACTGAAATGACTCTAATACATTTAACACCCCCTCAAACTCTGAAGGGTAGAACCTTTAGAGTTTGTACAAAAATGACAAAGAAAATTTTCTAACATCCCAATAAACACCTCCAATCATCAATCATAAAAAACGAAGCCTTTCTTCAATCTGCAAACAAAGTGTTGGTGTTGACGATAACCAAACTGAGTCTGACAAAGTGGGAACATGATGTGGATGAGAACGCAAAACCGATAATAAAATCAAGATGATGGAGAGTGCATTAAAGGGAATAAATGGAGAGAAGAAAGACCAAAAAGAGTGGGTGAGAATAACATTATTATGATAGATGCAACAAAAGAAAAAGGAAAAGACACTGAAGGAAGCATGAGGATGTGCAAAGACATCAAACAAAACACGCATGACGTGCATGGAACAAGAGAAATCGGCCCATGAAAGGGCAATATCAAGTGATATCATCGCCAAGTGGCGAGAAACGAAACCCGTAAAAGAGTGGCATCACCCGTGAAAGGGTGGATCCAACATTCTTGACGCGTGCGCGGAATAGCACAGCGGAGACAAAGGCACAAAGATGTGTGCGGAGGCAACAACGGTGTGAAAGAAACAAGTCGTGTGCATGAGGCACAGAGGAAAGCGGCACGGAAGACTGCGGAGAAATCCAAACAACGAAGATTACAGAAGAATAGAGATCTCGGATGAAGAAAGTCAACACATAGATGCGTAGAGAACGAAAATATGATCAAAATGAGTACCAAGATGACTATATTTGGAGTCCGAACAAGCCTGTAGCTGCCAGAGAGAGAAAAATACTGAAAAATCGTAGATGGGACAACAAAACGGTTGCCGGAGTGGTGGCCAGAGACGGTTGCTGGAGGCGGCGGTTGGAGTGGTGGCCGGAGACGGTTGCCGGCTGCCCGATCAGTGGCCGGAGACGGTGGAGCCTGGTAGTGGCCGACGGAGATTGCCAGAGGGCGGATGAGGTGGCCGGAGGCTGTGGAGGGCGGCCGGGGGTGGCACGGGGAGGTGATGGGCGGTCAGTGGTGGTCGGGTGGGACAGCTGGAGCGGTCCTGGGGGAGCGCCGGGCAGACTGGGCGAGCTGGGCCGTGCGCGCTGCGGCTGGGAATGAGAGGGATCTGGGCGTGCAGGGGACAGGGTCCCGGGAAATTCGGAACGCGCTGGGGACAGGGTCCTGGCAGAATCCCAGAAGATCCGGGAAGGTGTCTCGGCAGCTGGCAGAATCTCGAGAGATCCGGGAACGCGTCGCGCGGGTGCTGGGCGCCCTTTGCGATCGCGCACAGCTGGAACCGCGTACAGCGAGCACGATTTGTGTGACAGGCACACGATCTGCGTCGGGCAAGCGCTGATTTCGCGTGACGGGGCGAGATCCGTTGGATCTGGTGCTCGGGAGCACGGACGGGGCGGGGCGCGGCGTGGCAGCAGGCACGTTGCGGGCTGGCCGCAGGGGCACGGCGCACTATGGGCTGAGCGCGCGACTGGGCGTGGCAGGGCGGCGCGCGGGCACGGTGGGCAGGGCAGCAGCGGGGCTGTGCGAGGGCAGCGTGGCGCGCGTGCACAGGGCAGTGGCGGGACTGCATGGGGGCAGCGGCAGCGGGGTGCGGTTGCGCGGGGCAGCAAGCTGGACAGCGGGTCTGCTTGTGGCAGTGACAGCGGCGCAGGGCGCGGCTGAGTAGCCGCGGCAGGGTGACGTGGCGACGGCTGCACACGGCGCGAATAAGGGTGCGCGTGGGCGTTCGGGGCACCGGCGAAGCTGCGACAGGTGCAGCGGCACAGGGGAGCGGAGGAGGCACAGTCAGAGCGATGGACGGCGGAGCGTCAATGATTTTGTGAACAAAAGTCCTCCCCCGCTCCGATTGAAGACTCCTCAATCGGAGCGGGAAAGGGAAAGAAAAACTTTTTTTTGTGGATTTAGGATTTTTGAGGTGGAGGCTCTGATACTATGTTAGAATCAGAAATAAGAGAATGAATCATTTGTTATTAGGGTTTGTACCAAATATTAATAGTACAGAAAGGGAAAAGACTGAAATGACTAAACTACCCCTAATACATTTAACAAGATGAACACCTTTATCACTTGACTGTCTCACGCTCTCACACGATTTGCGTATAATTAGAATGAAAGGGATAGAGGGGTGTTTGAGTATGTCAATGGAGGGGATTCAAATGGATTGGTTGATGGGATATGGGATGTGGTTGCGTTCGGCGTTGGAAGGTGGGGACTCTATGAAGTGGAAAACAACCGGATCCATGGGTGCTTAGATTCAATTTTGATGGCTCTCTTGGGGGAGAGGAATTGCGGCCTGGCTGATTTTGGGGGCTCTTGTTAGACGTGGGACGATTGTCTTATGACCTTGCATTGCTAATGAGTGTGGTGGAGGTTTGCGCGGTCTGAGACCACAGCTCTGCTGCATAAAATATGTTTGGTTGGAAAATTGTTATGCTTAGTCCTTTTTTGTAGTTACTTTTGGCGACCACAAATGTTTTTTTTTTTTTTTTTTTTGAAGTATATACCTGGCTACTGAAATATATTATTTTATAAAAAATGAAGTGCATGCGTGTGTAAACTGAATACATATATTTTTACTTTTTCCATGATGGAGCATGTATTGACAATTGACATAGTGGAGTATATGCTACATTAGTGACATGGCATCTGCAAGAGAGATTGCACCCGAGTGTGACCACTCTTGTACGTCATGGATCTCCTGTTTGATCAATTAATCCTATATATATGGGCTTTTAGATGTTACTTTTTTTGTTGGATCCAAGTTTAGTTCAGAGATACCATGGTGATAAAGGGACAATATACATGAGGACTGTAGGGGCTCTTTTTTTCCCCCTATTCGAGCATGCTACGAAGTTGGAAAATGTGGACGAATGTATGGATGCTAGGGCAAAGCTACTATGGGAAAAAATAGATTAAATGGGGTTTTCTTTGTTGTGTGATACATTTGTTGTTTTCATAGCCTTGTTTTTTCTTGTATGCTGCTGGTTTTTTTGCTTATTTTATTATGTTTGATTTTGCTTATTGTTGTCCTATGATTTAAAGAAAGCCATGTTTAAAGATTTTTTTTCAATACATAATTTATAATCGCAAGATACACTGAATCACAAGTCACAAGTTCTGATTTTCCTTTAAAATTGAACATCAAATGTTGATTTCTCGTTGCACAATTTGCTCTCCATTTTAGATTCTGATGAACAATAAATATTGAAATGTATGATCACCCTTTATCTATATTCATGCCTTTTCTCTTATTGTTGTAGGTTCTTTGGATCCAAATGTTCTATTGGAGCTCTTCTCCATGTATCGTGATTGGCAGGAGGAGAGAGCCAAAGCGATTAGCCAAACACAGGTATAATCAGCCAAACTGTGAATTATTTCATTTAGATTAATGACGAAAAAACACAGTCATCTTCCACTCAATAATGTTGTTTGATTTTAGTAATGCTGAAACTGTATGAGGACAGTAGAATACTTTTTATGGTAGTCTTTGGGTAAAACAGTGATTTCTTGGTCAGTTTAGATATCTATGGAAACATTCTTCACTTGGATATACAAGAATAACTGCATGAGTGCATGTTTATTTTCCCATTTATGGTATATAAGTAGAAGCAAGAAATATTATTATCATAGGAGGGGGAACGCAGATCAACCAGAGGTATGCATGCAAATATTATATTATATTATATGCACTGCCTTTTTATTTGTGTTTATTCATGGGAAAGAGCTACCCTGACATGAGGAATGTCCCACCAACCAAATTGTGATGTACTGCAAGCGGACTTTGTATTTGGTTCACAATCCATCAGTTCGTGTCCTAACCGAGCAATGTGACAGGGGGAGATCGAAAACAAAATAGAAATTGCAGATGCCCTCGCTGTAAAACTGCTCCAGCGGTTCAATTACTCAGTATCGGCTATGAGGATTGCTGCAAATAATTTGTCAGAAGGTGATGTTGCCACTCTTTTTGGTATCTTATCTAGCATACAGTAAATATAAACAAGAAGAATTATCCCATAAACCCTGAACTTTTTTTTTTGAAACAGTCATATACAAGCCTTTGCATTATTGTTAAGCAAAATAGTACTGAAATACATGGACTGGATTTTGTAGCTGATATATAGTTCTTGATGGATTACATATCTTTTTCTTCAATGCTTTCCCTGTTCCCTGTGGTTACCATTGGGATCTGTTTTGCTCTTTATCCTTCCGTGTTTCCAGCAATCATTAGGACATCCAGTCGAACAGCAATAACAGTCTCCAACATTCAACTGAATCCACATTGTGGATCTTTTCATACAATCTGCTTTACCTAGACTATGACAGAATCAACAATCCATCACATGTACAATTTCTTATAAAGTGTTTGTGTGTCAATAGGTCGCCAACTCGCCGTCTATTCACTGCACTGTTACATATCTTGGGCAGAACTTCTGACCAGCCTTTTCTTTTCATCCATGCACGAACATTGCATCATAATAGTGATCCATGTTTTGTTGGTCACAAATCCTAAACTTGACATCTTTTTGGTGCAAATCTCTGTATAATGATTACCATGATTTATATGCTGTCTGATTTCACATGGCTGCTACATTTGCAGTTCAACAGTTGCAGGTGGAAGTGGGTGAGCTGAAAGGCAGGCTTACAGAAGTGCTCAGTAATTGTGATGCTTTGTGCAAGATGATCGTGTTAGAAGGGCCCGAAACACTCCGTTCGTCTGTGAAACCATTTTCAACTGGGAAGATAGAGACACCCGCTGATTGACATCATCGAATGCAAATCCTGGGGCACTCTTTGACCTGAATCACCCGATAGTCAGACCTTACAAAAGATAAAAGGAAAATTATGGTAAGCTAGTGGGTGACTTTCTTGACTTTGGTGTCATTATCGAATCTGTCGATCAATGTCCTGGGGTTCTTAGGAAGGTTTTATTTATTTATTTATTATTATTATTATTCTTTTTTTTGTATTTGAAATACATACAAGTCTGACTGGCATGTAAACATTTGGTAAAAAAAAATAAAGTTGGTGTTGAAGAGAAAAAGTTTGTATTTGTCAACTATATGATGGATTCAGTATCTTTCAAAGGCATCAGAAAGTGATGAAATTGCACATATATAAACTTGAACTTAAACCCCCAATTCAACATGAACAACCTGGCACTGTTAACAGTCCTGTTTGCAGCCATATCTTTAGTTACAATATTAGAAAAATATGATTCAAGAGAAATAATGCATTTAATTCATTTGTGTATGCTCTTTTTTATTTTGTTGTTGGAAATTACATGTTTTATTCCATGAAGCGTTCAGCTTCAAGGTAAGTCAAGGCTGAATTGCTAACATTTTTCTGTCTAAAAATTTACTATAAAAAACACTGTGAACATTTGTATCACCCTCGCTTGGCGAGAGGTGGTTGAGATACACCCTCTCATGTTGCGAGGTCGTCGGTTCAAACCCGACTAACCCCCATGTGGGTGTGTTAGCCTTCCTGGGCCTTGGTTTGTGGGTTTTGAGCCCCGTTGTTGTATCCGAGACTCTGTGGACCTTTCTAAAAAAAAAAAAAACCATTGTGAACATTTTATAAAAAACACTTTTAAATCACAAGAATATAATATGTTATTTTCCTATGTATTCTCAAACCCGACAACACACACACTCTCTCTCTCTCTCTCTCTCTCTCACACACACACACACACAGTTTATTGAAACATACAATGACATAACCCACCTCTTATGCAATCCTACATAAAATATATATAATATATATTCTTTTTTATATAAAATTACATGGAATTGTCCATGATATTTTTTCTAATGGGCATGTTATGCATGTCATTCACAACCCTGCATGCCCATGATATAGATAATTTTTACTCCTCTTGCCCATGATATATACATTATTTTTATGAAAATGCATAGTGTATTTTATGAAACGGTTGCTTATGGAAATATTGTTTGGGTGTGCGGGACTTGGTCTTTTATGATGACAAATTAAAATTGTATTATGAGGGTTAGGGGATTGATAGTATGTTTTGATGTCTTGGTAGTCTTCTATTTTGCTAAGGTTACACTCGTTTTGAACTTTTACTATTAATATATGAGCGCCATAACATTTAATTTTTTTTATAGTTCAAAATACAGTCTTATATTTTTTGTTTAAAATATAGTGAAACATATATATCGTTAATTTTTTTTTTACACTAATTAGATATGAGTTCAAAACTCGAAAAGGAATGATATTCACTTTTTATTAAAACATATATCTTATTAAATTATGTTTTTTATTTTTTTAAAATAAAAATATGTATGATTTAAATTTTGATCGGTAAAATAAGAGCCGCCCATCGTTTATATATATATAAAAGGTCGCTTATGCTCACCGCAGGTGAAAACATCATCACCTACCAAATAAAAGACGAGAAACCCTCAAAAAGGAGCCAACACAAAAACGTTGAAAAAAAAGAAATTCAAAGAGGAGGGAAAATCAAGACGAGCTTCACTTATTAGACATAAGTTCAGAACTCAAAAATGAGTAATATCTACGTTTTATTAAAATATACATTTTATTACATTATTTTTTTATTTTTTAAAATAAAAATATGTATGATTTAAATTTTGATCGATAAAATAAGAACGGCCCATCGTTTATATATATATAAAAGGTCGCTTATGCTCACCGCACGTGAAAACATCATCACCTACCAAATAAAAGACGAGAAACCCTCAAAAAGGAGCCAACACAAAAACGTTGAAAAAAGAGAAATTCAAAGAGGGGGGAAAATCAAGACGAGCTTCAATGTTGGTGGGGCGGGAGAGCTTGATCAGGCTCATCGGGAAGAAGAAGCGACGCCGGAGCTCCCTCTCCCCCCGCCTCTCCCTCCTCTTCCATCCCATCAAGGCAACCCAAATCCCCCATTCATCTCTCTCTCTCTCTCTCTCTCTCTCTCTCTCTCTGTCTCAGTGATGCATGTCAAGCTCACCTGTCGTTGTTGAATCTTCCAGAGCTCGTCTTCGACTCCACCACAAAGTGATAATGGAGGATCCTCCTCTCCAGGACCGAGGAGTTCGTCCGATCACGCTGAGGATGATCCCGATTGGGTCACTTGCCCCGTCTGCGGGAAGAACGTGCGTGGGACTAATTACTTGATCAATTCTCATCTGGGTATGGTTTTGTTTACTTGATCAATTATCGAGTATGATTAGATGGAAAAGATTAAATCTTGTTTAAATGTACTTGTTTAGACATTTCCAATGATCGAGTATGATTAGAGATGGGAAAGGATGAATTTTGTTTTTAATATCCTTCTTTTTATTATGTGGTGAATTTTTCATCAGTTCGAATGCCGTTGTGAATTGTCGATGGTTGTTCGGATTCTGTTGGACTTGGTTAGAGATCATTTGCCGAATCTGGGTTGTCATAGCTGTTGATTTAGATGCTTTACTTGTTGATATCATGGGTGTATTTCATCAGTGTGAATCCCGTCTGTTCCATGCTTTTACATGTAGGGTATGTCCTGTTCACAATTAATGCCTGAAACAATAAAATAAGAACAGGTAACATTATTATTAATTAAGATTTATCATTGTTTTCATTTGTGTAACACTTGATGTCTTGTATTAAACGAACACCTCCTGCCAATCTGATTTTGGCTCTTGTTCATGATAACCATAAACTGTTGTTTGTTGTCCCTCAGTTTTACAATCTATGTTAATGGTTTGTAGATACTTGCTTGACCAGAGGAAGAACAAGGAAGTTGACCCAGCGGACGCTCATCAGTTTTTGTTCAAGATTAAATGATGATGTTTGCAATGGAGAAATTCTAGCAAATGATGCAAGAGAGAAAAGAACAGAGGAGACAATGAAACCATGTAGTAGTATTTGTTTAACTGAAAGTAGTTCCATGACAGAAGAAGAAAGCAATAATCGTGAACCAGAGCACTGCTTACCTAACAACACAGACACACACACAAATATTATTCTGGATAATGTAGTGAGTGAACATGCCTCTACTGACAAGGAAGTTACATTATCAGAAGCCTCTTCATTTACTCCTGGAACCAATGTAAAAGCCGATGGAATGGGTACTATAGATGGTGTATCTGTGGTGAGTTTAGAGACTTTTATCGTTGGCCGCAGGTTTCATGATGAAGTTGAGCTATGGCAAGGGGCTGAAATATCTGTCCTGAGAGATCCTGAAAATGTCAATGATGCAAATGCGTTGAAGGTAGATTTATCATTTTAACTGTGATCTTTGCTAAAGTCCTTAGAGTTTTCTTGTTCTGTATGTATTATTGATTTTTTATGGGTTAGGTCCTGCTTACAGATTCTGGAAGTTCACATATGCTTGGTTTTCTTCCACGGGAGTTGGCTGAACATTTGTCACCTTTGATTGACAAGTTTCACATAAAAATCGAGGTATATCCTTCATGACCAAATGGTGGTAATTTCTCTAATGCAAACTAAATGCCTTGAAATAACCTTGAGTCTAGAGCTTATTACTCACATATTAAGCGATTAAATGGTAAATTTATTGACAAATGCAGGATGGGCTTGTTATGTTATTATGTGATGCATCCTTTATTTTTTCCAATTTCCTCCAGATAGCCTTTTATGCTGGACACTGGTTTACTTTTTGACTACACGCAGGGATCTGTGACCTCTCTTCCAAATAGTTCTCGTGGTGTTGTTCCTATTCGGATTTCCTGCCATCAATTGATGCAAGAAGGAGAAATGGATGATAACAATCGCCAACTTCTATGTTCCTCATGGGGAAATTGTCTTCATGTTGTTGAAGACATTAATAGATTTCCACCATACAAAGAGAAATATCAGCACAATTTTATTATTATGATTCATGAGGTTTTGAAGCATGAGGCTCATCTTTTTGATGATGATGAGAAACGATTTCTGGGTACTCACCGATATCTCCACAACATTCAATTTTCTTTGTTCTTATGAATCTTGATGTCCATTGACATGGTTAACCGTTGTCTCGACAGAATTATTTGACTCACTACCTGATGATAGTCAAAGACTTCTCATTCGACTTTATACACGAAAAGGTTGGTTCTCTAATCTCTATTAATATCTAGTGTTTGATTATTGATGTTTTAATAGCTCACATGTTGATATGTATAGGTTCTCTGGACAATTATGCTTGAGAATTGTATCTGTGTTTGATGCAGATGTGCATGTCATTGTCCTTGCCTCAGTGCTGCCAAATAGCTTTTCTAAATGCAACATATTTTATTTTGAATGACTAATCTATGATCCATACCCATTAAACTTTAAACATTCCCATGAATTTCTGTGAAATGTGTTGCTTCCCTGCATTGGACTTGGTACCTTTTCTTACATTCCTGATTTAAGTCAGTATACTGGTTAGTTATACTTCCAACTTGATGCAAATAATTTACTTTGCGCCTATAAAAATTGATAACAAATGGAACTGTTTGCTAGTGAAATTTATGGGTATCATTTGTCCAACTTAGGCCCTTGGTTTCGAATGGCTAATGTATCCTACCCGGAGATATCAGATTCAAATAATGCAATTGAAGAACTGCACGGTAACAATCGCCCCTTGCACTGTAATTCTCTTTCACATTTTTGGTTTACGAGTTGCATTATTTGTATTGGTTGATCGTCTTGCTTTTTGTTCTTGCAGATGCAGGTTATGTCTGCTTATTTCAATCCAAGGGACCAAGCAAATGTGAAGTTGATGAAGTTATGAATGCACTAACTGTTCTGGAGCTTAGACAAATTTTAAATCATATCTTTCCAAAGGTCCAACTGTTTTATATAATTTTTTCATTCGGTGAAAATATGTAATCATAGTGTAATTTAGGCTTCATTAAGCTTGATGTGTTCACTGTTGTGAATTTTTTTTCCAGTACTGTTTTTGTGTTATACTACAAACTCTTCTGAAAATTGTTTTTGAATAAATTCAAGGGAATGACATTTCTTATTGATTTTTTTTTTAAAGTACGCATGCAATAATGGAAATGTCTGTAGTTCCTTGTAGTCCTGTACAAGATCTGAACAATGCAGAATGTAAAAAAATGGTTGGGGCATATATCCAAAATTGAAAGTTAAGGATTTATCTGAAGGACCTTATTAACTTTATGGATACTTTCAGAACTAGTCCTTGAGGCATCTGAGTTGTTTTGGGTGGGTATGACATCTTAGTTGTGTGTAGAAACATGATATAGTAAGTAGAAAAGGGTTTCCCATTTTTTTAGTCCACATGTCACTTGAAATCCATTAGAAGCCAATGTTGTATGGGAATGGAGGTAAGTATATAGTGATGCATTCTAGAGTATTATATTTGTATCTGTGCAAATTTGAGTAATATAACTTGTCTATGTGTTAGGAGACCAAGGAGAGTGATAGGTTTTCTTGAGCTTACTATCTATGCATTTGTATAGTACACAATTTTTTGTTATATGTAATTGATGATCTGCTTGTTATGCTCTTCTGTTTTATGCATTCAATTATTAATTCATACATCATACTGATCTTGTTTTAATTTTTTACTTCTCTTCGGGCATCAGAAAGACATTCGCTGTAATAAAAAGCAGGAGCTTATTTCCTTCCTATCTGATGCATATGATGATGGAAAGTGGTAAGAAGGGCATTCTAGATACTTTGTTTATTTTTTTTTAAACTTTTTTGAAAAATGGTGGTATCCTACTTTCTACTCCAATTTTATTAAACAGAGGTAAGTGCGCAACTTTTGTTTATTCTTATAACCATGCTCAAATCACTAATCTAATTTTAATAATTGAATTCCTGGTTCATGCTATTTTACAGCCCCATGCTTCCTAGCATGCTTTTGGAACGGTCAGGAATTTGTGTGCGGGTTTCCTGTACTGCTGACCTACTTCTCTGGCGTGTTCAGGTGATTTTGTAGTACTCCCTCAACTGATGGCAACCCCCCCCCCCTTTTTTTTTTTCCTGTAGATTGATTTTATAACTTGCCTTGTAGAAGCAAGGGAGCATTCTTGATGCACTTTTAATCTTCTTTTATGCAGAGACTGTTTTTTCTTAATGGGGAGCAGGATCTCTCATCCTTTTTATTAGTTGACTTGGGCCTTGTCAAGTATCCAAATTACACATGCAATACTTCGCTCCCAATTTTCCGAAATCGAAATGACCTCCTTGCATATGAAGAGGTATCACGTATTTTCTGTATTGAAACATGTATTATTCTTTGATGCTGATTGAGCTGGTGTTTAGTACAGGCCCTTGACGTGGCAGAAATGATGGATCAGTCTCTTGATGCAAATGATTTAGACACAGTGATGAGATGCATAGAGATATCTGATGATTCCATGTCTTCTTCCTGTAAAAATATATCTCAGACACCTTTTCCTGATGCAGCAACATTTCTGTCATGTTTCACTGCTTCATGGGTGTACTCCAAAGTGGTCACATTAGGCGTTTCATTCTTTGAGTGTGAGCAGAGGTTTGGATAATGTTTTTGTGGCATAATTCAGTTTATATGTTTTTAAACTATTGTTAATTGCACCTTGGCTGAGATTTGTCAGAATATTGAACTTTAAAATTCTCATAAATCTCTGAAAATTGGAAGTTCTCTAATATAAAAGAACTAAGTAACAATATCCTAAAGTTTGTCCAGTCATGATTCATCTTTGCGTGCATCTGTTAAAGATTTGGGAAGCAATAACACAATAAAAGTCAATTTTTAAAAGTACGGGGATAAATTAAAATAGCCTATTGTTTACCATCTGTCCATAAAGGCCAAATGTTGTCAATGTTGGCATTGTTCATCTAATAAACACCAGTACTAAGCATTAATCATTGCAATAAGTCAAACCACATTTATGTAATTTTCTTTCCTATTTCCTTTCTTATTTTCAGATATGGAGATGCTGTGAGGCTTCTAAAGGGATTGCTGAAGAGAATTACTTGTGATGGAAGGCGTGGTTATTGGACGCTTAGGCTTTCAATTGATTTGGAGCATATGGGTTATATCAATGAGAGTCTCTTGGTGGCCGAAGAAGGATTACTTGATCCATGGGTTCGCGCTGGTTCAAAATTGGCACTACAAAAGCGAGTGTTACGGTTGGGAAAACCACCAAGACGCTGGAAAACTCCCAGTTTTGCAAAGTCTATTAACAGATCCATCAAGGAAGTAAGCTCTTCACCTTTAGATTTTGATGAAGGGTTATGTTTTCTTCTCTGATTGTATGAGTCTATAGTAAATTAATTGATCCTATTAGTTTGGTTAATTTTGCGCCTATTTTATGTTTCTAATTTTGCCATAGTGCATGTCTGCTGATTTATCAGGTTCATGTCATGGGAAGGCCTCTGAATTGTGAAACAGGAATGAAAATTCGATTTTATGGTTATGATGGGGAGCAATGCGGAGTGGAGCAGCTGGCTCTTCAGCATTATGCCGAGGAAGGAGGGTGGAAGGGTGTCCATGCTGAAAGCGGCATATGGCTAACTATATTTGGACTTGTCATGTGGGATGTTATTTTTGCTGACATACCAAATGTCTTCCGCACCAAATTTCAGGTACCAATTCAAGTGCTTTTTAAATTTCAATTGCTATTCCACAATTCACAAATGCAAAGTGATGTTTCGTCATAAAAGTTTTCTAGGACACACCCACACACCCACCTTTTATTAGTCTCATTTAATATAATCCTGTTGCCTCGTCACTCCCATAGTCCCATGCAACTGAAAGAAAACATCCATGTTTCTTTCTTTGTGGAAGTTATCTGTGTTCTTGCTTTATATATTTGTAAATCTGTAAGAAGTCAGATTAGATTTGATATCCATTTATCTGGAAGAAGCCAGTTCTGAGATGATCAAAACTTCTTATTTTAAGGATCATTACTGGTCATATGTGGTTTAAAATTACACTTAACGCTCTCCTCAGATATGAATCACCATCTTCAATTGTGCAGGTTCACAATTTCCTGTTCAAATAATGACGATCAGATCCTGTTGTATACTGAAACCAGTTGAATTTGATGTGGCCCTTTGAGCTAAATATGGACATAAGGTTCATTCATTGGTCTATTGTTAGCCCATGAAAACCATCTTCCCTCATTTGGTTCACAGAGAGCTTATCCGGGCATAAAAGAGTTGTACACAGATAAAGGAGAATTAAATAACATAATTATAGCTTTGGATGAATAAGCAGGAACAAAACGATACCTGCCTCCTCCAGGCACAGCTATCATGATCTATTAAACTTATTTTGGCATAGCTATCATAGTTTATCCATACTAAACAAACATGCCTTTTCATCATCTTCAAATGCAGACGGCCCCATTGGACCTCAACACAGATAGATTCTACATGGAAAGAGAGAGCCTCATCGAGGCTCATCTACAAAAGATTTGTGAGGGAATGGCTGAGGAGATCCTCATCAAGTCATGGCAGTCCCATGAAGGGATGGCGTGTCGGGGTGTGAACTGGGAGAGGCATTCATTGACTGATCTAAGAGCCGCTGTTTTGTGCATTGGTGGATCTTGTTTGGTGTCCCTGTGCCGCCATTTAGCCCAGGATTACAGGAGCTGGTCAAGTGGAATGCCAGACCTGTTGATCTGGCGATTCCGAGGAGGGGAGACTGATGGAGGAGAGGCTAAACTCGTAGAGGTTAAGAGTGCGAGGGATCGGCTTTCTGAACAGCAGCGAGCGTGGCTGCTGCTGCTCATGGATTGTGGCTTTGCTGTTGAGGTTTGCAAAGTTAGCCCAATGCCTCCATCAATTTGAAATATCTCTTGTTGTACAATCAGATTATTCCATTCATTTTTGTCATAAAATTCAATATGTTGGTGTCATCTGCATGTCATTGGGGCTGTGTTGTGATGATTTCAGTTGATGGGGATTATTAAGAATTGGCGTGTTATAACTTTTATGCCTCCAAATTCAGAAGAAAATGGGATTCATTTAGCTTGTGCAACTCCCTGTTATATTGTAAAAATGTTTTGGGATTCAAGATAGAAATATTTCTCTAATAATTGAAATACATAAATTTGGGCACTAAATCTTCTCTTCTCAGCTTCTCAGTATGTGGGGGACGACTAGACAACATATCCAGAATAAAGGTGGAATATTTAGAAAAGTTAAGAGACGAGTGAGAATGCTGGGGCTTTAGCGTTATAGAAATATCAGAGAGAAAAAAAGCAGTTTATTTAATTTTTTTGATTTGTGATTCCTCATACAATATAAGTAAAATTGAATGATATATAATTTTTTTTTGTAATCTTAGTCCGCTTGGGTTTAACACTTTGGCTATACTCATAGGTTTGCTCTTCACAGGTGTTGAGTTAAATTCCCTCATCATCATATACATGTATTATATACATATCAAATTTTAATATATTATTGGACCTTCTTCACCTTCAACTGTAGGCCAACATAAGGAAACTGATGAATCAAGCCCCTTGTTGCAGCCTTCAATCATTTTAATTTTTTTCTTAAAATATATATTCACCTGATGAAATACTTAATAGTATGAAAAATTAAATATATAAATCAGTACACATTTTTTTTTCTTCTAAAAAATAAAATATTTTTAATTTTTAACAATTGGGGGAGCTCATGCAGATGATGGAATATATAGTGTAGGAGATGATGGAATATATAGTGTAGGAGTATATAATGCATTAGATACTCCACTAGTGAAGTGTAAAGTGACTGGGGGATTGGCATGCAGATCGAGCTGCTGCAAAACGGATTGAGTATATCAATGGCCTGAACATAATTAAAGAGGTATTGGAGAGCTTAGAGGCCCTGCGCAGTTGTCAGCAACCCCACCTGATGAAAAAATCACAAAGGGTCAAAGATAGCATTCAATTATGTTAACACCATGAATGAAACTTTTTGGTTTTCCTTCTCAACACCTTCTCCTTCAGATCTACTTCCAGGGCCAGTAATGCTGGAACAGCAATTACAGTAACCTCACTCACTATTATTTTATATGTAATCAAATCTATTGATGTAGACAACCAATTCCCTGCATATGTTGAACCGACAAATAAATTAGTCCATATAAGAGTCTTGGGGTCCACAATCCCCACATATAACAGTGTTTCCAGTAATCCAACAGAACAACCCCATAAAGAGTTATTATACTAGGAACTCAGCTATCACTACCAGGATGAATGAAGCTCACATGTGGTCCAAGTGATTCTGAACCTTCTCACATTTTTTTTGCCAGAATTACAATTACAGAACAAGGGAAAACAAAAGAAAAAGAAAAACAGAACAGATAACAATATCTTCCCAAGAGATCCCATTTCCAGTTGAATATGGGTAGATCTTTTGCAAAGCATCTCTTACAAAAACCTAAGGTGACAAGCAAATTATTTTTTTGGAACATTGAGAGCTATAGTTTTCATGAAACTAATGTGGCCGTTATGTCGTGCAAAACACACACACAAAACTCACCAGGATCTCAAAAAGGAGACAGGCTCCACAAAATGTGCAAACAAATAAAACATTTACAACGCATCATGAGACAACCAAACTACCAAAGAGGGGCACATCAGTTTTGAATGTATCTCATTCAGGGACAAAGAAACGAAAAGGAGTCACAAATGTAACTTGTGAATAATGGTTGATGATCTTTCGGCATACAAGAACACAATCCACCCGGGATGAACATCAACCAAATTGTAATATGTGATACCATAGATCCATCACAGAGAACTGAAAGAACAATCAACCGGTTGAGTGATCATACTGAATTTCCCCATCCAAGAGCATGGACATGGTTGAACTAATGCAGAAAGAGGTAAGCCCACAATCACTAGACACAGAATCCAACCAAGCTTCGATTATGTAGAGCTTTCATAACTCAAATCCTGAACACTATCACATTCAAGATCAAAATAACAGAGACAGATCCATCTAGTCCAGTATCGAAAAGAAAACCAGTTACCTCATCAACTCATAGCACATTGATCCGAAACACATCACACAGATCTCAAACAGTTCGGCATCGAACCAATAAAAATAATAATATGACGACGCATTTTTCATCGAAACAACAGATCCATTAATTTCAATAGTGACAAAGACACATACAACAAGAATCCATAGAACCACAACTATATGAAAAAAAAATTAAGTGAAAAAATGAAGAATTCAAAAAGCAGAATTGGCAGATCAGAACACCAAAAACAACAGAACAAGCAAAAAAGGCCATCAATTGAAGTAATTCAAAAGTACCACCGATACTGGCCACCCCCACTTCACGGCTGCTGCTGCGCGTCCATGTACCCCGCATCGACGAGCACCTTCTCACGCTTCGCGAGATCGATGTCCCTCTCCACCATCATCCCAACGAGCTCCCCGAACCCGACCCTCGGCTTCCACCCCAACACCCTCCTCGCCTTGCTCGAGTCCCCCTTCAAATTGTCGACCTCCGCTGGCCTGAAGTACCTCTTATCGATCACCACATGATCCCTCCAGTCCAACCCGACGCACCCGAATGCCTTCTCGAGGAACTCCTCCACCGTGTGCGACTCCTCCGTCGCGACCACGTAGTCGTCGGGTTCCTCCTGCTGGAGCATCAGCCACATCGCCTCGACGTAGTCGCCGGCGAAGCCCCAGTCCCTCGACGCCTGGAGGTTGCCGAGGAAGAGCTTGCTCTGTAGCCCGACCTTGATCCGGCCGACGGCACGCGTGATCTTGCGCGTGACGAAGTTCTCCCCCCTCCGGGGGCTCTCGTGGTTGAAGAGGATGCCGTTGCAGGCGTAGATCCCGTACGCCTCTCTGTAGTTGACGGTGTACCAATGCGCGGCGCACTTGGAGGCGGCGTAGGGCGAGCGGGGATGGAAGGGGGAAGACTCGTCCTGCGGGGGAGGCGTGGATCCGAACATCTCGGAAGATCCGGCCTGGTAGTAGCGGATGCGGCGGTCGGGGTTGTCGGAGAGGTGGGATCGGACGGCCTCGAGGAGGCGGAGGGCGCCGGTGGCGACGACGTCGGCGGTGTAGTCGGGGATCTCGAAGGAGACGGCGACGTGGGACTGGGCGGCGAGGTTGTAGACCTCGTCGGGGCGGAGGAGGTCGATCCAGCGGCGGAGGGAGGAGGCATCGGCGAGATCGGCGTAGTGGAGCTTCATGAGGGCTTTGGAGGAGTTGTGGGGATCGATGTAGAGGTGGTCGAGGCGCTGGGTGTTGAAGTTGGAGGACCGGCGGATGAGGCCGTGGACGGAGTAGCCCTTCTTGAGGAGGAACTCGGTCAGGTAAGATCCGTCTTGGCCGGTGATGCCGGTGATCAGGGCGACCTTGCGAGGGGTGTCCGGGGAGGGAGGGATCAGGGCGGAGAAGGTCGTCGTCGTCGTCGGAGAGCCGTTTTGGGTGGGGGTGCGAGGGTTGGTGGCGTCCGAGGTTTCGTTGTCTTGGTGTTGTTGATCGTGATTGATCGTCGACGCCATTGTTGGTGGTGGTGGTGGTTTTGCTTTTCTTCTTTCGCCGGATCTATAGAGATGGATCCGTGGTGAGAGAGAGAGGGGTTGTTTTTATAGATGTCGAATTTCTTGGGAGGAGACGTTGAATTTAATGGGGGAAGGGGGCTGATTTTAAATTTCGAAAGAATATGGGTCAAGATGAAATATTTCCAATAGCTGTTAACATATATATATATATGTGGAGGCTGGGAAGTATTTCAGGTGAAAGTATAGTTTTTAATGAATTGTAAAATAACGATTTATGTAAAAGTAACTTATTTTATTAGAGAAAGTGTAAATAATAATTTGATTATAAATGAGTGAGTTCAGATCCTCTGTCCACTGTGTGACCAGCACAGATCGTGTGTGATTCAATCAATACAAACACGCTCAAATAAGTGATGAAAATTGAGTTTAAAAAAGAAAGTCTTGTTGTGAATTCAGTGGATAACCTCCCCCACTCTTCTATTCCATAACACTCTTATTATTGTCTTACTATGAACTCCTCACTTTAGGATTCCTCTATGCATCCTATAAATAGAGGGTTTCTCATGTAGTCCAAAACCAACAAATAGTGAATAAGAATCTCTCTCTACTTCTCTTCTATATGTTTGTGTACTTTATGTATACTTGTGTGTATGTATTCTACTTAGTTTATAACACGTTATCAGCACGAGAAGCTCTTTGTTAAAGAAAAAAATTTGTATTCGGTGGGTTGTTAATGATCTACATAAAAAATATTCTCTCATGCCTTTACATCCATATTGAATTCACTGTTGTTATAAGTATGGCATGTTATTCTATAATTTATATATATTATGTTGGTTTATTATATTCATGAATGATTCTATTAGCATGAGTAGAACCCATGATTTTATTATATTCACCATCATGCCCTATTTGGCAGCACCATGATTCCTTTTTGTATTTTTTTTAATAATGAAAATTAAAAGTTTTTAAAAGTTTTTTTTAATATGTGGCATAAATATCTTCTTAATTAGTTTATTTATTCAACATATATAGTGCTTCGGTTACTATACTGTGGTTACAATACCGTGACATGCTATGCCACATATAAAATAAATATAAAAAAAAATCATATTAGTCTGAATCTGTTCCATATTCATATATATGTGAAAAAAAAATGATTAAAATTTGTAGCTTAAAATTTTTTATGTTAAATTTTTTTATGTTTGACTATATAAAATTATATTTTGATGTTTCACTTATTTCTTAGATTTGTGCTAACATCAGTCCTTATTCTTTGTATCAATTAATTTGATATTTATATTTGATTTGAGATTCATTTTAATGTTACAATGTCATGTGTCCCTATAGGATCATACAAAAATTGTATTTACATGGATCCCTGAAGGACCATGTAGAAGTTATGAATAATGTGTCCCAATAAGACCATGCAAATTTTATTCTATCCCTGAAGGACTACAAAAATTATTACATGGATCCTTAGAGGATCATGTGAAAGATATGATTAGAATGTGTCTCTAAAGGACCGTATAATTTTTATTTCTGAAAAATATATATACACACAAATCATGATTGCTCGTGTTCGTGAAAGACCAAACAAAAGTTATATGATATATTTTTTGGGTCCTTGAAGGACCAAATAAAAAAAAAGATCCATGTATCCCAGCAGGAACATGTAAATTATGATTAGATTTCACCATCATCATCATAATGAAGAGGATTTAAAGATTAATACCTCATTGACAAAGGTCCACCGGCCATTATATCTCAAATATGCTTCAGTTGTAGCAATATTGAGAGCATCAATTTTATATATTCTCGTTGCCGAACAACGATTTTTTTAAAATATCATGTAACTCAACTCAATGGCATAGCATCATTACTCGAAGTAAATGCATTTTATTTTATGTTCGCCATGGAAGTTGTGGTCATGAATGATGAGATCATGATTTATATAGTTGAAAGTACAACAATCATAAAGTTTGTAAAATATCTCAAATCACTAGAAGTGATTTGCTATTAAACAAAAGCATAATTGAAGAGAAAAAGGGTTGCAGAACAAACCCTAACACAAGGAAAATGATTGTTATTTATTTGGTGCTTAAAAATATGGTCACGTACCTGATGTACGATCAGACTTTTATAATTTTTATAATTATAATTTTTCTTTGTTATCTAAAATCCATTTTTCTTATTTTTATATTTATCTTATTTATTTCATTTTTTTTTACAAGAATGGCTATGGTTGGTGACATTTGTCTAGCAGACAGAGCTACAACATATACGATCCTACGAAATAAACAATATTTCTCGACATTGACATTAATCAATGCAAATGTTAATACCATTTCTGGTACTACGAAATTAATTGAAGGCTCCGGAAGAGCAAATATAATATTACCAGGAGGTACAAAATTTTGTATTAATGATGCATTATATTCAGCAAGATCCAGAAGAAATCTGCTAAGTTTTAAGGATATCCGTCTTAATGGATATCATATTGAGACTATCAATGAAAACAATATGGAGTATTTATGCATTACTTCAATTGTTTCAGGCCAAAAACATATATTAGAGAAACTTCATGCTTTCTCATCTGGGTTGTATTATACAACCATAAAAACAATCGAATCATATGCTGTAATGAACCAGAAGTTCTATGATTCAGATATTTTTACACTTTGGCATGATCGTCTCGGGCATCCAGGATCTACAATGATGCGTCGAATAATTGATAATTCATTTGGGCATTCGTTAAAGAACCAGAAGATTCTTTTACCTAATCACTATCAATGCACTTCGTGCTCACAAGGAAAATTGATAGTTAGACCATCCCCTACAAAAGTCAATGTTGAGTCACCAACATTTTTGCAAAGAATCCAAGGGGATATATGTGGCCCAATCCACCCCCATGTGGACCATTCAAGTATTTTATGGTATTGATAGACGCATCTGCTAGATGGTCGCATGTTTGTCTATTATCCACTCGGAATGCTGCATTTGCAAGACTACTTGCTCAGATAATCCGATTACAGTCTCATTTTTCGGATTATCCTATAAAGTCAATACGCCTTGATGGAGCTGGTGAATTCACATCGAAAACTTTTAACGACTATTGTATGTCGCATGGCATCGATGTTGAACACCCTGTTGCTCATGTGCACACCCAAAATGGATTAGCTGAATCATTTATTAAGCATCTTCAGCTAATTGCACGTCCTATGCTTTTGAGGACAAAATTACCCGTTTCAGCTTGGGGTCACGCTATATTGCATGCAGCAGCATTAGTTCGCCTTCGGCCAACTGCTTATCATCAATATTCCCCTTTACAGCTCGTACTGGGTCATCAACCAAATATTTCACATCTTCGAATTTTTGGTTGTGCTGTACAAGTTCCTATTGCCCCTACACAACGAACTAAAATGGGCCCTCAACGTCGATTGGGAATTTATGTAGGCTTTGATTCTCCTTCTATTATAAGATATCTTGAACCATTGACAGGGGATGTTTTTACCGCTCGATTTGCGGATTGTCATTTTGATGAGACAATATTCCCGTCGTTAGGGGGAGAAAATCCGTCGCCAGAAGAACGACGTGAACTTACATGGCAAACTCCATCTTTGTCTCATCTTGATCCTCGCACTAATCAATGTGAAACTGAAGTGCAAAGAATCACCCATCTTCAAAGAATTGCGCATCAATTGCCAGATGCATTCAATGATGCAGCAAAAGTGATGAAATCACATATTCCAGCTGCTAATACTCCAGCTCGAATTAATGTTCCAATAGGAAAAACTGTTAATATGCCGGCTAATGAATCAACAAAAACACGCCTGAAGCGTGGAAGACCTATAGGCTCAAAAGATTCAGCTCCCCGAAGGAGAAAAACAATGAAGAATAATTCTCTAGAAGAGTATGAAACACTTGAAAGACCCACAATAATAACTCCTACAGAGGAAGAAGCCTCTGAAGTGACACAAGTCCCTGAAGAGACTGACGTCACTGAAGTGACGCCCATGAATGAAGAACAAGTACATGGAAATGAAGAAATTTCCATAAATTATGCAAATTCACAAATATTGTGGGATCGAAAGCAAGTGCTTGTTGATGATATATTCTCATTTGCAGTAGCTACAGAAATCATTTCAGATAATGATTTAGAACCACGTTCAGTGGATGAATGCAGACGAAAAAATTGTTGGCCACAATGGAAAGCTGCTATTCAAACAGAATTGGATTCACTTGCAAAACACCAAGTATTTGGACCAGTAGTCCTAACCCCTGAAGGTGTTAAACCAGTAGGATGTAAATGGGTGTTTGCGAGAAAACGAAATGAAAGAAACGAGATTGTTAGATACAAAGCTCGTCTTGTGGCACAGGGTTTCCTGCAGAGACCTGGGATAGATTTTGAAGAGACATATTCTCCTGTGATGGACACAATCACATTTCGGTATTTAATTAGTCTTGTAGTCTCAGAAGGACTTGACATGCAGCTAATGGATGTGGTTACTGCATATTTATATGGAAAATTAGATACCGACATTTATATGAAAGTTCCTGAAGGACTAAAATTGCCTGAAGCAAAACCACGAAACATGTACTCAATCAAGCTAAGACGATCCTTGTATGGATTAAAGCAATCTGGACGAATGTGGTATAACCGTCTTAGTGAGTACTTAATAAAAGAAGGATATGTCAATGATCCAATATGCCCCTGTGTATTTATTAAGAAAACGGAACTCGGATTTACCATTATTGCAGTATATGTTGATGATATTAATCTAATTGGGACTCCTGAAGAGCTCGAAAAGGCTTCCGAATATCTGAAAAAGGAGTTTGAAATGAAAGATCTTGGAAAAACAAGATACTGTCTCGGCTTGCAAATTGAGCAAAGTTCAAATGGGATACTTGTTCATCAAACAACATATGTTGAAAAAATCCTGAAGCGTTTTAATATGGACAAATGTCATCCATTAAGTACTCCAATGGTAGTAAGGTTACTTGACCCAAAGAAGGACCCTTTTCGTCCAAAAGAAGATACTGAAAATCTTCTTGGTCCTGAAGTACCATATCTTAGTGCAATTGGTGCCTTATTATATTTGGCCCAATGCACTAGACCTGACATTGCATTTTCAGTTAATTTATTGGCCAGATTTAGCTCTGCACCAACTCGAAGGCATTGGAATGGTGTGAAGCACATTTTTCGTTATCTTCGTGGAACGTCAGACATGGGTCTATTCTATGCAAAGGATTCCAATAATGGTGCACAACTAAAGGGTTATGCAGATTCAGGATATCTTTCAGATCCTCACAAGGCTCGCTCACAAACAGGCTATGTATTCACTTGCGGTGGCACAGCAATCTCTTGGCGATCTACGAAACAGACTTTGGTCGCCACGTCTTCTAACCACTCTGAGATTCTTGCACTCCACGAAGCAAGCCGGGAATGCGTGTGGATAAGGTCTTTGGTTCATCATATTCGTACTGCATGCGGACTATCTCTCATTACAGATGTTCCAACAACTATATATGAAGACAATGCAGCATGCATTGCTCAAATCAAAGGGGGATATATCAAGGGTGATAGAACGAAGCATATTTCTCCAAAATTCTTTTACACTCATGAGCTCCAGCAGAGACATGAAATTGATGTTCAACAAATTCAGTCAAAGGACAATCTTGCAGATTTGTTTACTAAAGCTTTGTCGACATCAACATTCAAGAAGCTGGTGTATGAAATCGGGATGCGACGAGTTTGCGACCAAAATTCTTGAAATCTTGTACTTATGAGGGGGAGTAATTTTTTATGACATTTTGCGAACTGTACTCTTTTTCCTTCGCCTAGGTTTTGTCCCATTGGGTTTTCCTGGCAAGGTTTTAATGAGGCAGTGTCAAACGCATACACCATTATACGATTAAGTTACATTGTACTCTTTTTCCTTTGCTTTGGTTTTTTCCTATTGGGTTTTCCAAGCAAGGTTTTAATGAGGCAATTTCTTAGCGTGGTGCTCATCCAAGGGGGAGTGTTGTGAATATAGTGGATAACCACCACTCCTCAAAGCCATAACCTCCCCCACTCTTCTATTCCATAACACTCCCATTATTGCTCCACTATCTCCCCTCACCTCTATAGACTTGTAACTCCCCACCTTTGGGATTCCTCTATGCACCCTATAAATAGAGGGGTTTCTCATGTATTCCAAAACCAACAAATAGTGAATAAGAATCTCTCTCTACTTCTCTTCTATATGCTTGTGTACTTTGTTTATGTATACTTGTGTGTATGTATTCTACTTAGTTTATAACAAGTCTCAAATTTTATGTTATTTATAAAAAATTAATGCATGCACACCCAAAAACACCTGGGTGTTCTATCTAATGTGGTAGTTCTTTATTGCTCACCACAGGATTTCTCCATTAACAACAAAGATGATCTCTTCATTCAAAAAAAGAAAAAAAATCCATGAGGATCCCATTAATTGAATATGAGATTGCACATGAAAATATGCTTATAATAACACCCAAAAAGTTTAAAAAAATTGAAAAAAAAGAAGAAAGATAATTACTCAGTGGACTGCCAACGCACATTGAGTCGCAAACATGTCCGATTTAAGGAATATATTCTAGCAGGAATACGCTTTGATTGTGAAAAAATAAAATACATATGTATAAGAATTAAAATCATATACTCATGAATACATTTAAAAATAAAATAAAATATGTATCTATAATAACTGAATGTATATATCCTTTTTCATTTTTAATAGAATATATATAATTTCATATAGTTCTTATCTATATCTATATCTATACTACCTATAAAAGTACCAATCCATGAAAAACATTCGTTGGACATGTTTACCCTTATCAATTCATGAAAATTCATTCCTACCCCAAATTATATTTGATTAGACATATTTATCCTTTTAAATTATTTGAAATCAAATACCTTATATAATGTGTTTAATGTATTTAATTTATGCATTTATTTTAATTCTATACATTTATTCATATTTAACATTCTTCACAATCAATTACACATTTATATGTCTAAATTTACCCTTTCAAATTCTTTGAAATCAAATACCATATATAATGTGTTTAATGTATTTAATTTATACATTTATTTTAATTCTATACATTTATTTGTATTTACCCTTTAACATTCTTTACAATCAATTACATGATTATATATCTAAATTTAATATATATGCAACTTAATTTTATATAATTATATAATATACCTACATATATTATATATTGTAACCGTTAGAAAATCCTTATATATAATAGAAGCTCTATGTATTTAATTATTAATAAAAAATTAAATAAATTTCGAAGGGAGAGTAAATTCAATCAAAATTGGGATACGGATCTGATATGTTAATATCCATATTTATGTGGATTTAGGTATTTCATTTCTACATATCTACGTGGATGAGTTAGTGAATAAGAATTAAATTTCTCTTTATATGCATAAAATTTTCAAAGAAACACCTCATACACATATACTATAATGATAATTATTGAATAATTTGAATATCAAGGATCATAATCTAACACTAACAAGAAATACAAATATATATAAATTATTCAAACAGAAAATAAGTAAAAAATGGGACATAATAATTCAAAAGAAATTAAATATCTTACTATTTGTTTGTTAAATTATCAACAAAATAATTCATGTGCAACGCACATGTGCTTCAACTAGTAGTGAAAAAGAACTGAATGACCTACTTAAGAGGGAAAATATAGTGAAATCAGTTTGTTTGATATCACTCTTCTAATAAAAATGTAACAATGTTTTGACATCCGCAAATCCTCTCAATGGGGGATGGACGGGGTAATTTGAAATCTTTGTTTCTAAGGGGTCAAAATGAAATGCTTCGAATATAGCTGTTAACACTTCAGCGGAAGCTGCAAGGCACATATGGTGGAAAAAATGAAAAATGGACAAAGTCTCCAACGTGGAGGAGGACCACCCATCACAAACAATGGGTGTGGCGAGCACGTCTGATTTAAAGAAACCCAACCATTTGGCATCCACTGAATTCATTAGCCCCCCTTTGGTTTCAGAATAAGTGATAATTAGTTAGAATGATCTCAAAATAACTGTTTGAAAGACTAGAATAAATGAGAATATATAAACCAGAATTAACTGGTATAAAGTGGTATATAGTTTCAAACAAACTCTTGTAATTAAATTATTCTTGATTATTTAACTAAAAAGAATATGTTGGTCCACTATCAAATCAACTATCATCATTTTTTCATATTTTATAAATCTTTATCCACACTTTATTCACATTTTATAAACAATAAAAATATTATTATTACGTTTTACAATGAGAATAATTCAAAATACAACCAAGCTAAAAATTATTTTATCTTTATTTATATTGGAATAGTCATAAACCTCATAATAACTTAATTCTCTATTCAAATGGGGGCTAAAGGTATTCTCTTGAAATTGTTTAAGAAAAAAAAAAGTGTTTTTAGTCCCGGCTTTTAAACTATATATATATATATGATCTAATTAGTTATATACACCAATAAATCATAAGATAACAAGCATAAGTTGGAAATAGGTAGGATTGCGTTGCATACAGAGATTGCATCTTGACTGTTTATTATCATTATTATTATAAAGAAATCTTAGACTTTATTATTTTTGAATTGAGATATTTTCATAAGGAGCATTGTCGCTGCAGAGCGAACAAGAGAAGCATGGGACCGGATCCAGTCAGGAATGGATCCGGTCAGTTCGGTCAGCACCAAACTGGATGACGTGAAAATCAAATTGCACCACTTATAAATCAAACTGTATAACCAATTGTTGGGTATATATTTCACTCTCCTATTGGATACTGATGATACTTAGGAATTCATATTTTCTTCAATAGTTGATTAGATCTAATGAGAGATTGAAATAATATACACCCAACAATTATTATGCAGTTCGATTTATAAGTGGTGTAGTTCAATTTTCACGTCGTCCAGTTCAGTACTGATCGAATTGATCGGATCCAGTCCTAACTGAATCTGGTCTCAAAAAGCATGAGATGTTCTACGAGAAATACTTTTCACCTGCGCAGCATGATTGAATTGTTCAGGAAATGTATTCATATCATTTGTTGGATTATATTTTTTTTAAAATTCAATAATTGCGCCGACGAACTAAAGATAGGGTGATAAATGAGGTCCTGTATAACATTTCTCAGAAAAAAAATCATTGAAATAGATTTTCAACATAGATCCATGAAATTTTTAATTATTTATAACTATCTACTTTTATAAAAAAACAATTTCAAAATAAAAGCAAATCGTCCATTTTCAAAGTTAAATAATTAGATAGAAAATAAAACAAAAGCCGAAGAACAAATTAATTAATCATGGGCCATGACACAATTTGATCGGCCAGGCCAATCACGGGTTGAGACCGTGGGTCCGTACACAGGGCATTTAAATTAAGTGATCAAAATGTGAGGAACATGAATATAAAAAAGGCTTGTTTACAAATTAGAGGGGTACAAATAGAGCCAAAGGTGCGGGTCGAGTTAACGGACTGGATTAGCGCAAGGTGTGCAATCATCGAAGGCAAAGGAGTTAATGATCACCCGCCGTAGATGGTCGTGACCCAATACTGATGGCTCTGAGTGTCACGACCCAGGGCGGCCGTCCCCAGGACGCGGCAAGTGTATATAAGATATCAGCATACAGGAGTTCAATAACATACTCAAACAACAGCAAATATGACAACATAGATAAAGCAGGGCTGACATAATATATATATACACCAAATGCGGAAGCTAAAAGACTGAATCTGTAATCAACAACATACTACACACTCGATACATAATCGTATGTCCTGTGAGAGCCAACATGTCCACATATACACAAATAAAATCCACACATAATCCCAACTAGGTGCCCAAGCACAGAATATATACATACAACAAGAGAAGGGTGCTGATGGCCTCAAAACTCGTGGGACGTGGCGCTACTCCTCTACTGGTGTAGTCGCTCGGAAAGCTCCTCCCTCAGAGATCACTGAAAAAGATAATATGCGAGGGGTGAGCCACACGCTCAGTGAATAGCACAACCCATGCATACAGTTCATATTAACCACATTTAAATCAAGCCAATAGCCCAAAGCGGCATAAACATCACAAATCCGGGGGTTCGTCACATCGCCGAACCGCCATACCCTTACCCTCACCCTCACCCTCAATAGGTGACCTAGGATGTTGGGACTTAATGGGTGGATAATCATCCATTCACAATCCTGTGGGTCGTCGCATCGCCGGCCCACCATACCCTCACCCTCACCTCTCAACAGGTGACCTAGGCTCTTGGGACTGACTAGGCTGTTAGTCACCCTCGGTCCACCGATAGTCTCTCCCCACTCCGTAGGTCGTTTGGCCACTTCCACGTTCGGCGCAGTCCTTCTACCAAATCAGGAGGCGCCTACTGATGGAAGCCCCTGCACGGGACAACCTTTCTAACGCCGGGGTAGTCTCTACACGGATCCAACGGAGGGAACAGAACAGCCTATCCATCGCATATGATCCACTCGGATCCGCTGACAGCACCACTCTACAACTCTAATGCCTTGAATTCCTCTAAATTCCACCAGCGCGCATAACCAGGATGCGGGGAAAATACACAAGGTAAAATGAGGAAAAGAGACCTTGGGAGGGTAACCTGAGGTCCCGATGTAGGACACCCCGACAACCAAACAAGGAACACGGAGTACCCTAACCCGGGTCTCAATGTTAACCTCGCAAGGCCCCCTTTTTATTCCCCAAGGCATGCTATCAATATTAAAGCTTGCATTTAATTAAATAAATCAAACTAATAGGACGCATGCACAAGTCAGGGCTTTCCTAGCATGATAACGGGGTGACATGATACACGGCTCATGCACAAAACCTAAGGGTGCAAGTCCCTAACATACAAGTCTAGGGTGGCATGCATTCTACACACACACATCATGCTTACATGGATTATATCAAAGCAGTTAATACTAACTATGTGCCCCAGGGGAGGACGGTACACGCCCAAAGCATGTAACGCCTCCCAAACTGGGTTGGGTTGTCCCACTCACCGGAAATCGGGTCGACGCGCGACCGTCCGTCGAGATCTGCAAGACAGGGTATTAACTGGTGAGTATAAATCCACAATTACCCAAAATACACAATTAAATACCCAAAACCCACAACAAACACCCCACACTCGGGCAAACGTGCACACGTACGCACGCTAACCTGAGCACTCCGGCAACCACCCGCACGACCGGCAACCACCCGCACGGCCACTCGACCGCCCGGGTGCACCGCCGCCCTCAGCCCGCGCACCCCGGCACCTCGCAGCGCCTCGCGTGCACCACAGCCGCCTCACCGCGCCCCGTGAGCACCGCACTGCCTCGCCGCGCCCCCGCGCGCACCACACTGCCTCCCGCACGCACTCTCCTTGGCCATCACCTCGCGCACGCACCACCCCTGCCTCGGCCATCACCTCGCGCACGCACCACCCCTGCCTCGGCCATCACCTCGCGCACAGCTCTCCGCGCTGGCACGCCTAGCTGGCCTCCAGCTCTCCCCGAGTGCACGCCCGCGTGCACGCTCGCGCGCACGTACGCGCGCGCCCCAGCACGCACTCCGCGTGCATCGACCACTCACACCTCTCCCCGCACCAGCCGCTCGACCAGACCCGCACACAGCTGCCCGACCAGCTCCTCGCACCAGACCCGCACATACCCGCGCGCACGCCGCGCGTACGCACACTCGCGCACGCACGCACGCGCTCATGCCCGCGCGCGCCCAGCCTGCGCGCTGCCTGGGCCGCTGCCGCTGCTGCCTGCTGCCCGGAACAGAGCCTGCTAGCCCGAGCTCCCCTACCACCCACCTCCGGCCACCCCAAGGCCTCTGACCACCACCCCACAGCCCTCCGACGGCCACCCACCGCCGCCGACCGCCTCCCAACCACAGATCTACCCTCCTAACATACATCTAAGCATGAAAAAGAGGGAAAGGAGGCTTACCGAGGGGAAGAAGGGAAGTCCGGTTGCTCTCCGCGCACCGAAACCTTTCCCAAAGGGCTTCCAACACCCGGATCTACTCCCACCTCCGAAATGGGCCAAAACAGAGGAGAAGAGAGGGCGGACGGAGGGGTAAAACTCATCGGAATCGAGATTTGAAACCATCGGGGTGTAGATCGGGACCCGATCTACACTTCCTAGGTTTTAGGTTTTTGGGTTAGAGGGGTCTAAGGGCTTCAAAAGCAAGAAAAATGGAGAAGGGGAGAGAGGGGAAGGGTTGGTAGGGATGATGAATAGTGTTTTCAAAAATTAGATCTCACTTATTTATAGTGTGCGACTTAAAAACCCAGATACGCCGCGGAACTGTGAAATTTCAAAAACGTTGCCGGAATTCGATGAAATTTTCATGAGTGGCTTAAAATGGCACCAGGACACATAATACGCAGTTAGATTTTTAATCGGAGTCCTCTAACTCAGGACGATAGCTAACAGTCCAAAATTATGCGGTTCCGATCGAAAAATGTAAAAATTTCAAAAAACTGTTAAAATGCTCCAATGGTTACCAACAGGCCAAAAAGTGATACATATATAACACTGAGAAGGTCATAGACAGCAACCTACTTATATAACACTGAGAAGGTCATAGACAGCCACCTACTTATAATAACACCCAAAAAGTTTGACTTAGATTGATCTTTGATCTTTGTTTTGGAATAGACTCTTGGTATGAATCTCTCCTGCTCGGTCTGTTCTCTTATATATTTTTCATTTAAGCCCTCTTATTCAATTAAGAAGTCGTCTACCGTTTATCTTAAAAAAAATAAAAAATAACACCCAAAAAGTATAAAAAAGAAAAAGAAAAAAATGGATAATTACTCTGTGGGTAGGAGAACCACCTAGGCTACTGCCACAAGGGAAAATTAGATACCCAAAATTTTTCTCAGACCCTGTGCGACACTAGTGTTCCCAAACACTTGTTCAGTCTCTCTATTGTCGCTCAACACACAAAACACACAAGAAGAGTTGGGTAGAACCCCTTTACCTTCGGCTTGGGACTTATACAAAACACACAAGAAGAGTTGGGTAGAACCCCTTTACCTTCGGCTTGGGACTTATATAAGGGCTTACAAGGCCTTAGCCCCACTACCCCATTTGATCAAGCCCATGACCAAGCAGTAGTTACAAAGCGTGTGACTCATTCTGCCAACCCTCCCACTCCGCACGTGGGCGCAGAGTTGTCCGCACGTCGCCCCACGACCTGTTCTTACTCCGCGAGATTCACGCAAGTCCATAACCGCTCTACCTCGCTGGATGCCCACATCCCTGGGCATGTTGATCGTCTGGGCGCATTCCGGATATGTCCCTGGCGTGTGCGTCACGTCATGCCACGACTGGCACTTCACCTTGCGAGATCTTCACACATCCGTAGCCGCTCAGCATCGCTGCGTGTGTTATGTTTGTGTCATTCGGTGTTGCATTTTCAACTATCGGAGTCGTTAAAATTTTGAATTTTAGTTATCTGCGGGAGTTTGAGCGATCTGGTTAAAAATTTGACTGCATTTTATGAGTCCTCGTACTCGTATTGTCCTACCTGCAAATTTTCATCGAATTCCGGTAATATTTTAAAAATTATGCAGTTTCGAATCGCATCCAAGTTTGGTCGTATCTGGGTTTCGGTGGATGAGATATTTCGAGTGATATAGCGCTTCACAATAAAGGGGGAAAAAGTGGGTGTGAAAGGGTGAGCCTAACCATATCCTCACCACCGCTTTTTGTCCCCCCTTACCCTCACCCTGTAACACTATTTGAACATGACAAAAACCCTCTCCCTCTCTCTCCCATCCTACTTGATCTTCTCCTCTCCGTCTTTCTTAAAAGAAGTGCAAGAAGAAGAAGATCAAGGTGTGCACGTGGGTTTGTTGTTGTCTCTTCCCTCTTCTCCTCGAGCTCCCTCTTATGGTTCTAGGATCCCCTGTTTTCAGCCAAGAAGAAGAAGAGAAGCTAAGGAAGAGGAAGTGGTCGAGGTGGTCGTGGGTGTGCTTGAGAGCCCCCGCATCTCCCCCTTTCCCTCCCTTTTCTTCGTAAACTTTTCCCTCTTCTTTTAAGGTTTTTCCTATAATATTTGGTTGTTGGGGAGGTTATGCATGCTAGGTGTTTGGGGTGTGAGGAGAGCCGGGGAGAGGTTTTCGGTGCGGGTGCGAGCAAGCCAACAAAGTGTGAAGAGTATACAAGCCGATCATCACTATAACAATAAGTTATTTATTTATTTATTTATTTACTTATCAATTTTGAAAAAATAAATAAATAAGTTATTTATTTTTTAAAATTATTTTAAAAATAATCAGTACATTATCATCTAATACACATAAAAAATATTTCATAAAATTTAAACCTTTTCAAATCAATAGATTGATAAATAATAAAACCTACGTAAAAAAAAAAATCTGTTCATTAAATACCAAATATCGTAAATGACGAAGTGAAATCCATCAAAGATTCGACACACCCCCTTGATTTATAACAACCCAACACATTTCAATGTCCGAGGCGAGTTAAAATTCAAACCGAAAAAACTCTAACAATCCTCAACCATTGATCAATCAAATCAACGACCCAGAATCTACAACCATCAATAAAAGGAAACCCAAACCAAACCACAACCCCCCCCCCCCCCCCCTCTCTCTCTCTCTATATATAAGTACGTATTCATGCACACAACGATCAAATCTAAAACTAAAAAACCATTCTTTCTGTCAAAAACATGGCACGCAAGAAGACCAAGATGGCCTACATTACCGACGACGCGAATCGGCGGCGCACGTTCGCGAAGCGCAAGAAGGGCCTTCTGAAGAAGGTGAGCGAGCTGAGCGTGCTCTGCGGCGTCCCCGCGTGCGCGCTCGTAACCGCGCCTGGCGACCCCAACCACGACATCTGGCCCTCGATCGTCGGCGCGGACGCGCTCATCTCCCAACTGAAGGACCTCCCCGCGCCGGACCAGGACAAGCGCTCCCTCGACCAGGAGAAGTACCTCGCGCGAACCGTGTCCAGGCTCCGGGACCAGCTCAGGAAGGTCGAGAAGGAGAATCAAGAGGCGGAGGCCAAGGCAGAGGTCTTGCGCTGCCTGTGCGGGGCGGACGACGACGCGCGGGGCGCGCGCGCGGACGTGCGCGAGGTCTGCGCGCTCGTCGAGGGGACGGCGCGCGCGGTCGCGGAGCGGATCGAACGCGTCAGTGGGTGTCCGCCTGCTGTGGTGGAGGCGCCGCCGCCACCGCCGCCGGAGGTGAACAACGCGTGGGGCAGTGTTGGGGATGTCTACAACAACAATGGCAATAATGGGTTTTATTTTACTTACAACTTCGATAACTATGGGAGTTACAGCAACTTGGGTTCTTTGTTCTTCCCGTCTGGGCCTGCGTTTTGAAGTTTTGTTGGATTGGGTTTTGTTTTTTTTTTATAGAAAGTTATGATTTAGATCTCTCTTTTTTTTAATTGGGAGTTTATGTGCATGATTTGGGTTGTGAATTAAATATTCTTTTAATTGTAAGTATGTTCTAATTTGTAATGGTGTTCCTTTAAAACAGAAGGTTGGCAATTTTTTTTTTGTGGAAATAACAAAAGGTTGGCATTTTGTCTTTGTGATGGCTTAGTGGATTTTTTATTTTTATTATTTTGATTGAATCATGTTTAAAAGAAAAATGTCTAAAAGTCAAAAATTTAAATAATTTGACTACAGAAACTGATGTGGACCAATCATAAAGTGATAGCATAATTAAATATAGAAAAAGACGAATAAACAGTGAGGATTGAAAGGGATGATTGAACTCACGAGCTATCAGTTGTCCTTAAAAGATAATCATTGCCACCAGAACCATATATTACAAACTTAGTAGGGTATCCATATGGAATTGTTGTCTGAAAAAAAAAATGCTCATTAGTTATCTTACATGAGAATTTATCATTTACAATATGAAATTGGTCCTAATCCAAGACAAGAAATTTACTAGACAACTTGATCTTGACATTTTAATAAATATGCAAAAACTATAAACACAAGATCCATTCTAACTTGCATTTATAAAATATCATAGAATCCTAAACCCTAATTATGTATACAAAATCTGACAGTCACTTATTGGCTCAAGAGACATTTCTGCTTACCAGATTTTTGTTTTTGAACATAATAAGAGGTTATCAATACTGGTGTAGTCTACATCAAAATGCATGCCATCGTCTCATTTCAAATGACAGTTTAACTCATAGCATGTTGTCTTAAAAACAATATCGTTATGTAACTTTAGGTTGTTATTTTCTGTCCTTCTACAACATTCATGAACAAGACAGCTAAAGATAAGAATTTTGGCTTGTACATAAAATTTAACCAAGCATTACAATTCTATGTAGAAAAATATATTTTGTTAAATAAGTTAATCTAAGAGATGTTTAATTACATACAGCTGTGTTTGCGAAAAGTTTTCACTAACAACGACGCCATGGGGCCCATCACATTTTATACTAAAACCTTCCCTCTTGATGGCCAAGATTGCCTGCTCCCATGTCCAAAACTACTCCCTGCACAAAAGATCATTAGCATGAAAACCAAATCATAATGCATATCAACTATTTTACGGTTATTTTCTTTCATACTTGAAAGGAACATTCATAATTATGATGACCATATCTATTTCTTGTTAGTTATAGTGTTAGAATATGAAAAGAATGAATCAAGAATATTATTAGGGTTTGTATCTAATATTTATAATACAAAAAAGAAAAACGAGGAAATGACTAATCTACCCTTAACCCTAACATATATATACATTTAACACCCCCCTCAAACTCATGGTGGATCATACATCGAGGGTTTGCTCAACAAGAAACCATGTCGTTGAAGTATATGTGACTTTGTGAAAAAGTCAGATAACTAAAGAGAAGAAGAAATATATAGGAGTGATATAGTGCCCGCAATAAAATGATGACGGACAAAGTGACAATCGATCTCGATGTGCTTCGTACGTTCATGAAAAACTGGATTGCTAGCAATCTGAATGGCGCTCTTATTGTCACAATATAAAGGAGTAGACGCAGATAGAATGACACCCATGTCAGAGAGGAGGCGCCGAAGCCAAACAACCTCAGCAGTAGGAGATGCCATAGCACGATATTCGGCCTCAGCACTCGAACGAGAAACAATGTCTTGTTTCTTGGCCTTCCAAGATATAAGAGAGTCACCAAGAAATACACATATACCAGTCGTGGATTTTCGATCTGTGACATCTCCTGCCCAATCAGCATCAGTATAAGCACGAAGTTCAAGAGTAGAAGAAGACGGTAACAGCAGAGCACGAGATATGGTGCCACGTAGATAGCGTATAATCCGAAGAACTGCTGCATAATGAACAGTACGAGGGGCAGCGACGAACTGACTGACAATATGCACGGCATAGGCAATGTCAGGACGAGTAACAGTGAGATATACGAGGCTCCCAACAAGCTGTCTATAACGAGTAACATCAGAAAGATGTTCTATCGTCAGGTCGGAGCTTTGCATGAAGCTCAATAGGAGTGGGAGAAATGCGATCATCAGTCAGACAAGCACGGTCGATCAAGTCAGCAGTATACTTGCGTTGGGAGAGAAGATAACCACGCGGGGCAGACGCAACTTCCAAGCCTAGAAAATATTGAAGTTTGCCAAGATCTTTCATCTCAAATTGACGCTGAAGATGTTGCTTGACCGATTGTATATGAGAAGAATCATCGCCAGTGATGAGCATGTCATAGACATAAATCAACAAGATAGTATGATCGGAACCGGATGTGTGAACAAATAGAGCTGGATCAGAAGAACTCAAAACAAACCCAGCAGCACAAATAGCATCAGTGAATCGAGCAAACCAAGCGCGAGGAGCCTGCTTGAGACCATAGAGAGCGCGACGAAGATGACATACTTGACCAGATGATGAGGAAGGCCTGGAGAAGTCATATAAACCTCCTATGATAAATCACCATGAAGAAAGGAGTTCTTGACATCAAGTTGATAAATGGGCCACTGACGAACAGAAGCAACAGAAATCAATAGGAACAAATGTCTCATCATAATCAATATCATGCTGCTGAGTGAAACCACGGGCAACCAACCGAGCCTTGTGACGCTCAATCGAACCATCAGAGTGAGTCTTGATCTTGTAGACCCACTTACAGCCAATGGAAACCTTACCCGTAGGAAGAGGGACAAGATCCCAAGTATGATTGCGTTGTAACGCGCTAAGTTCCTCTGCCATAGCATTCTCCCATTCAGGAATACCAACTGCCTCACGATATGACTGGGGCTCCCAATGAGATGAAACGGTTGCAAGAAAGCTCTGAAAATGGGGAGAGAATGAGTTAGAAGCAACTAGACTTAGCCTCTGAGGGGGACGACGATCACGAGGTGGATTGCGGCGAGGAGCTGGTGCGGGATCGACTACCGGTGCGGGGTCGACTGCTGGTGCATGGTCGACTACTGGTCAAACAACATCAGGCGCAGGAGCAACAACAGGGGGACTCGGCTCACATGAATCATCCGAAGAAGGAGATATAGGGGATGGCAAGGTCGTAGATGGGACAGATGAAGGAATAGAAGCCGGTGGGATAGACGATGGGAATGACTCAGGAGTCGAGAAATCCAGAAAAATAAGGTCATCAACAGTAGACGGAGGAAGTGGAGCCGGAGGTGAGCGAAGAGCATAATAAGGATGATGCTCCCAAAATGTGACATGACAAGAAATGCGAAGACGTCGTGCAATAGGATCATAACACTTGTAACCCTTATGTTGAATACTGTATCCAAGAAAAACACACATAGCAGAACGAGGAGAAAGCTTGGTACGTTCAGTGGGAGGAAGAAGAACAAAACATGTGCAAAAAAACACGAAGACGAGAATAATCAGGTGGCTGATTGTGAAGCCGCTCAGATGGTGAGATACCACCAGTAATAGATGACGGAGTGCGATTGATGAGATACACACTTGTGAGAACTGCCTCACCCCAAAACTCAACAGGGACGGATGCAGAAAGAAGTAAAGATCGAGTCATCTCAAGAATGTGACGGTGTTTACGCTCAGCAACGCCATTTTGTTGATGAGCATAAGGAGTGGAAAACTGAGGAAGGGTGCCTTGGGATGTCAAATATTCACTAAAAGCCTTAGAACAATATTCACCACCACAATCAGAGCGTAACACCTTAATACGACGAGAAAATTGAGTCTCAACCATGGTAGCAAAAGAAGTATAAATACGCAATAAATCTGAACGACTAGAGAGAAGGTAAATCCAAGTGAAACGAGAATAGTCGTCAATAAAAATAACATAATATCGATTTCCCCCTTTTGAAAAAATAGGAGACGAACCCCAAATATCAGAATGGACTAAATCAAAGGGAGAATCTGAAATATGCGAACTGGAAGGGAAAGGAAGAGCCACTGTCTTACCCAATTTACAACCCACGCATGGTTGAAGATCCGTGCGAGAAAATGATCCTAATGCATCAGTGCTAACAAGATATCGGAGTCTAGGCTGAGACAAATGACCAAGACGACGATGCCAAAGATCGAAAGGGGAAGGGGAATTTGTATCTAACTGCACAGAAGCAGCGGAAGGCAGAGGAACATGAAGCTGATCCATGTAATAGAGTCCACATTGTCGTCGCCCAGTCCCAATCCGTCTCCCAGTAAGTCGATCCTGAACAGAATAGGATGATGAATCAAATGTGATCGTATAACCAAGGTCAGCAAGTTGACTGATAGAAAAAAACTAATGGAAAGTTTAGGAACATGCAAAACATTTGGCACATTAAATCGATGAGAATGATCAGAAAGAATGCCAGAGCTCGAGACAGACATAGGAGAACCATCAGCAGTGCGAATAAGTGAAGGAGAACGAGGTGGTGTACAATTAACAAGAATCGATGCATCCGATGTCATGTGATGGGAAGCCCCAGAATCAAGAACCCATGAGGTAATCGGTATACCTGGTACGGGAGTAGAAGCAGACTGAACAGAACCAGAAAGATCTATACCAATCAATGATCGTAACATAACATAAAGCTGTTGATATTGATCTTGTAGCCCCTTTAAATGTGCAATAAGGTGAGCTGTGGTAAACTGTGACTGAGCAGAAGCAACGCGAGGTGCAATTGATGTACATATCTGATCCTGACAAAGAGAAGATTGAGTAGACGACTGGATTGATAAAGAGAAAGCGGCATCTCGAGCACGTTTTCTAGCCAACTTGCGGCAATAGAGGGTCACATGACCAAAGGAGTGACAATATCTGCAATCTATAGTACTTGTACAGCAATAGATCAAAATAAACAGTATCTGATTGATCCAAAACAGTCAGAGATGCGTAGATCATGAAAAGCTGATCAAAATGAGTACTAATATGACTATATTTGGAGTCTGAATGAGCTCGTAGCGGCTGGATAAAGAAAATACCGAAAGATCAATGACGGAGCGGCAAACGGGTCGGGCTGTGGATCCCGGTCGGGTAGCGGAGCCGGGTCTGGCACTGGAGCCGGGTCTGGCAGCTGGCGCTGGAACCGGGTCGGGCGCTGGAGTCGGGTCGGGCGTTGGAGCCAGGTCGGACAAGTGGGAGCGGATGCTGGGCTGGGCGTGAGCGGGATCCAGGACGCGTTGGCGCGTCTGGACTCGGGACGAATCCTGAGAGATCCGGGATGTTGTTCGGGACAGGATCCCTGGAAATCCGAGCGGATCTGCGCTGATCACGCTATATAAAGACGACGCGGGCAGGGCGCGGACGGGGCACGGCGGGGTGCAGACGGAGCGCGGACGGGCAGGGCGCGGAAGGGGCACGGGCAGGGAGCCGGCAGGGCGCAGACGGTGCACGCGTGGGGGACTGGGTGGGGCAGGGCGGCGCAGCAGGGTGGCAGGGCAGCGCGAGGAGGCGCAGCAGGGCGGCGCAGCGGCGGCACAACAGCGGTGATGCGCGAGGTTGTGACAGGGGCAGCTGCGGGGCTGCACGGGGCTGCGGCAAGGGCAGCAAATCTACGACGGGGCAGCGGCGGGACTGCGGTAGGGGCAGCAGATTTGCGTGGGCAGCGGCAGGGCTGCGCGGCTGCGGCGGGGGCAGCGAATCTGCGCGGGGCAGCGGCGGGACTGCGGCAGGGGCAGCGGATCTGCGTGGGGCAGCGGCGGGGCTGCGGCGGGGGCAGCGGATTTGCGCGGGGCAGCGGCGGGACTGCGGCAGGGGCAACGGATAAGTGCGGGGCAGCGGCGGGGCTGCGCACGGGTGACACGAACAGGACGACGGACAGCGGAGCGTCGACGATCTCGCGAACGGAGAGTATCGTCAACAGAAAATCAAAGAAAAAAATTGGATTCAAGCTCTGATACCATGTTAGAATATGAAAAGAATGAATCAAGAATATTATTAGGGTTTGTATCCAATATTTATAGTACAAAAAGAAAAACAAGGAAATGACTAATCTATCTTTAATCCTAACATATATATATATATTTAACATATAGAACCTTGTGTGTGATGGGATTTGTTTCACAAAAATTAGAATAATGGCCCTCTGAACTATGTGCAGACTTCTTATATCTGAGCTCTATTCATGCCACAATTTTGTATATGCTATACTACCGTGTAGCCTTAACATGCAAACAACACCACTAATATTCTGTAATTTTTGCACTGGTTGTAATCCCTTGTTTCCTTTTAGAATTTGCCTTGCACAATTGAAGAAAATGAGAGTTAAATTTGACAGAAGTGGAACTCATAAAAATATGGTGAATAAAGAAGAAAGATGAAGAGATCAAACATTACGTAAGTGTTATCTTCCAAATTGGATACTAGAAAAAGGATTCTAATAATGAGTTGGGGACTTCCTTTACAGAAGAAGAAATATGGAGGATTAATCCCCAGTGCAGGTATTGTATGGTTATACAGAATCATAACAGAGGATAACAGAGAGGAGTGAGTACAAGAAAAATACATTCTATGTGATCCTTGCAGTGAAGCAATAGTGGCTACTAACAACCTCATGGTTAGAGTTGCATTTGCTTGTTGGGCTGTAAAAAAAAATATCTACGTCACATGTCCAAGCAAACAAAAAGCATATAGAAATCCCAATAAAATGGAAAGGAAAAGCTGAGACATTCAGATTCATTTAAAAAGAGAGACAAGGTCCATCTCTACTTTTAAATAACTATTAATTTCCATTACCGTAAGAAGGGAATTCTCTACATCTCCAAGAATTACATGGCTAAACATATTTGTTTAGATTCAACTACTTATGCTCGAGCTTTACATGATTTATTTTTATTTATAAATTTTTCTGGAATAAACTCTACATGATAACGTTACATGATATTTGTATTTTCAAGTGAGACTGAATGGACTATGAAATGTTGTATGGCCTGCATGTACACAACACACATGAATTTAGCATGCCCTAGCCTTACATTTTTTTTAAAGTGAACTTTATATGATAATTGTATTCTCAGTTGAAACCGAAAGAAGGAATTTTGCATCATTTGAAATCAATTGAATTTACATGGAGAAAAGGTAATTATGATTTCAGGCTATCATGCTTACCTTTGTAATATGTTCTTTGAAAGCTTCTTCACTTGCTGCTGTAGTTGAAATTTCTTAGTTCCAGTGCCACATTGTAGATAATTTGTTCATTCTACAAGCATCTTTCAAAGAAATTGTTCAGTATCCTGATTGTTCATATGGAAAAAATAAAGAGAATGCAAACCATTATTTTGTATATAAAATTAGGAAAATCAATTCAGGGTCTTTTCTTTATCTGATTTAATTGTAGGCCCCTCTGCTTTATTTTTGAAATTTTGATTATTGTTTTATTAAATTAATTCATGGTATCTTTTGGCGCAAGAGTGGGAGGCGAGTACTAAACTTAAGCTTCAGCCTTAAGCCCTTAACCTGGGTCCTGGTCATTATGTAAGATATAAAAAAAAGTGATGATCCTAGAATTTGAGCAATGATAACTTTTGTTTTCTCATCATTAAGGATGGTAGGAATTAAAGACAAATAATACATGTAGGCTCTTAAATATGGGTTGTCTATGCAACTTGGTTTTCTTGAATAGGATCTAGTCCTTATGTTAGACATACAATGATGCCATCATTCTAACAAATCAATTCAAATTAGTAAATATGAAAACTACACAAGGGAATCTTGTACTGCTTGATGTTCTTTAGCTATGAACATAACAGAATCAGAAGAACACATTTCTTTTATCATGTTAAGTGTCCTTTCTGAGTTTCCCACTAGTTCATCCAAATTTTATTTGTTATATAACTTTAGCTCTTTTTTTTTTTGCTTGATAAATAAGATTATGTATGGTTGAAGTTAAAGTTTTGTACAAAACTGACAAGAGCTTACAAAGAAAATGAGGACAATTCACTCCCTCTATGTACTTTATACAATCTTTAACACTAAACAAAAACTTCTGTATCTTCCTTCAAATAATTTCATCCTCTAGCTCTGATGTAATTTTGAATTTCTATGTGCGTCTGGCATATTTGGCCAAATTCTCTGGAGCACTTACATGAACCTGTTCTACCTTAATAGCACGCATATCAGCCTCCGGTCTCATAGCATGCTAATGTCCTTTACAAAGTCCTAAAGCTGAGGAGGACCACCACGTCCCACTTGTTGGAGGAGACGGATTATAACTTCAGCATCAGAACATATACAAATTGGGCCTGTTGTTCTCTGTCATGCAAAAATAGTACATTCTCAGATAGCCTCTCCTTCTGCACGAAGTGGGGATGCCTACAACCAAGGTAAAAGGTTTGTCCTGAACAACAACAAAGCCAGCTCCAGCTACTCTAGTGAGGCTATCCACACTCTCATCAGTTATGACAATTATAGTCTGGACATCTTTAACTCATACAATACGCATCGAGTATCCATGCTCATCCCTATAGAATCAAGGTGTGATCGAGTAAGGTAGCCTAGAGCACAATACCTTCCATAAAAACAATTTAAGCTTGGGCAAAATAGAAAGTCTTCAAAGCTGCTTCCATCCACAATCTCATAATTCACCACCAGGTGGATTCAAAATATTAATTATATCCCTAGTCCAAGGTCTTGCTACTGTAGACTCCTCCCAACTCCAACATGGGATATTGTTTGGTTACGTTCCTCCCTTGGCATAGGTGAATCTATAATTTGAGTTGATAACACAAGTATTGACAGAGATTGTGCATAGATTATTATCATGTTCGGGACACCTTTATACAATGAAATCTCCTATTTATGTAGATCCGACTTAAATAAGAAGATAAATAATTCACCACATATTACATTATCATCATCACTCATACATTTAGTTCATTTCACAGTTTAATTTGTTGTATTCGTCACGTCGCTAACACCAATGTTGTAAAAAAAAACGCTAGGTGCTAGTCAGCGGTTAAGAAGGAATTAAGGATTAATCGGCTAGGCGAGGATTAATTAGAGATTAATTAATCACCTTTTAGAATAATGAATATAATACATATACATATTATATATAATAATTATTTTAGACTATAAAATAATAACAAATATCAAAACAAAATTAGTAATATAAACATAATATGGATAATATTAAAAATTAATTAATATGTATAAAATATATAAAATAATTTAATAGCTTATTAGTCAACTAGGGGTTAATCGAAAAAATTGTTAGGCGCTAAGTGTTACGGATTGGGACCGCCTAGGCCTACGCAGGGGATTAATCGAGGCATAAGTGAGATTTTTATAGCATTAACTAACATTGTATAAATTTGTCCAACATAGTATATCGCATTGTCTCACTATATATATAATGCAGTTTCAGTTTGTACGAGTTTGCACTTTTTTTTTTTATGAAAGAATATGTTTTATTAATTAAACATATATGTTTATAATTTTTTTTTGTGTGATTAAAATGTAGCTGGCATATTATTTTCCTTTCAGTAATATGAGGATCAAACCAACAAAGTGTGAAGAGTATACAACGCCAATCATCACTATAACAATAAGTTATTTATTTTATAAAAGTTATTTTAAAAATAATCAATGCATTAATTATCATCTATTATACATCAAAGAAATTACATAAAATTTAAGCCTTTTCAAATCAACTGATTAATAAATAGTCAAACCCAGTCAAATAAAAAAATCTGTTAATTAAAGGGAGAATTGTTCAAATACACCTTGACTAAGGGTTAAATTTTTTTTTTTACCTCTCAACTTTTTTTTTTTTTATTTACCCCTGAAATCTAATCCTTTTTTTTTTTTGCCTCTGAATTTTCATAATACCCGAGCTATCCCTTACAGACAGAGTTACAGAAATATAATGTCATACATACAAAAATTATACACATAGTTACAGATATTTAATAGTTATCTACAAAAATATTAAAGTACACAAAGATGTTTATACACAAAATAGTCATATATACATTCTCAATGTCATTATATTATCATCTGTAAATGCATTCAGTGTAAATAAAATTGTTATGGATACAATCTCAAAGTTTCATTAAAATAGATACATCAATTGTTTGAATTACAACGTTTCCTTCAAATCTTAATGATTAATTGTTATCTCCCCCTTAATCCTTTTCATGTCCACTTGAATAAATTAAATAAGATTATCGAACTAGACATTCAATGTACTTCATAACAAAGAATATATTTTTCAAGCTATATAAAAAATATAACAATCAAACACTTAAATAAATTTTTATTTAGCAATATGAACAAAATTAATAATAGCATGAATCTGAACTGAAAATTTATAAACAATTGTGATATTTTAATAAAATTACTTCTTGATCCATGTACTTAACAATTACTCAAATTAACATTTACATAACAACTACAAAAAAAACTATCAATGTGATGCTCAATGACATAATCTATATTTACATAATAGAAATATAATATTTTCTATTATTCTTATAGCAATTACAATAGAAATTACAAAAACTATAATTTATACAACAAATATGTAATATTATACATAGAACTAAATTAAGGACATGTAAATTACATAAATGTAATAAATGATTACAGAAATGTAACGATCAATTACAGAAATGTAATACTAATTTATAGAGGGGGGTGGTTTAAGTATAAAAAAATGAGATAGCACAGGTCGAGGGATAAAAAAAAAATAAGATTAGATTTTAGGGGTAAATAAAAAAAATCCAGGGGTAGAAAAAAAATTAAACTCTTAATCAAGGAGTATTTAAGTAATTTCCCCTTAATTAAATACTAAATGTTGAAGTCAAATCCATAAAAGATTCGACACGCCCCCTTGATTTATAGTTTATACAACCCAACACATTTCAATGTCCGAGGCGAGTTAAAATTCAAACCGAAAAAAACTCTTCACAGTCCTCAACCATTGATCAATCAAATCAACGACCCAAAATCTACAATTCTACAACTTCCCGATCATGTGCAAAGTTTTGGCGGGTGGTTGAAGATTGCAAGGAAGAACTCTGTGGCTAACTTTATAGTCAAGCTGGAAAGGCTACGTTCGTCTGTTTATCCAGTTAAAAAGAAAAATCATTTCAAATAATCACTAACAAACATGTGGGTAAGTCAGCGCGAAGATTCAAACTCCATATATATCCTTAACACAGGAGGTAAGCTCTGAACCGTTATACTATGACCACTGAAAAGAACTCCTCAAATATTCATTTCTTATATAAATCAATTTTATTTTTTTGGGTCCATCTGTTGTCTTATTCAATACCATGGAACATGTAAATAAAACAACAGTAAATCACCAACTTTTATTCCCATGTATCACATCCAATACATTTGCCAAAATGCTATTGCATATATATAGCATATAGAACACTATAAACCTTTAAACATGGACCAGAAAACACACAATTAAACTAAACTCGATCATTAACACAGACCTGACAGCAAGTATACCGATAATATAAATCTAGAGATTTTATGCTATATGCATGTATCAACTATCAAGCACTATATATATGTATCAACTATCAAGCATAGCTACACATCCCATATGTACACTAACTCCCTTCCACGCACGTGCTCCCACGTTGGCATAGATGAATCTATAATTCTGAGTTTGTAACACAAGCATTGACAGAGATTGCGCATAAACTATCATGTTCAGGATACCTTTATATCATGAAATCTTCTATTTATGTAGATCCGACTCAAATCAGAAGATAAACAATTCACCATAGTTCACATCATCATCATCACTAATACATTTAGTTTATTTCACAGTCTAGTTTATTGTATTCATCACATCACTAATACCAATGTTGTAAAAAACGCTTAGTGTTAGTCAGTGATTGATAAGGGATTATAGATTAATCGGCTAAGCGAGGATTAATCAGAGATTAATCAATCACTTCTTTTAGAATAATGAATATAATACATATACATATTATATATAATAATAGTTTTATACTACAAAATAATAACAATGTAACATCAAAATAAAATTAATAATATAAGGGATAGAATAAAAAAAAATTAATTAATATATATAAAATATATAAAAAAAGTCAACTAGGGGTTAATCGAAAAAATTGTTAGGCGCTAAGTGTTACGGATTGGGACCGCCTAGGCCTATGCGAGGAATTAATCGAGGCCTAGGCGAAATTTTTATAAAATTGACTAACACTGTATAAAATCGTCTAACATGGTATACCACATTGTCTCAGTATATATATAATGCAGTTTCAGTTTGTATAAGTATACACATTATTTTTTTTATAAAAGAATATATTTTTATTAATTAAGCAAATATACTTTTAAAAAAAATTTGTGTGTGATTAGATGTGACTGGACATATTATTTTCCCTCGGTGATATGAGGATCAAGCAAACAAAGTGTGAAGAGTATACAAGCCGATCATCACCATAACAATAAGTTATTTATTTTTACAAATAATCAGTACATTATCATCTAATATACATAAAAAAAAATTCATAAAATTTAAGCCTTTTCAAATCAATAGATTGATAAATAATAAAACCTACGTAAAAAAAAAATCTGTTCATTAAATACCAAATATCGTAAATGAGGAAGTGAAATCCATCAAAGATTCGACACACCCCCCTTGATTTATAACAACCCAACACATTTCAATGTCCGAGGCGAGTTGAATTCAAACCGAAAAAAACTCTAACAATCCTCAACCATTGATCAATCAAATCAACGACCCAAAATCTACAACCATCAATAAAAGGAAACCCAAACCAAACCACGACACCCCCCCCCCTCCCTCTCTCTCTCTCTATATATATATAATTATGTATTTTATGCACACAACGATCAAATCTAAAACTAAAAAACCATTCTTTCTGTCAAAAAAATGGCACGCAAGAAGACCAAGATGGCCTACATTACCGACGACGCGAATCGGCGGCGCACGTTCGCGAAGCGCAAGAAGGGCCTTCTTAAGAAGGTGAGCGAGCTGAGCGTGCTCTGCGGCGTCCCCGCGTGCGCGCTCGTAACCGCGCCTGGCGACCCCAACCACGACATCTGGCCCTCGATCGTCGGCGCGGACGCGCTCATCTCCCAACTGAAGGACCTCCCCGCGCCGGACCAGGACAAGCGCTCCCTCGACCAGGAGAAGTACCTCGCGCGGACCGTGTCCAGGCTCCGGGACCAGCTCAGGAAGGTCGAGAAGGAGAATCAAGAGGCCGAGGCCAAGGCAGAGGTCTTGCGCTGCCTGTGCGGGGCGGACGACGACGCGCGGGGCGCGCGCGCGGACGTGCGCGAGGTCTGCGCGCTCGTCGAGGGGACGGCGCGCGCGGTCGCGGAGCAGATCCAGCTCGTCAGTGGGTGTCCGCCTGCTGTGGTGGAGGCGCCTCCGCCGCCGCCGCCGGAGGTGAACAACGCGTGGGGCGGTGTTGGGGATGTCTACAACAACAATGGCAATAATGGGTTTTATTTCACTTACAACTTCAATAACTATGGAAGCTACGGCAACTTGGGTTCTTTGTTCTTCCCGTCTGGGCCTGCGTTTTGAAGTCTTGTTGGATTGGGTTATTTTTCTTTGTTTTAATTGGGATTTTATGTTCGTGGATTTATGGTGTTTTACTTTTATGATGTTCATAAATTGAGATTTCTTTTTGGTGATTCGTACTACATACGTTATCATATCTGACTTTTTTTTTTGCCCTGTTTTTGGTTTTGTCTGCTTTGGAAAAAAAAAAATTTCATAGAAAACTGGCATTAAGAGATTTTTTACTTTTAATGTACAGTGAATAAAATGTAAAACAAAAAAAATGAAATTAAAACAAAACCCAATCAAAGATTTTATTGATTCTGAATCAGTTTAATAATTAGTTGCAGATGATTTCTAAATTTTAGGGGTTTTTGTTCTGGGTATTTTCTCTTGTTTTCTTAATATGGAATGATTTTAATTATCAATAACTTGTTGGGTAAGTAATATTTTAATCATGATTTATTAGGGGTGGGACTGTAATTCAGTATGCGTATAAAGTTTTCATCATGAGATGGACGATAGTCAAATGAATTCCTAATCCAATTTCATGGAAAGTGATCCAGTTTCACGTACAGGTCTGTCCACAATCCACAGCTGTTTTTTCTTTTCTAAATTATACATATTTCCCTTTAAATTACATACTGCTATATGAATGATTTTTCCTGAAGAAATCTCAACACTAGATTAAGTTTTTATTCAACACTGTTTAGTCAAATAAATTGATCTTTCCTTTGTCATCATCAATCTAAATATACATGTTTTCTATGCATGTTGTGAATCTTTAAGACACTTTTGACAAGAGGACACGTGAGAGAAGAATTACTTTATCCCATTTTTTATAAAAAAATATTAGGATAAGTGTACACAATTGTTGATATTATATAATGAACTAAGGAATTTTTGGTTTTACCCAAAAGATAGAATATAAGCTTCTATTTTTATCTCGAATTTAACAAATGTGAATATTGATAAATTGATGAATTTTTTTTTCCCCTGAAATTATGATAAATCACCTTTAAAACCTTGTCTTGTTGCCAAACTAGCTATGATTAATCATATTTTTTTTATGCCAACTATAACCAAACCATGATTCATCTAAATTATCATAGACCAAATTAAAAACAACTATACGGCACAACCTAGATTCTCCGTAATCACAAATTTCACATAATTAAATATTCAACAAATATTCAGCTTGGTAATATAAATGTATATTTGTAAATGATCCATGATAGTTACTATTAAAATAAGTAGCAAACATTATGCATTTTTAAAATGTATTATGATTATTATGAAAATACCCCTAAAAACTTCGATGTTAATGTTGAAGGGAGATATGGCTTAAGGATAATTTTTTAATAATAATAATGTTCTAAGGTTGTTATTGTAGTAAATATTTGCACATATGACGCTGTAGGTAATTTACATCATCTATGACCACCACTGTCACATGCACAAAACAAACCGAGTTAGCTTTAAAATAAAAATAACACCAAGAATGAAATAGATTTTGTTAATTAAATGACTTATTTAACATAATGTTGAAATCCAAACGAGCTAATGAAAGAGCACAACTCTGTAATACAAAATGCTGATAGAATTTATATTAATATAAAAAGAAATTTGTAACACGAATTTCATTTCTAACTTATAATTAGAATTGAACATATAAATAAATGCATCATCAATGCTAAATTATGTTGATCATAGTTCTTCTAGAAGTTCAGAAACTCCAAACCAAAGATTCTGCATGTATTCAATCACCATAGATTTTCTCAAAAAGAAGATATTCATTCATCAATTAAATGTATTTGAAAATCCATTAATCACATTAAAAAATTCACCATAGAATCTTGGGGTGGCCTTATTCAATCTCTATATAAACCAGGGTTGAATCCTCTTCCATCATCTCTCTCTCTCTCTCTCTCTCTCTCTCTTCATAATCTGTCTCAATCTGACAGCTTAAGGGGAATCTGAAGGTCGAATTCATCATAGGCAATTACTCTAAACAAACAAAGGCTAGAGATGAATTCGGACTTGAGCTTCCTCCTTTTGTTGAGGGGGAGTCTTCCTTTTGAGTATCTTTAGATGGTCCACTTCAAACGGTGGTGAAGCGCCGCCGGCAAAGGAGGCCAAACAGTGGATGAGATTCAATCAGTACTAGATTATGTACTCAAACTCTGATCATTAATGAGGGACCAACATGTCTTATCATAAACACTACAATTCCAACATGTGAGATTATACATGTTGAAATGGGTATATGTTGATCTAACACTTAACTAATTGTCAAATGTTTTTGAAAAAAAAAAGTCCTGAAGCTGAGGAAAACCACCATGTTCCACTTGTTGGAGGAGACGGATTATAACTTCAGCATCAAAACATATACAAATTGGGCTTGTTGTTCTTTGTCGCGCAAAAATAGCACATTCTCGGATAGCCTCTGCTTCTGCATGAAGTGGGGATGCCTACAACCAAGGTAAAAGGTTTGTCCTGAACAACTACTCTAGTGAGGCTATCCACACTCTCATAAGTTATGACAATTATAGTCTGGACATCATTAACTCACACAATACGCATCGAGCATCCATGCTCATCCCTGTAGAATCAAGGTGTGATCGAGTAAGGTAGCCTAGACCACAATACCTTCCATAAAAACAATTTAAGCTTGGGTAAAATAGGAAGTCTTCAAAGCTGCTTCCATCCACAATCCCATAATTCACCACCAGGTGGATTCAAAATATTAATTATATCCCTAGTCCAAGGTCTTGCAGACTCCTCCCAACTCCAACATGGGATACTGTTCCGTTATGTTCCTCCCTTGGCATTAGGCCTGTCAACGGAGGTGGACCCAGACTTGACCCGTGGCAAGACTCGGCGGGTCCGGGTCCAATAGAGGACCCGGCGGGTCATTGGAAATGTGGACCCGGACCTGGACCCGTTGGACCCGGGTCAGCTCGAATATAGTTAATAAAAAAGGGAGAGCTTATGAATTTGTTTGCCTTATCATTCTATTAAGAAAATTTTGTATAAAGTATTAGTTTTGAGCTTTCTAAATTGATGTCCTGACGTTATGTTTGAACATATTTTTGTACAATTCAAAACAATAAACACTAACATATAACATTCAAAGTAAACAAAAATATAAACAATATAACAATGAAAAAGGGAGAGCTAATGGTTATTTGTGTCACAAAATAAACGTTCAAAACAATAGACACTACATATTAATCTAAACAACATTCAAAACAATAAACACTAACATATTAACCTAAACAATGAACATAAATCATGCAAAAAACCAATTAATTATTCAAATTCAAAAGCTAATAAACTAATAAGGTTTGTCAACGGGTGGGTTTGGTTGGTTATGGGTTATGATTTATGGGCTTGGTTATGGACTTATGGATATAAAAATGAGTTAAAACTAATACTTGTAATTTGATAAATAAAAAACAAAATTATAGGTCAACTAATACTAATAGTCTTGTAATATAGGAGCATATAATAATAAAACAGTCGGGTCTCGGGTCCAACGGGTGGGGCGGGGTGGACCTGGACCCGACCCACTTGTATGTTCGGGTCCACCGGGTCAGGTACATTACACGTGTAATCGGGTCCGGATCATGTCGGGCCCGGGTCTAGACCCGACCTGTTGACAGGCCTACTTGGCATAGGTGAATCTATAATTCTGAGTAGATAACACAAGCATTGACAGAGATTGTGCATAGACTATCATGTTCGGGACACCTTTATACAATGAAATCTCCTATTTATGTAGATCCGACTCAAATAAGAAGATAAACAATTCACCACAGATTACATCATCATCATCACTCATACATTAGTTCATTTCACAGTCTAATTTGTTATATTCGTCACGTCACTAACACCAATGTTGTAAAAAAAAACACTAGGTGCTAGTCAGCGGTTGAGAAGGAATTAAGGATTAATTGGATAGGCGAGGATTAATCAGGGATTAATCAATCACTTTTTTAGAATAATGACTATAATACATATACATATTATATATAATAATTATTTTAGACTATAAAATAATAACAAACATCAAAATAAATTTAATAATATAAGCATAATAGGGATAGAATAAAAAAATTTAATTAATAGTGTAGGAGACCAAATTCATCGGAAGGCCGAATAGGGGATAAGATTGTATAAGTACAGGAATTAAGCAAGGATTAGCCCATGATGATGAAAGAGGAATTCGGGGTAAGAAAGCCCATGGGCCAAAATCCCCCCACGGCCTTATGAGGCCCACTTTCCCCGTCAGGTTGAACAAATGATTATGCCTGAACAGGCCAAGTCAGACATAAGGCTGTGCCCTGTCGGTATCATTTTTCGGGGGTTTCCGAGGAGCGTGGGGCCCCTGAAAAAGATATTTTTTTTCTGGGGCAGTTTTTTTTTGGCGGGGCGAGTGGCCCCGTTCCCACGTGTGTGGTGGTTCTTCGAGGATTCGGATCTGAGGCGTGCCTTGGCAGGCTCGGCCGGATCGTCTCTCGGAAAGGGGAAGGGTGTCTTTCATTCCTTGTTGAGGCGCCCGACAGCTCCTCAGAAGGATCCAGGTGTGTTTATGATTGCCACCATCTTAAAGTTGAGGGTGGATTTGATCGCCTTTGTGGGGGAGTTTGTGGGGTCTCCGCTCTGAGATACGGGCATGCCGCACACAGAGGTGAAAAACAGGAATCCTCTTCTGCTTCGGGAACTTGATAAAGGAGGTTTGGGAATTAGGGTGTAGATGAGGTTCGGTTAGTGAAAAATAGCCGCCTGGTAGGGGACGGATGATTTGGGTTAGCCGCCTGGTGCCTGGTTCAATTTGGGCAGAACCTAGGTAGGAAGTGGGTTAGGGTTTGGTAGGGGCTAAACTAGGTTTAACCTAGGTCTTTGGAGAGTGGGTTTAGAGAGTGATTTTGTGTAGGGAATGGGTTTTCTACTCACAAATAAGACTCTCTTTCTCTCTAGGGTTTCAAGTGGGGGAGGGGATATGGGTTTGTGAGTGTGGCTTGGGAAGGAAATATAGGTGTTGATTTCAATTGGGAATGTGTTAGATATGCTTTGGACCCCCTCTATTTATAGTAAAAAAGAGGCAGGGGAGTGTTCATTGGACAATAGATCAAAATGGGTAATAAGGTGCTTGATTTGACCTTCCATTAGATCTTTGTTCTCTGACAGTGTCCAGGTGAGGGGAACTAGCCGCCCAGTGAGGGGCGGCTACTCTTAAGTTGTCGCCCCAATGATGGCTTGACAAACATCCCATCTCTGGCAAGCGGTGGCTTGGGTCGGCTACTAGGGTTGAACATGCTATAATGGGGCGGCTAAAGGGAACAAACCACCGCAATCATCATCATTAAATGTTGCTTTATGTCCCATCTAAGGGAAGCGGTTTGAGGTCGGCTGGGGGCGGCTAGTTTCGGCTAGGGGGGGTAGCTAGTTCAAACTAGCCGCCCCTGTCTAGATCTTAGAATTTTCTAAGTGTTGGACTGGGGTTTCTGGTCTTGGTTTCTAAGGAAGTTTTCTATGAGATGTCCAAATGTGGTTATTTCTAAATATTACTTGAAGTATTTTTTATCTTTGTGGACAGTCAAAATTGGGGTATCTACATGCCCGACCAGGTCAAGTCGGACATGCACCGAAAATGGTTGATTAGAGTTTGACCAACTAAGAACGGACACTAAGCAATGCCTGACTTAACGGACAAACCATCCGGGATGTAATACCCGAATTGAAATGCAAGTCGGCCATATGCTTGTCCCTGCGTAGTAAGGATTAACAAGGGGAATAGTCCCTGGCACTAGAAAATGACAGGGTGTCAGAAAAATAGTTATAGGGTGATGATCCCTAGGCAACACATTTCTACGGATCCAGAGGCCACGTGGAGATTCCATATCTTGATACAGTCATTCCAGCACGCCCCTTCTAGGGTATAAAAGGGGGACTCAGTCTCCCTCTCCAAGGTATGCGAGCACTTCCTCTCACTTATTAGTCCTCAAGAATTCTAAGTTCTTCTTTTGCCCAAGGAAGGCGACTGACTTGAGCATCGGAGGGGCGTTAGCCGGCACCACACTGGTGTGAGTTTCAGGTACCCGAAGGACGAAGAAGAAGGACGGCGACGGCAACTGGCGTTGAAGGTCTGCTACTGGACGTTGTGAAGGAGATTCATCATCAACATTGTCTCGGATCCACAACAAAATCCCGAATCGGAGATGATTTGGCCCAAGAGGGTGAAGGCCTGATTTTACCCCCCACAAATTGGCACCAATTGTGGGATCGAGCGAGAAGCCGTTCCTAACTTCAATTCGAAAAGATGGTGATGACGAGGACTCAATCGACAATCCAAGGGCAAGACAAAGTAGATGATCGTGTAACACTTGAAGACCCGACCCCGACAAAGGGCAAAACGACAATAGGGTCTACTTCCCAAAACCCGACGCCCGAAGCAGAGCTCAACTAAGGAACTCGAAGAGATGAACCAGAGGTATCATCACCTCGAGAACCTGGTGGAGGAAATCTTGAAGTGACCAAACATAGTACCACCACCACCTCCAGAAGTGAGAAATCAAGGGGGCCCGATCCTAGAGGAGGGTGTCCCGTGCAACCAGGACCAGCAAAGTTGGCAAGCTAATGAAAGGGTTGCCGAGTCGGTGTATTCTTTTGGAGAGGAGTGTAGGCGGCGAGAGAGAGGACCTGCTTAGTTAGCATTTCCCTCAAGGAGAACTCAGCTTAGGCCAGACCAAGGAAGGTGTCGCAATCGTTCTCAAGAACCGAGGGGTGAATGCGTACCACAGTCATGAAGGCACAGACGTTTTCGCAGTCCCAGCAGCTACTCGGCTTCGTCAGACGATGACTATGAAGATGAACGGCCTGAACAGACAAGACGAACATATAAGAGCGAGGTGACGAACACCCGGGACCGGGACTTCATTGCCAGAGCGCTGAGGGGGTTCGAATCTCCTTTCGTTCAACATATCTTGCATATATAGTACCCCGTCCAAGAAGTTCGTCCAACCCAAATTTTGGCTGTATAATGGGATAACCGACCCATTCGGTCACGTGTTGAGTTTTCGACATGCGATGGCTTTATACGAACAGTATTGTGAACTTATGTGTAGGATGTTCCCTTCTAGTTTGGAGGGAGCAGCCCTCAGCTGGTTCCATCAGCTTCCTGGCGGTTCGATCTGATGTTTTGAAGAGCTCGGAGCCATGTTTGCCGAGCATTTTATATGCAGTCGGAAACAGAAGAAGGACTTGGGAGATTTGATGAAAGTGCACATGCAAACTGGGGAATCCATCCGGAGTTATGTGGATCGCTTCCGTCTCCTCATGTTCGAAGTTGACAATAGCGACCCCAATGCCGCCATAATGGCGTTCCGAAATGGGTTACCCCCAAGCATGAACTAAGGAACTCCGTATTGAAGAAAGTCCAGAGTCACTGAACGAGCTGATGTGCCGGTCAGAGAAATACGCTAAGGTCGAGGACGAAGCCACCTCTTCTCGACCACAGGCGTAGTGGTGGTCTCCAAAAACCCCCCAAACAAAAGAGGATAATGGACGCAAGCCACGAGCTGACACAAAGAGTAATCTGACGACCAACGAAGTCAGGGAACTCCCGTACACCAAGTTTACTCTCCCTCTTGTTCAAATCCTGGAAAAGATAAAGAACGCATCGTTCTTCCAATGGGCACCCTCGATGAAAAGCGATCCGGCCACCAGAGACAAAGGTCTTAAGTGTGACTATCACAGAGACTATGGACACTAAACAAAGAGTTGTCAAACACTGAAGGGGTTCCTGGAGGTATTGGTCTGCAAAGGAAAGCTCAAGGAGTTTATAGACACTGAGGAAGAGAAGAGGCCTGAAAAACACATGATTGCTGTTGCCCCATCACACGTGGCCGAAGTCATTGACATGATCTGTGAAGGATTACCAGTTTTAAAAGACACCAATTCGGTCCATTGGGTTGAAAAAAGGAGCTCGGATCATATGGAAGTCTTGCAGATCGATTAGGAAGCCCGACTCATCACCAAAAGATCGAAAGTAGAGGATCCAGGGCTCATATCCTTTTCTGATGACGATTTGGCAGATGTCTCCATACCGCACAGCGACGCTCTGGTCATCACCTTACGCGTCGCGAATTATGATGTCAAAAGGGTACTGATAGACACCGGGAGTTCGGCCGACATTTTGTTCATGCAGCCTTATCTCAAGATGGGCCTGAAACCCTCAAGCCTCGAGCCACTGCGAGATCCGTTGATTGCTTTCAATGGAAGCCAAGCTGTCCCGGCCGATCGGATGAACTTGCCTGTACGGGCAGGCGAGGAAACGGTTATGACCGAGTTCACTGTTATGGACTTCCCTTCCCCTTACAATGCCATAATGGGCCGCACCTGGCTGGGGGCAATGAAGCCCATACCTTCGACTTATCACTAGAAATTGCGTTTCCCAACCTCACGTGGGATTATGGAGATACAGAGCGATCAACCCACTGCAAAGAGGTGTTACGCCATCGCCACTTCCCGCAAAGCTCCAGCCGAAGAGCAACCCGGAGTCGTAGATGGCATACACCCGAAGAGATAGCAATTACTAAAGGATCGGGTGTAGGCTGATGAGGCCCGACCCGATCCTGCTCAAAGGGATGTTGAAGATCTGGAGAAAATCTTCATCGACCCTCTCGAACCGGAGAAGTATTTCCTTATTGGTACCGCATTAAACCAAAGTGAAAGAACAAGTCTGATCAAATTACTCCATGAGCACGTAGGTGTGTTCGCATGGAAGCCATCTGATATGCCCGGCATCAATCCAAATGTGATTTGCCACCGGCTGTGCATCTCCCTTACAGTATGACCCGTCAAGTAACGGCAAAGGCGAGTAGCACCAACTCATGCAAATGCGATCAAGGAAGAGGTGGAGAAGCTCTTGGCTGTGGGGTTCATCCGAGAAGTCCAATACCCCGATTGGCTAGCCAACACGGTGGTGGTGCCTACGAAGAATAAAAAGTGACGAGTCTGTGTCGATTTCACCAACGTCAACAGCGCTTGCCCAAAGGACAGCTTCCCCCTTCCTAAAATAGACCAATTGGTAGATGCCTCTTCAATGAGCTGATGAGCTTTATGGATGCATATTCGGGGTATCATTAAATCTCGATGTATGAACGTGATATGGAAAAGACAGCATTCATCACCCCGATGGGCACCTACTGCTACAAGGTCATGCCCTTCGGGTCGAAGAATGCGGGGGCAACATACCAGCGACTAATCACCAAAATGTTCAAGCAACAGATCGGTATGACCGTTTAAGTCTATATAGACGACATGCTAGTGAGAAGTGACAAGCAAGGTGATCATCTGGAGCATCTCAAGGCAGCATTTGAAGTGCTTCGAAACTACCGCATGAAGCTCAACGCAACTAAATGTTCCTTCGGGGTAGAGTCAGGGAAATTCCTTGGCTTCTTGACCACACATCGGGGGATAGAAGCTAACCTCGATCAGATCAAAGCCGTGCTGGAAATGGACCCGCCAAGGAATCGGAAGAAGGTTCAGAGGTTGACCGGGAGATTGGCAGCCCTGAACCGATTTATCTCAAAGGCTACTGAAAGAAACCTCCCCTTCTTCAAATTGCTCAGAAAGGCTGAGAAATTTGACTGGACCCCCGAGTGTCACTCGGCCTTTGAAGAGCTCAAAAGATATCTAGCATCACCTCCGCTTCTAATGAAGCCAGATCAGGGCGAGCCATTATACCTTTACATTGCGGCTTCCTACCACACAGTCAATTCAGCTGTCATAAAAGAGCATGAAGTAGTACAACAGCCAGTCTATTACGTTAGTAAATCCTTATGCGGACCAGATTCCAGATATCTTTACCTCGAAAAGGTCGTCTATGCCTTCCTTGTGTCCTCCCGGAAGCTTAGGCACTACTTCGTTGCTCACTCAATTAATGTAGTGACTGATTACCCACTCAAACTTATCCTAAAAAAAGCCAACATCACCGGACGAATGCTGAAATGGGCAATTGAACTGTCTCCCTTTGATCTCCAGTACATCCCAAGAAGTGCTATAAAAGGGAAAGTAGTCGCTGACTTTTCACTGACATCTATAGTGACTCGCAGCTGGTAGTATACCAGAGTACCGGAGAGTACGAGACCAGGGATGAACGGATGGTGGCATACCAGGAGAGGGTGCAATTTTTACTCTCTCAATTCAAATCGGCTACCATCCATTAGATAGAAAGAGAGCTCAACGCTCAAGCCGATGCTTTAGCCAACCTGGCATCAATCAGTGGAAAGCCGACCAGAAGTATTCAAGTTGACTATTTGAAGATCCCCAGCATTGAAAGGGCAAATGAGGTCTTGATGATTGCATGTGCGGAAGACTTACCCAATTGGATGACAGACATCAAGCAACACCTCGCAGAACAATTTTTGCCGGAGAGTAAATTCGAGGCAAAGAAGCTCAAACAAAGGGCGGCCAGATTCTGGATGTCATCCATGGGAATTCTCTATAAAAGAAGCTTTCAGGGACCCTACCTAAGATGCATCGGACCTCGTTCGGATCTTTGTACAGGTTATCTTATTCAATTCGCCGGTGGGTTTGCTCGACATGGCTAGATCCATGGAATATGTTTTTGTATGGTTTAGATCTTTTTTGTTTAGTGTGGATGTTCTTAAACACTTTGTGATGCTATATCCTTCTTAATGATGTTTTAACTATATTAATAGTGAAGATCAGGTCTAAATCAAACAGATTTTGTCATGTAAATGAGACTGTTTGTGTTATGTATTTCTAAATGTTGAATGGACATGTTGTGTTGTTCAATAAAGATTTCAAATGCTAGGAGATTCTAATATAAAAAATTATAGAGTATTTTTTGGATGATGTTCGGGATGTTATGAAGTCATTAAAAACAAGTTTTTGAAAAATGTTGACACAAAACAATTTGTAACATATCGATGCATGATGTTTGAGGCTCAACTTTTGTTACAATTGAACTTCTATGTAACATATCTGTGATACTTCTCAACCATAAATGACTTCAATTTTACAATTATGTTTATATGTTATGAATGTAATGTACATAGATAATGATTTTCAATGTATCCACCAATCCATTAATATAATCTTTTTAAATCATATTATACGTGCAAAGCACGTGCATTTAACTAGTGTATATATATATATATATATAAAAGTATGTATTTATGCACACAACGATCAAATCTAAAACTAAAAACCATTCTTTCTGTCAAAAAAATGGCACGCAAGAAGACCAAGATGGCCTACATTACCGACGACGCGAATCGGCGGCGCACGTTCGCGAAGCGCAAGAAGGGCCTTCTGAAGAAGGTGAGCGAGCTGAGCGTGCTCTGCGGCGTCCCCGCGTGCGCGCTCGTAACCGCGCCTGGCGACCCCAACCACGACATCTGGCCCTCCATCGTCGGCGCGGACGGGCTCATCTCCCAACTAAAGGACCTCCCCGCGCCGGACCAGGACAAGCGCTCCCTCGACCAGGAGAAGTACCTCGCGCGGACCTTGTCCAGGCTCCGGGACCAGCTCAGGAAGGTCGAGAAGGAGAATCAAGAGGCGGAGGCCAAGGCAGAGGTCTTGCGCTGCCTGTGCGGGGCGGACGACGACGCGCGGGGCGCGCGCGCGGACGTGCGCGAGGTCTGCGCGCTCGTCGAGGGGACGGCGCGCGCGGTCGCGGAGCAGATCCAGCTCGTCAGTGGGTGTTCGCTTGCTGTGGTGGAGGGGCCGCCGCCTCCGCCGCCGCCGCCGCCGGAGGTGAACAACGCGTGGGGCGGTGTTGGGGATGTCTACAACAACAATGGCAATAATGAGTTTTATTTCACTTACAACTTCAATAACTATGGAAGCTACGGTGGGTTCTTTGTTCTTCCCGTCTGGGCCTGCGTTTTGAAATTTTGTTGGATTGGGTTTTGTTTTTTTTTATAGAAAGTTATGATTTAGGTCTCTTTTTTTTTAATCGGGAGTTTATGTGCATGATTTGGGTTGTGAATTAAATATTCTTTTAATTGTAAGTATGTTCTAATCTGTAATGGTGGTCCTCTAAAACAGAAGGTTGGCAATTTTTTTTGTGTGGAAATAACAGAAGGTTGGCATTTTGTCTCTGTGATGTCTTAGTGGATTTTTTATTTTTATTATTTTGATTGAATCGTGTTTAAAAGAAAAATGTCTAAAAATGAAAAACTTAAACAATGTGACTACAGAAACTGATGTGGACCAATCATAAAGTGATAGCACAATCAAATACAGAAAAAAAAAATAAACAGTGAGGATTGAAATGGATGATTGAACTCACGACTATGTCCTATGATCATTGCCACCAGAACCATATATTACAAACGTAGTAGGGTATCCATATGGAATTGTTGATTGAAAAAAAAAAAGATGCTCATTAGTTATCTTACACGAGAATTTATCATTTACAACATGAAATTGGTCCTAATCTAAGACAAGAAATTTATTAGACAACTGGATCTTAACATTTTAATAAATATGCAAAAACTATAAACACAAGACCCTTTTTAACTTGCATTTATAAAATATCATTGAATCCTAAGCCCTAATTATGTATACAAAATTTGACAGTCACTTATTGGCTCAAGAGGCCTTTCTTCTGACCAGATTTTTGCTTTCAACATATTTGTTTCTCGTGAATAAGAGTTTATCAATACTGGTGTAATCTACATTAAAATGCATGCCATCATCTCATCTCAAATGACAGTTTCACTCATATCAGTTATGTAACTTTAGGTTGTTATTTATTGTCATTTTGCAACATTCATGAATAAGACAGCTAAAGATATGAATTTTGGTTTGTATATAAAATTTAACCAAGCATTACAAATCTCTGTAGAAAATTATATTTTGTTAAATAAGTTAATCTAAGAGATGTTTGGTTACATACAGCTGTGTTTGCGAAAAGTTTTCACTAACAACAACGCCACGGGGACCATCACATTTTATACTAAAACCTTCCCTCTTGATGGCCAAAGTTGCCTGCTCCCATGTCCAAAAGCTACTCCATGCACAAAAGATCATTTGCATGAAAACCAAATCATAATGCATATCAACTATTTTACGGTTATTTTCTTTCATACTTGAAAGGAACATTCATAATTATGATGACCATATCTATTTCTTGTTAGTTATAGAACCTTGTGTGTGATGGGATTTGTTTCACAAATATTAGAATAATGGCCCTCTTAACTATGTGCAGACTTCTTATATCTGAGCTCTATTCATGCCACAATTTTGTATATTCTATACTACCGTGTAGCCTTAACATGCAAACAACACCACTAATATTCTGTAATTTTTGCACTGGTTGTAATCCCTTGTTTCCTTTTAGAATTTGCCTTGCACAATTGAAGAAAATGAGAGTTAAATTTGACAGAAGTGGAACTCATAAAAATATGGTGAATAAAGAAGAAAGATGAAGAGATCAAACATTACGTAAGTTTTATCTTCCAAATTGGATACTAGAAAAAGGATTCTAATAATGAGTTGGGGACTTCCTTTACAGAAGAAGAAATATGGAGGATTAATCCCCAGTGCAGGTATTGTATGGTTATACAGAATCATAACAGAGGATAACAGAGAGGAGTGAGTACAAGAAAAATACATTCTATGTGATCCTTGCAGTGAAGCAATAGTGGCTACTAACAACCTCATGGTTAGAGTTGCATTTGCTTGTTGGGCTGTAAAAAAATATCTTCGTCACATGTCCAAGCAAACAAAAAGCATATAGAAATCCCAATAAAATGGAAAGGAAAAGCTGAGACATTCAGATAAACAATCGTATTAATCAGCTATCGCCTTAAGGGAAATTTAAAGCTGATGGTATTGTAGGTTTCCAATAAGAAAGATCTGTGGACATTGCTGGTCATGTTTGATTAAAAAAAAATAATTTAAGACGAGTTATGTCAAAGGTTAGCCAACAAAGAGTCTGACAGGGATGTCTATCAGATTCATTTAAAAAGAGAGACAAGGTCCATCTCTACTTTTAAATAACTATTAATTTCCATTACCGTAAGAAGGGAATTCTCTACATCTCCAAGAATTACATGGCTAAACATATTTGTCTAGATTCAACTACTTATGTTCGAGCTTTACATGATTTATTTTTATTTATAAATTTTTTTGGAATAAACTCTACATGATAACTTTACATGATATTTGTATTTTCAAGTGAGACTGAATGGACTATGAAATGTTGTATGGCCTGCATGTACACAACACACATGAATTTAGCATGCCCTAGCCTTACATTTTTTTTAAAGTGAACTTTATATGATAATTGTATTCTCAGTTGAAACCGAAAGAAGAAATTTTGCATCATTTGAAATCAATTGAATTTACATGGAGAAAAGGTAATTATGATTTCAGGCTATCGTGCTTACCTTTGTAATATGTTCTTGGAAAGCTTCTTCACTTGCTGCTGCAGTTGAAATTTTTTAGTTCCAGCGCCACATTGTAGATTTGTTTCACCAAATTATGACACTATGATTCAAATTATATGTGAATTAGGAAGGGAGGAAGGAATTGTCTAGATAATCGGAGAGGTTATGTAAGACATGGATCCACAGTAAGCTTGGAAATGCATGTGTAGTTGTTTAGAACAAGAAATTAATTAGTTATACATATAGAAAGCCAGAAAGTTTATGGAGAATCATCACCTCGACCACAGTCATCAGCTGCATAAGAAAAGTTCTTGTTTTGAAAACTTTTGATTAAATCAATTGACTATTCATATGCAACCTGTGTGGAATCCAAGAAGTGCAATTTCTTTGCATCTGTAAACATTACAATTCAAGAGCGTGGTCCTTCAAAACAGAATGTCAGACATTTTCAAATACAGAAAACAATCAAGCTTGAAATTTGTTGATGTTCTACAAGCATGTGTAAGGAAGGAGAATTTTTTCATTCTACAAGCATCTTTCAAAGAAATTGTTCAGTATCCTGATTGTTCATATGAAAAAAATAAAAAGAATGCAAACCATTATTTTGTACATCAAATTAGGAAAATCAATTCAGGGTCTTTTCTTTATTTGATCTAATTGTAGGCCCCTCCTCTTTATTTTTGAAACTTTGATTATTGTTTTATTAAAAATGTATATAACCTTCCCTATAAGTTAGCTAATATCTTTGTTTTTTTTTTTTTTTGAAAATCCCCTAATTTTTGCCATGGTTATGCAAATATTGTTTATTTACAAAGAATATACTAGGAATGCTTCGTTATTTAACAGTGCTCCGAGTTTTTGTATCCACATAACCCCCTGACATTTTGAAAAATTCCAAATCAACCTCTCCAAATGACCAAAGTGCCCCTGTCTTCAACAGTCCTAAATATCAATGTTCTTCCTCCAAAAAAAAAAAAAAAAACTGTCGGGAGTTTTGAAGCTTCAAAAAGCCCTCCAACATGCATTGAATCACAGAGAAACCATTGTCGTTCACCATTTTTTTCACTCCGCTTCATACCCGTTTGAGAATTTTGTTATGGTGTTGTTTTAATTGAATTATTGCAAACCGAATTCACCATTACATTCATTTCTAAATCAAGGATTTCGAGCTCCATTTATTGTAAGCCAACATTTCAAACTCTCTTCTAAAGCATCTAAGCAATTATGTCAGGAAGTGTAAGTTTTTAAGTTGTGTCTATCTAATGTTTGATGAAATGTGTGTGAGATTAATTTTAGTTTTATTTTACAATAAATTAGACTGCAGATGTTTAGAGTGAGACTGGACTAGGGAGACTAAATTGAACTGGACTGCAGGTTCTTAGAGTGGGAATGGACTGGGGTGACTGGACTGGTCTGGCTATGATAGATTGCAAGTAGATTGGGGAGATTAAACTGAACTGGACTGCACCTGCTTAGAGTGGGACTGGACTGGACTAGCTGTAATGGACTGCAACTTATGAATACTTACTGCAATGGTATGAGGCTTGGGCTGCATTGGCGGACTGCAGGTGGGGCTCATAGAAGCTTGGACTGGATGCATTCAAAAAGGAAACTACACTGGACTGGAGTTCACTCACTCAAAAAACGACTGGGGAGAATAACCTGGACCGCTCTAGAGGACTTGGACTGGAACGACAACAAACATAAAAGCATTCAAACAACAAACACCACCTAAACTTTCAGTCTGTTACAAATTAGAAGCATTCAAACAACAAAATAAACCAACCATTCAGTCTATTACACCATGCAAACAACAATGTCTCTCAAAGAAATTTCATCGAATAGATGGGGAGCTTCAGAATTTCATTCAAGTTATCAAAATTATAGTTAGCATCAACCAAAAATGATAATCCCAACAATGAATCATCATCATCATTATCTAAACTACCAGACAATCAAACAAAAATATAAAATGCATATCATAGCCACACATACAACAAAAAGATTATTTTTTCCTCCAAAAACAGAGTCTTTTAATTCGGTCAACATCCATCATAACTACGATCAGCTCTTGAGTAGTGGAGGTAGATCGTGGAGCCATGGATGTCGGTTGTTGGAGATTTTAGTGAAAAGGAGCAACTCATTCCAGAAGGGTAAAATAGTCATTTACTTGCTTGGGTTAAATTAACTGAACAATGGGTTCTACTAAGGTGACGGTAAGGGGTTATGCAAATTAAATCAAATATTAAAAGGGGTTATATGAATATTCACATTTTTGAGGGTTGGATCTAAATATCAATCATCTTTCAGGTGGTTATATGCATTTAACCCTTTATTAAATTAATTTAGGGTATCTTTTGGTGCAAGTGTGGGAGGCGAGCACTAAATTTAAGCTTCAGCCTTGAGCCTTTAATCTGGGTCCTGGTCATTATGTAAGATATAAAAAAAGGGTTTTTTAATTTCTAGTCCCTATAAACTTATCTATTTAGGGATCCATCCCTCACTTCTTTATATCTTGGTTTTAGTCTCCAGATTTAAAGGATATGTTCCTTTTTAGTCCCTCACAGGGATTAAAAACAAAACCAAATAATTTAAGGATAGGTCCCTTCCAAAGACTAAAAAGAAATATATCCTTTAAATCTGAGGACTAAAATCAAAATATGAAGAATTGACGGACAGATCAATAAATCCTATGGTTTATGGGGACTTAAAAATAAAAATCCAAAAAAAAATGTGATGATCCTTGAATTTGAGCAATGACAACTTTTGTTTTCTTGTCATTGAGGATAGTAGGAATCAAAGATATATCGTAAATGTAAGCTCTTAAAAATATGGGTTGTCTATGCAACTTGGTTTCCTTACATAGGATCCAGACATACAATGATACCATCATTCTAACAAATCAATTCAGATTAGTGAATAAGAAACCTACACAAGGGAATTATGTACTGCTTGATGTTCTTTAGCTATGAACTGTACAGAATCGGAAGAATATATTTCTTTTATCATGTTAAGAGTCCTTTCTGAGTTTCCCACTGGTTCATTCAGATTTGATTTGTTATATAACTTTAGCTTAATAAATAAGACTATGTACGATTGAAGTTAAAGTGCTGTAGAAAGCAGAAAAGAGCTTACAAAGATTATGAGGAGAATTCACACCCTCTACATACTTTATACAATCTTTAACACTAAACAAAAACTTTTGGATCTTCCTTCTAATAATTTCATCCTCTAGCTCTGATGTAATTTTGGATTTCTATGTGCGCCTAGTATATTTAGTGTGGGGCCCAAAAATGAGGCCCACGACCCGGATCTCCAGCCATCGACGGATCTGGCCCATTAGCCCATCAACGCCCAGCAACCGAGCATCATCTCAAGTCGGTAAATCCATATCTTATTTTTTGATTAGGGATCATCCATTGTTGATTCTTTAAATCTACACAAATAAATTGAATCTAGAACTATCATGTAACTGATTCACTAGGATCAAAATAATATATCCCAGATGTGGAATTAGTCATCAATTGATTCACAGAATCCCAATAAATTATATGTGTTTATCAAGGGATAATGATAGGAGATCCTGCAAATCCCTCAAATAACACATAATTAATCCCTAAGAATATGGGATCCCATCCCATCCGTCTGATGGGAGAAGGATCCCCGTAGGATTCTAAGGTTTAACCTAAAACACTATAAATAGAGAACCAATACTCTATTTTCATGTATGTGAAATTTTTTTTTGCAACAACCCTATTTGTGCATTCTACTGACTTGAGCGTCGGAGGGTTTTCCGCACGTCACCCCCAATCTTGTGTCCGACGACGTTCGAGGAAGAGGAGCGTTGGTGATCACAAGGAAGCTGTCGGGAGGAGCGGAGCGAATAGATCTTGACGAATTGCCCCTCCATTTAGCCAAGTTCTCTAGAGGACTGAAAGGAACCTGTTCCACCTTAATAGAATGCCTAATTTCCTTTACAATATCCTAAAACTGAAGGAGGACTACCAGGTCCCGTTTGTTGGAGGAGACAGATTATAACTTCAGCATCGAAACATATACAAATTGGGCCTGTTGTTCTCTGTCGCGCAAAACTAGCCTCCCCTTCTGCACGAAGTGGGGACGTCCACAACCAAGATAGCCTGCCCCCACCATCTTAAAAGGATTGTCCTGAACAACAACAAAGCCAGCTCCAGCTGCTCTAGTGCGGCTGTCCACACCCGCCGCATCAGTTATGACAAATATAGTCTGGGCATCATTAACTCACACAATACGCACCAAGTACCCATGCTCATCCCTATAGAATCAAGGTTTGATCAAGTAAGGTAGCCTAACCACAATACCTTCTATAAAAACAATTTAAGCTTGGGCAAAATAGGAAGTCTCTAAAGCTGCCTCCATCCACAATCCCATAATTCAAAATATTAATTATATCTCTAGTCCAAGGTCTTGCTACTGCATACTCCTCCCAACTCCAACATGGGATACTGTTTGGTTCCTCCCTTGGCATAGGTGAATCTATAATTCTGAGTTGATAACACAAGCATTGACAGAGATTGTGCATAGACTATCTTGTTCGAGACACCTTTATATCATGAAATCTCCTATTTATGTAGATCCGACTCAAATCAGAAAATAAACAATTCACCACAGATTACATCATCGACACCACTTATACATTTAATTCATTTCACAGTCTAGTCACATCACTAACACCAATGTTGTAAAAAAACGCTAAGTGCTAGTCAACGATTGAGAAGTGACTAGGAATTAATTGGCTAGGCGAGGATTAATCATTAATCAATCACCTTTTTAGAATAATGAATATAATACATATACATATTATATATAATAATAATTTTAGACTATAAAATAATAACAAAGTAACATCAAAATTAAATTAATAATATAAGGGATAAAATAAAAAAATTAATTAATTGATACAAAAATATAAAATAATTTAATAGTTTATTAGTCAATTAGGGGTTAGTCGAAAAAGTTGTTAGGTGCTAAGTGTTGCGGCTTGGGACCGCCTAGGCCTACGCGGGGAATTAATCGAGGCCGAGACGAGATTTTTATAACATTGACTAACACCATATAAAATCGTCTAACATAGTATACTGCATTGTCTCAGTATATATATAATGCAGTTTCAGTTTGTATGAGTATTCACATTATTACTTTCTATATAATAATATATTTTATTAATTAAGAATATATACTTTAAAAAAAAAATTGTGTGTGATTTAAATGTGATTGGGCATATTATTTTCCCTCAATAATATGAGGATCAAGCCAACAAAGTGTGAAGAGTATACAAGCCGATCATCACTATAACAATAAGTTATTTATTTATTTACTTATCAGTTTCAAAAAAAAAAAAGGTTTTTTATTTTTAAAAATTATTTTAAAAATAATCAGTACATTATCATCTAATATACATCAAAAATATTTCATAAAATTTAAGCCTTTTCAAATCAATAGATTGATAAATAATAAAACCTAGTAAAAAAAAATAAAAAAGATCTGTTCATTAAAAACCAAATATCGTAAATGACGAAGTGAAATCCATCAAAGATTCGACACAACCAAAAACATTTCAATGTCCTAGGCGAGTTAAAATTCAAACCGAAAAAACTCTAACAATCCTCAACCATTGATCTATCAAATCAACGACCCAAAATCTACAACCATCAATAAAAGGAAACCCAAACCAAATATCTTTCATTTATTACACCTCCATCAACCAAACCATAACCCCCCCCCCCCTCTCTCTCTCTATATAAGTACGTATTCATGCACACAACGATCAAATCTAAAACTAAAAAACCATTCTTTCTGTCAAAAAAATGGCACGCAAGAAGACCAAGATGGCCTACATTACCGACGACGCGAATCGGCGGCGCACGTTCGCGAAGCGCAAGAAGGGCCTTCTGAAGAAGGTGAGCGAGCTGAGCGTGCTCTGCGGCATCCCCGCGTGTGCGCTAGTAACCGCGCCTGGCGAGCCCAACCACGACATCTGGCCCTCCATCGTCGGCGCGGACGCGCTCATCTCCCAACTAAAAAACCTCCCCGCGCCGGACCAGGACAAGCGCTCCCTCGACCAGGAGAAGTACCTCGCGCGGACCGTGTCCAGGCTCCGGGACCAGCTCAGGAAGGTCGAGAAGGAGAATCAAGAGGCGGAGGCCAAGGCAGAGGTCTTGCGCTGCCTGTGCGGGGCGGACGACGACGCGCGGGGAGCGCGCGCGGACGTGCGCGAGGTCTGCGCGCTCGTCGAGGGCAAGGCGCGCGCGGTCGCGGAGCGGATCGAGCGTGTCAGTGGGTGTCTGCCTGCGGTGGTGGAGGCGCCGCCGCCGCCGGCGGAGGAGGTGAACAACGCGTGGGGCGGTGTTGGGGATGTCTACAACAACAATGGCAATAATGGGTTTTATTTTACTTACAACTTCAATAACTATGGGAGTTACAGCAACTCGGGTTCTTTGTTCTTCCCGTCTGGGCCTGCGTTTTGAAGTTTTGTTGGATTGGGTTTTGTTTTTTTTATAGAAAGTTATGATTTAGGTTTTTTTTTTTTAATTGGGAGTTTATGTGCATGATTTGGGTTGTTGGTAGGGGTTTTTGTGGTGATGAATTAAATATTATTTTAATGGTAAAAATGTTCTAATTTGCAATGGTGGTCCTTTAGAACAGAAGGTAGGCTTTTTGTCTTTTTTTTCATTTTTATTATTTTGATTGAATCGTGTTTAAAAGAAAAATATCTAGAAACCAAAAACTCAAACAATGTGACTACAAAAATTGATGTGGACTAATCATAAAGAGATAGCATAATCAATTACAGAAAAAAGAAAACAGTGAGCATTTGAAAGAGATGATTAAACCTACGAGCTGTTGGTTGTCCTTAAAAAATGATCATTGTCACCGGAACCATGTATTACAAACTCAGTAGGGTCCATATGGAATTGTTAACTATTCAAATGCAACCCGTGTGGAATCCAAGACGTGCAATTCTTTGCATCTGTAAACCAAGAGCGTGGTCCTTCAAAACAGAATGTCAACATTTTCAAATATAGAAAACGATCAAGCTTGAAATTTGTTGATGTTCTACAAGCATGTGTAAGGAAGGAGAATTTTTTCATTCTACAAGCATCTTTCAAAGAAATTGTTCTGTATCCTGATTGTTCATATGGAAAAAATAAAAAGAATGCCAACCATTATTTTGTATATCAAATAAGGAAAATCAATTCAGGGTCTTTTCTTCATCTGATTTAATTGTAGGCCCCTCTGCTTTATTTTTGAAACTTTGATTATTGTTTTATTAAATTAATTCAGGGTATTTTTTGATGCAAGTGTGGGAGGCGAGTACTAAATTTAAGCTTCAGCCTTAAACAGTGGCGGCTCTAGGAATTTTTATAGATGGGGTCATTAAAAAGAAATAAATTTCTTATAATTTTTTAAAAATCTACTATTATCATATATTTATCAAAACATAAATTTTTCTTTTGAAAATAGAACAACAACTTACATTAATAATAAATAAACCATCAAAGAAATGAGATCAAGGATTTCCTGTATATAAACTTTTACAATTGTCCTCGACAAGATTTCATATTTTGAAATCGTTGCATGATAATTTCATTCTCGACATTATTGAATATGTCTATAAAATAAAATTTATCCAACGATGAATCTATACTCACATTAATGAGGTATGTGTTTCGATAGAAATTTTTTACATATTTTTATAAATTTATCCATGTAATTCATTGAAGTATATGCTTCATTTTTTATAAAAGCATGTATTTCATTAGATGAGTATACTATTTTTAAAAAATTCAAAACACATGTAGACTAAAATTGAGACTAAAATTAGAGCTATTATTATTATTATTATTATTATTATTATTTGTTAAGTCTGGGTCCACAATTTTTTTTTCATTTTCAACGTGGGGGGGGGGGGGATCAATTGACCACACCACACAAAACGTAGCACCGCCCATGGCCTTAAGCCCTTAACCTGGGTTCTAGTGATTATGTCATTATGTAAGATATAAAAAAAATGTGATGATCTTAGAATTTGAGCAATGACAATTTTGTTTTCTTGTCATTAAGGATGGTAGGAATCAAAGATACATCACATATGTAGGCTCTTAAATATGGGTTGTCTATGCAACTTGGTTTTCTTGAATAGGATCTAGTCCTTATGTTAGACATACCATCATTCTAACAAATCAATTCAGATTAGTAAATAAGAAAACTACACAAGGGAATCTTGTACTGCTTGATGTTCTTCAGCTGTGAACATAACAGAATCAGAAGAATATATTTCTTTTATCATGTTAAGTGTCCTTTCTGAGTTTCCCACTGGTTCATCCAGATTTGATTTGTTATATAACTTTAGCTTTTTCTTTCTTTTTTTGCTTGATAAATAGGATCATGTATGGTTGACGTTAAAGTGATGTACAAAGCTGACAAAAGCTTACAAAGATTATGAGGAGAATTCACTCCCGCTACATACTTTATATAATCTTGAACACTAAACAAAAACTTCTGGATCTTCCTTCAAATAATTTCATCTTTTAGCTCTAATGTAATTTTGGATTTCTATGTGCGCCTGGCATATTTAGCCAAATTCTCTGGAGCATTGACATGAACCTGTTCCACCTTAATAGGATGCATATCAGCCTCTGGTCTCATTGCATGCCTAATATCCTTTACAATATCATGAAGCTGAGGAGGACCACCAGGTCTCGTTTGTTGGAGGAGACGGATTATAACTTTAGCATCATAACATATACAAATTGGGCATGTTGTTCTCTGTCGCGCAAAAATAGCACATTGTCATATAGCCTCCCCTTCTGCACGAAGTGGGGATGCCAACAACTGAGGTAGCCTTTCCCAACCACCTTAAAAGGTTTGTCCTGAACAACAACAAAGCCAGCTCCAGCTACTCTAGTGAGGCTGCCCACACTCTCATCAGTTATGACAAATATAGTCCGGGCATCATTAACTCACACAATATGCACCGAGTATCCATGCTCATCCCTATAGAATCAATGTGTGATCGAGTAAGGTAGCCTAGACCACAATACCTTCCATAAAAACAATTTAAGCTTGGGCAAAATAGGAAGTCTCCAAAGCTGCCTCCATCCACAATCCCATAATTCACCACCAGGTGGATTCAAAATATTAATTATTCTATAGTCCAAGGTCTTGCTACTGTAGACTCCAACATAAGATACTGTTCGGTTCCTCCCTTGGCATAGCCGCATAGGTGAATCTATAATTTTGAGCAAGCATTGACAAAGAGTGTGCATAGACTATTATGTTCAAGACACGTTTATATATCATGAAATCTCCTATTTATGTAGATCCGACTCAAATCAGAAGATAAACAATTCACCATAGATCACATCATCATCATCATCATCACTCATACATTTAGTTCATTTCACAATCTAGTTTGTTGTATTCATCACATCACTAATACTAATGTTGTAAAAAACGCTAGGTGCTACTCAGCGGTTCAGAAGAAACTAAGGATTAATCGGCTAGACAATGATTAATCAGGGATTAATTAATCACTTTTTTAGAATAATGAATATAATTGGAGGGGCAGAAATTTTGCTTACCGGATTTGGATAAACGGATCTGGCCTCTCCCGTTCTCCTCCGCCTGGTTCCGTCATCTTCCGCCGTTGAGCACCTCTTGAGCGCCGCGGACACAGGGTGGTGGGGACCTGCGAAAGACCCTCCGACGCTCAAGTCAGTTAAGGTGGCAAAAAAGGGGTTTTAGCAAAAAAGAAATTGTGCATATCTCTTGTGTCTATTCTTGTCCCCTATTTATAGACGAGTCACTGTGATTAGGGTTTCTGATCGACCCCTCTCCGTCGGACGGTCGAGAATCCATCAGTCATTAATGAGGAGATTACAGATAAAATCACAAGATTTGGTCAATTATGAGTTGACATGTAAATCTATATTTGGGTGGAATTTTGAGGATATAGTCAATGATGACTTGATTTGGTGATATATGCCAACATTGATTGAATTTAAATAATGATAATTGCAATTTATAAAGAGATCAGGGCTGTGTGTGAGTGGATAAGCACTGATTTGGCCTGTTGTAGTTGGTCGGATATGGACCTTTGGGTCGAGTTCGTTTGGGTTCGAGTCAGACGAGTCATTGTCTTGTCGGGTCGGATCCGATGGGACCCCGACCCAGCCCACCTTAGGTAGCTAGAAAATTGGGCGCCCACAATAATGCATATACATATTATATAATAATTTTATAGACTACAAAATAATAACAAAGTAACATCAAAATAAAATTAATAATATAAGCATAATATGGATAGAATAAAAAAATTAATTAATAGATATAAAATATATAAAATAATTTAATAGTTTATTAGTGAACTAATGTTTTATCAAAAAGTTGTTAGGCGCTAAGTGTTGCGGATTGGGACCGCCTAGGACTACACAGGGGATTAATTGAGGCCTCAGCGAGATTTTTATAGCACTAACTAACACTTTATAAAATTATCCAACATAATATACCGCATTGTCTTAGTATATATATACAATGCAGTTTTAGTTTGTATGAGTATGCACATTATTCTTTTTTATAAAAGAATATATTTTATTAATTAAGCATTTATACTTTTAAAAAAAAATGTGTGGAGTTTAAATGTGACTGACATATTATTTTCCTCAGTAATATGAGGATCAAGCCAACAAAGTGTGAAGAGTATACAACGCCAATCATCACTATAACAATAAGTTATTTATTTTTTAAAAGTTATTTTAAAAATAATCAATGCATTAATTATCACCTATTATACATCAAAAAAATTACATAAAATTTAAGTCTTTTTAAATCAACTGATTAATAAATAGTCAAACCCAGTCAAATAAAAAAAATCCAAGGAAAAGGGAGTCACCTCTGTGGCCCTTCGCATCGTGGTGTGGTACGCCCATAATACCGAGGGAAGCTCGTCCACCCAGTTGCCTTTGGCCGCGTTGAGCCGTTTCTTTATCCCGTCTAGGATGGTACGATTGGTGATTTCTGCCTGACCATTTCCTTGGGGTAGCGCGGAGAGGAGAAAAGGTGCTTTATGCCCAACTCCTTGCAGAACTCCCTCATGGTGGCAATATCGAATTGTGTCCCATTGTCGAAGATTATGGTGTTCGGCACCCCGAATCGACACACGATCTCCTTCCAAAGGAAACCTTGTACTTCGATGTCGCGGATTCTGGCCAGGGCCACAACCTCCACCCACTTGGTGAAATAATCAGTGGCGACCAGGAGGAATCACTTTTGGGACTGCGCCAAGGGTATGGGCCCGACTATATCGAACCCCCATTGAGCGAATGGCCAGGGACTTGACAGTGTATTCAAATCCCTAGCAGGTCGGTGAATCAGGGGACCGAATCGTTGGCACTTGTCACATTTCCTCACCAGGTCGAGTGAGTCCTTTGCAAGGGTTGGCCAGAAATATCCGGCTGTCAACGCGCGTCTCGCCAAGGACCTCGAGGCAGTATGGCTTCCGCACACCCCTGAATGCATTTCTTCCAATACTTCTTTAGCTTCTTCGAGATTAACACACATGAGGAGAGGGCCTTGAAAGCCTTGCTTATATAGTACGCCCTAATAAAAAATCAAGAACCGAGCGGATCGGCTCTTGATTTTCTTGGCCTCCTCTTTATCTGCTGGGAGGAAGTCATCTTTCAAGTAAGATAGAACAAGGTCCATCTAGGTCGGTTCTCCGGTTGTTGACTCCACTGCCATAACTTGTTCGGGATGGGTTATGCTTGGCTCCCTCAAGAACTCGGCCTGAATCTCCCGGGATGGTTCTCCCTCCAGCGCACTTGCCAGATTTGCTAAAGCATCAGCATGAGTATTCTGCTTGAGATCGATCACGGGGATTTCCCACTCACCGATTCGTTCAAGCAAAGTACGGGTGTAGCCCTGATAAGCCACCATTCGGTCATCCTTCGTCTGATATTCTCCAGTGCTTTGATGGACCACGAGCTGGGAATCACTATAGATCATCAATTTATGGATGGCGAAATCTACGGCGAATTCTAAGCCCGCGATGGGCGCCTCGTACTCAGCTTCGTTGTTAGAAGCGTTGAATCCCAGTTTGATTGTGTGTTCAAACAAGAAACCGTCTTCACTACGTAGGATTATCCCTGCTCCCACCCCTTTTTGGTTGGACACCCCGTCAATGTGGAGTGTCCAGGAAATTGGCCTGCAGTCGGAGATTAAACAGACCTGCTGCTGGGCAGGTGTAAGGTCAGAGATGATGTCTGCGACGACCTGTCCTTTGATTGCACTCTTGGGCTGATAGTGGATATCCAAAGCTGAGAGCTCCACCGCCCATTTGAGCAATCGTCCTGCGACATCCGCCTTTCGCAATACAACTTTGAGCGGCGAGTCAGTGATGACATGGATCGTATGGGCATGGAAGTAATGGCGCAGTTTCCCGACTGAAACGAGAAAGGAAAACGCAAGCTTCTCGATGCGGGAATACCTGGTCTCCGCCCCGCTGAGCGGCTTACTTGCATAGCAGATTGCCCTCTGCCCTCAGTCGATATCCTTCAATAGCGCGGATCTAACAGCGTGCCGGAGGCTGCAATGTAGAGGAGCAAAGTGTCTCCTAAGGAAGGACATACCAGAAGTGGCGGTGTGCTGAGGTACTTTTTGATTTCTTCGAATGCCCTCTAACACACTGGCGTCCATTCGAATCTCTGAGCCTTCCGTAGCAACTAGAAGAATGGCTGGCATCAATCAGTGGCCCTAGAGATGAATTGAGTGAGAGCGGCCAACCTCCCCGCCAGCTTCTGTACCTCCTTTTTTCCCGTGGGGGGCTCCATCTCCAATATCGCTCTGATTTGGTCAGAGTTGGCTTCGATTCCTCGCTGCGTCGTTAGGTACCCCAAAAACTTGCTCGAGGTGACTCCGAAGGAGCATTTTGTAGCGTTTAGTTTGAGGCGATACATACGCAACACGGCGAAGACTTCTTCCATGTGGGCCAAGTGGTCAACTCGGCGCTCACTTTTTACCATCATGTCGTCGATGTAGACTTCAACAGTCTTACCGATCTGACGTTAGAAGATTTTAGTCACCAACCTCTGATAAGTGGCCCCTGCGTTCTTTAACCCGAACAGCATCACTTTATAGCAAAAAATGCTTGTAGGGGTTATGAACGATGTCCTCTCCTGGTCGGGCTTGTGCATTGGGATTTGGTGGTAGCCGAATAAGCATCCATAAAACTCATTAGTTCATTACCCGATGAGGAGTCCACCAGTTGGTCGATCTTCGGAAGTGGGAAGCTATCCTTCGGACATGCGCTGTTCAGGTCGGTGGAGTCCATGCAGACCCGCCACTTCTTGCTCTTCTTTGGAACCACCACGGTGTTGGCCAGCCACTCGGGGTGTCGCACTTCACGTATGAACCCTGTGGCCAGGATTTTGTTCACCTCGTCCCGCACCGTCTCAGTGTGTGTGGTGGCCATTCATCGCTGCTTCTCTCGAACTGGACGGATGATCGGCGATATGGAAAGCCGATGGCTTGCCACCTCAGGATCAATTCCCGGCATGTCTTGAGGCTTCCAGGCGAAGATGTCCCTGTTCTCGACGAGGAGGTCGAGTATCGCCTTTCTCTCTTCTGCGGAGAGTAAACTCCCGACGAGAAAGTATTTCTCAGGGTCGAAGGGGTATATCGGGACCTTCTCGAGGTCTTCAAGGACCTTGTCTTCGGGACCGGGTGGGCGCTCATCGGCCATGACTCGGTTCTGCAGTAATTGCTACCTTTTTGGATGAATTTCTCCGTCCTCAGGCTGCTCCTCGAAGTCTGGTAGGACCGACTTCCCTGCCATCGCTGCCATGTAGCACCATTTTGCGGCAACTTGGTCTCCTCAAATTTTCATTATCCCCTTGGCCGTGGGAAAACAGAGCCTTTGATGGTACGTAGACGGAATCGCCTTCATCGCTGCCAGCCAGGTGCGTCCGATGATGGCGTTGTATGGAGATGAGAGGTCCATGATAATGAACTCCGTCATAGAGGTTTAATTCCCTGCTCGAACCGGCAGTGTGATTCGTCCAACGGGGACGACTCGTGCTCCATTGAATGCGACCAGGGGGTCCTTCGTGGGAGTGAGGTCAGCAGCTTTTAACCCCATCCAAAGAAAGGGTTTCATAAAGAGGATGTCGGCCGAGCTTCCTGTATCAACGAGAATTCTCTTAACGTCGAAATTAGAGATACGCAGGGTGATTACCAGGGCGTCCGAGTGCGGGGCTTGGACTCCTTCTAGGTCGGCGTTAGAGAAAGTGATGGATCCTTCATCACCGCTTCTTTGTCTTTTCACAACCAGCTTCGGCTCATGGTCGATCTGCATCATTTCGAAGGAGACCTGCATCGTGCTCGAATCTCGATGGGCACTTTTTGGCGAGATGTGATGCGGTGCGCCTCCGAAAATGTCGTCAATGACCCCTGTCGATGTATTAGGGTCAATGCTCGTCACATGCCACTCAACGGAAGCTGGGGCCTTCTCGGTAGGACCATATTCCTCCAAGCGTCCCTTTTGGAACTGGGTCTCCAAGAAGCCCCGGAGGATACGGCGTTGGTCAATAGTATGGCCCACGCTCCTGTGGTAGTCGCAGTGGAGAGCTTGGTCCCGCTTTGATTCGTCTCTCCTCATGGGTGCGGGCCATCGGAACCACGGCTCCCCCTGGATTTTAGATAGGATCTGTGACGGAGGGATCTTGAAAAACATCCCCCGTCCTTCTCGTACCTCGTTTGTTGAGGCACAAAGCCTCTTGCCCTTCTTGCCCCGCTGGTCCTTCTTATGCGGCTCTTGTGGACGTTTTATTGCTAGTGATGGGGTGGCAACCGTTGGTGGAGACCGGGACGCAGCCATCGCCAGCTTAAGTGTCTTTGATTCTTCTTCCACCTTGGCATACTTTTCAGCACGCCCCATTAAATCACGCAAGTGGTACGGGGTATGCTTGATAAGCGACTCCTTGAGGCCGTTTTCAGATGGCAGGCCGTTTCGGAAATTTATTATTGCACCGTCCTCATTGCAGTCTTCCACTTCGAATTTAAGGATGCAGAAGCGATCGACAAACTGCCGAATCATCTCTCCTGACAGCATTTGGATCTTCATGAGATCGCCGAGGTCCTTCTTCCTCCGCCGACTACAGATGAAGTGCTCAGCGAATATAGTGCCGAGCTCCTCGAAAGTTCTGATTGTCGCAAGGGGAAGGAGGTGGAACCATGTCAAAGCGGCCCCTTCCAGGCTGGAAGGGAAGAGGCGGCACATAAGCCCATCATAGAGCTCATACAAGGCCATCGAATGTTGGAACGCCAAGATATGATCATAGGGATCCGTCATGCCATTTTACATCTTGAATTTGGGCTGGACGAACTTCCAGGAAGTCATTCTCTGAGAATCTCTGTGCAAAACGGGGAGGTGAATCCCCGCATTGCGTGCTCCACCATCTCGCGATTCGAAACGCGTTGTACCTCGGAGCGCAAAGCGTAACACGGCTGCGCGACCGCTTCCCCAGCTCGAGGGCGGGGTGGGGAATCATACTGACACCCTTCCGAAACCTCACGTAAGGTTGATCGCCCCTGGTGTGTTTGCCTCCGAGAGGCCTCCCGTCCCGCGGAGCGTTCTCCATGATGTGAGCGCCCGCGCCTTTGTCCTTCGTGGGGCCGTCGACCCACTCGAGGGGTGCGCGAGCGCCGACGAGACCGCTGCCTCTGATTGGAGGAAGAGGTACTTCCTTCCGAACCTTCAGCGTTGATGGTCAGGGGGCTGGGCCATACAGGATGTGGCGGCCGGATTTGTTCCTGGACCGACTGTTGTCGATCCACGTTAGTATAGAACTGTTGCATCGAGGCTTCGATCATCAGCTGCGTCGACCCTTGCAAACGGGTAAATAGAGTTTCCTGCGTGGACTCCATTACCCGCCTGAGTCCCTGGACCTGACTAGCCAAGGTTTCGGGTGAGCCGTCGGCAGCATCGGATGGGAGAACGTCTTGTTCCTGTTGTCCTCCTGCATTAGTGTCGCTCGGACCTGACATTGCGGACACTGGCTTTTTGTTTCAGTTTCCCACAGACGGCGCCAAACTGAAGAGGATATTTTCCCCCTCCAGTTAGATTTGTAAATTTACTGGGAAAAAGCACTCAAGCAATATGAATTCTCGTAGCTATGCTTCAATTCTCTCAACGACTGTATAGGAAATAACACAAACAAAGCTCAATGATTGAGCTTGACTTGATGGATAACTTTTTTTACCTTACTTGACTATGCTTCTGACTGGGCTTTTAGAGTGCTATCTCGCGACCTCTTCATAGGCTGCCTACGTACCCCTTGGGGATCAAGTCACACGTAGTTCCTTTACTATCCTTGTAACCGCCTTGCCACTAAGTGCTTAGTGGGCTTTTTTTCAGGGAAACGTCCCCGATATTTATGTTCCACGTCGATCCTTGACTACCCACATTCTGTTGGTAATGGGCTTTAAATGCTACCTTGGCAGTTACAGGCGTTAGTGGTCTTCTGACCATTTCTTCTTCTAGCTCGGGGTCTTTTGATGTGCTCGCCCGTACGCTTCACATCATGCCTTCGAGGAGCAATGTCGACCGACCAGACCTCATGTCTGGTCGTGTCTTATACTACTAGCTTTCGAAGAGTAAGGTCGACCGACCAGACCTCATGTCTGGTCGTGCCTTAGACTACTCGCCTTCGAGGAGTAAGGTCGACCGACCAGACCTCATGTCTGGTCGTGCCTTAGACTACTCACATTCGAGAAGTAAGGTCGACTGACCAGACCTCATGTCTGGTTGTGCCTTAGACTACTCGCCTTCGGGTGCCCAACCGCCCAACAAGGCACTGGATCTAGTCATGTCAGCACATCTGGGAGAGTCATCATGACCAAGGATTAGAACTCAGATTTGCGGGTCTCACGGCAGGCCCACGTTCATCCTGGTGTGACGCATTACCCCTTGAGGTGACATGTGTTGTGGTGAGGATTTTTACCTCCACAAATACATATACATATTATATATAATAATAATTTCAGACTACGGAACAATAACAAAGCAACATCAAAATTAAATTAATAACATAAGGGATAAAATAAAAAAATCAATTAATAGATACAAAAATATAAAATAATTTAATACAGTTTGGGACCGCCTAGGCCTACGCGGGGAATTAATTGAGGTCGAGGTGAGATTTTTATAACATTGACTAACACTATGTAAAATCGTATAACATAGTATACTACATTGTTTCAGTATATATATAATACAGTTTCAGTTTGTATGAGTATTCACATTATTATTTTTTATATAATACCGACGACGCGAATCGGCGGCGCACGTTCGCGAAGTGAAAGAAGGGCCTTCTGAAGAAGGTGAGCGAGCTGAACGTGCTCTGCGGCGTCCCTGCGTGCGCGCTCATAACCGCGCCTGGCGAGCCCAACCACAACATCTGGCCCTCCATCGTCGGCGCGGACACGCTCATCTCCCAACTAAAGGACCTCCCTGTTGAAAACTTTATCAAAATCAAGGCAATGCAAATAACCTAGTAAGGCCACAGATTCAAACCAATATAAAACACAGCAAATATTCTGCAAATAAGAACAGAGGATTAGAAAACATATCAGTTTTGGTGGAAGCGAGCAGATACGCTCTGTCCTCGGTGAATAAGGCCCCCCCACGCACAGGGATGAACGGCTCCTACCACTGAGAGATACGACCACCAGGGTTATGCCTCCTCGGGGTGCGAGCTACGAGGAGACCACAGTGAACAGGCGCGATCCTTTCAGACGCTCAGATCAGAGAACAAGAAAAGTGGAAAGAACGGACTCTTCTGTAAAGAAAAAAACCACAACAGATGAAAAGTGGTTGTAGGTGGGCTCTGGCCTTGTGATTTCGTTGATCTTGAGAGAGACCAATTTGACACCTTTATATAGGCAGTCCAGCAGCAACGTTCACAAAAAAGGAAAACCGACAAAATAAATGCGTGCATTAAAATTGTAACCCGACCACTTAATTGCGCACATTAACACGGGCAATTAATACACGCCCGTTGAGAGATCTCGGCGCGGACGGTTTTGGAAAGGTGGCGTGGCGGTTTTAGAAACAATTCAAATTCAAAAGGAGTTGTCGCGAGAGACAAAAAGAAACCCACGCGCATACGGGCCAAGCCCGAGCCCGCGGAAAGGGCCCAGAGTGGCCCGAGGAGAGGGATTTGCACCCCCCCCTGCGCGCGCATGCGGGCGCGCCCAAGTGTGGCCCGCAACCCAGCCCGCCTCGTGTGCAGGCGCGACGTGCGAGCGCGCACGCCCGGTTAACTAGTTTTTCCACCAGAAATCCAAACCCACGGGTTGATGGGTTGGGCCTCGTGTGCGCGCGCGTAGGGGTTTGGTTCAACAAGTCTCAATAATGGATTGGTTTGACTCAATGTATAAGGTGAAACAATGAAGTGATTTTAACCGATGTGGGACTAAAGTGTTGGGAAGGAAAAATGAATACTCAATTTTTGGTCAACCAAAAAGATGGGCCCAACACTAACAATCCCCCCCTTGACCTAAAATTGTAGAAGAAAGAATATGATCTGAGCATCTTATACCATGTAATAGATGAAGGTACCTTCTGGGTTTGAACCTTCACTTAGTGTAAACTAGATCCAACTGAGAAGTCTGAATAGACCATGTCCTTGAATTCGACCCCTTAAGCCAGAATTCACTAGTCACACACACGGTACAGGATATGGGTCCTGTTCTGCGGGGTAGCACGTTACGGCCATGTGCTCGTATCCTTTCTTGAGTGCCTTAGAGACTTAGCCCAAATCTCAAAGAACGCGGCCTCACGTCCGTGCACTCATATAGGTGAGTTCTCCAGGGTGCCTGCGTGGGCCACACCCTGTCCGAAAAGGACTTGAACCCATTAAGAGCGTAAGCTCAACCTTCTTCCGCCACAGTATAGTACTGATATCATAGGGATGAGTTAGAGGAGTTTTCCTCTACAGTACTCACAGGTTTACCAATACAGCTTCGTTAACCCCTTGAAAACCATCTTCATGGGATCTCCAATCACAATGGTAGGGAGCCCGCTGTAGGTAATTATATAATGGGCTGAAGCCCCATCCCCCTCGATGTCTCATGGACAAGTCGTCTGACAAGTCCTTTTGTGAAATGATCTGCGAGATTTCTCTCGGATCTCACAAACTCTAGAGTAATTATCCCCTGAGAAATCAGGTGCCGAATTGATTTATATCGCAAGCGCAAGTGTCTAGACATTTTCTCATTATCATTATTTTGTAATGATTTTGCAATCACAACTTTGTTGTCACATCTTATGGAAATTGCTGGAATAGGCTTTCCCATCAATGGAATCTCACTCAACAGATTCCTAAGCCATTCTGCCTCTGAAGCTGCAATATCCAATGCAATAAGCTCTGATTCCATTGTGGAACGAGCAATTACTGTCTGTTTAACAGACCTCCATGCTATTGCTGCACCACCTATCAAAAACACAAACCCACTGGTTGATTTAATATCAACTGAATCAGAGATCCAGTTGGCGTCAGAATAACCCTCAAGTACAGGAGGAAAACCAGTATAATATAATGAAAGTGAAATAGATCCTCGCAGATATCTAAATACACGTGTGAGTGCAGTCCAATGCTCTTTATTAGGATTGCTTGTGTATCTACTTAGCCTACAAACAGCATATGCAATATCAGGACGAGTGCAATTCATAAGATACATTAAACTTCCAATCATTTGTGCATATAATTCCTGTCCAACAGGTTCTCCCAAATTCTTTTTCAACTTAATTGATGAATCATATGGTGTATGCACAGGTGAAAAATCATACATATCAAATTTTTTGAGTATCTTCTCAATGTAGTGAGACTGTGAAAGTGTAATACCAGATGAAGTCTTGACTAATTTTATTCCCAAAATTAGACTTGCATGACCAAGATCTTTCATATCAAAGTTTTTAGAAAGAAAAATTTTGGTTTCTTCAATAATGTCCTGATTAGACCCAAAAATTAAAATATCATCAACATATAGGCAAATGATAACACAAGCATCAGATTTCACTTTCATATAAAGACATCTGTCATACTCATTATTTTTAAAACCAAAAGAAGCGATGACTCTATCAAATTTTTCATACCACTGTTTAGGAGCTTGTTTGAGCCCGTACAGAGATTTCACGAGTTTACACACCTTCTGTTCTTGTCCAGGAACCACAAATCCTTCAGGTTGGTCCATATAGATCTCCTCATTGAGATCTCCATGTAAAAAAGCGGTTTTGACATCCATCTGATGGATTTCAAGACCATGAATTGAAGCTAATGCGACCAGTATCCGAATAGTGGTAATTCTAGTGACAGGAGAATATGTATCAAAATAATCCACACCAGGTTTTTGTTTAAAGCCCTTTGCTACTAGCCTAGCCTTGTATTTTTCTATAGAGCCATCTGGACGAAATTTCCTTTTGAAGATCCATTTACACCCAATTGTTCTACTACCTGGAGGGAGAGAAGTAAGAACCCAAGTATTATTATGAAGAATGGAATCAAATTCACTATTAATTGCTTCTCTCCAAAAAGGTGCATCTGGAGATGACATAGCTTCATTGAAGGTTAAGGGATCATCTTCAATAAGAAATGTGAGGAAGTCATCTCCAAATGTTTTTTCTACTCTAGGTCTCTTACTTCTTCTTAATTCAGGTTCATTCTCAAGAGATGGAACAAAGGAAGAAGAAGCCCCTAGATCAGCAGTAGATTTATGTCCAATAGCTTTAGAATTTGTGGTTTTCATGGGAAAAATATCTTCAAAAAAGACAACATCTCTAGACTCAATAATTGAGTTGGGACTGATCTCAGGAATTCCAGATTGTAGGACTAAAAACCTATATGCAGCACTATGATATGCATAGCCCACAAATACACAATCAATTGTTTTTGGTCCTAACTTCTTCTTTTTGGGAGGAGGAATATTCACTTTTGCCAAACATCCCCAAACTTTGATGCTACTAAGGTTGGGTTTCCTACCTTTCCACAATTCATAAGGAGTTTTATCACAATTTCTAAGGGGAACCCTATTTAGAATATGACAAGCAGAATATATGGCCTCTCCCCAAAAATTTTCAGATAAACCAGAACTTGATAACATGGAATTAACCATGTCACACAGGGTCCGATTTTTCCGTTCTGCCACACCATTGGATTGGGGTGAATAGGGAGCGGTGGTCTGATGAATGATGCCATTATCTTCACACAATTTAGAGAATTCATTCGATGTATATTCACCTCCTCGATCAGACCTAATCACTTTGATTTTTCTATCTAATTGATTTTCTACTTCTGCCTTATAAATTTTGAAAAATTCTAGAGCCTCATCTTTTGAACGCAACAAATACACATAACAAAATTTTGAAAAATCATCAATAAAGGTTATGAAGTATCTTTTTCCTCCTCGAGTAAGCATACCATTCATTTCACATATGTCACTATGTACTAAGCCTAACAGTTCAGAAATTCTATCAACAGATTTAAAAGGTTTTCTAGGCTGTTTCGCTTGCACACAGATATGACATTTAGAAGTTTCATTAAGACGAGATTTAGGAATCAAATCAAGAAACATCATTCTTTTTATGGTACTTAAGTTTATGTCCTAAACGAGCATGCCACATATTATGAGATTCAACATTCAAAGCAGTAGAAATGGAGGAAGAACATTCAAACATAATATTCAACTTAAACAAACCATCACACACATAGCCTTTCCCAACGAAGGTTTCAAACCTAGTTATTACAACCTTATTTGCTTCAAAAACTAGTTTATAACCTTGCTGTATCAACAGCGACCCACTAACTAAGTTTTTCCTCAAATCAGGAACGTGATGCACGTTTTGAAGTGATAGGACATTCCCGGACGTGAAGAGTAGATCAACATGTCCTTCTCCAATGATACGTGCAGCAGAGTTGTTGCCCATTCTCACATGTCCATCAATGGCCTGATAGGAAGTAAATAAGGATCTATCAGAACAAAGGTGTACATTTGCTCCTGTGTCTATCCACCAATCAGTAGATTGACAAGCTAAGTTTAACTCAGGATGGACAGTGACAAACCTAATTTGGGAGGAAGAGGGTGCAGGGTCATGAATCACCACATTCGCTTGGACCTTATTCTCTGAGTCCTTCTGGGTAGGATGGTTGCTTTTATAATTCAGATTTTGAGGAAGGGTCTTTCGTTTGTAGCAACTTCTTGCAATATGCCCTTTCTTCCCACACACGTAGCAACCAGCTTCATCATTGGTTTTCTTTTTAAACTGTGGCTTTACATGACCCTTAGCTGCCCCATTCTTTTTAAAAGGTTTGGACTTGGTTTAAAACCTTCGGCTATGTGTGCTTTGGCAGAAAACTCTTTAGGAAGTTTAGAGACCTTATCTTGAAGCCTATGCTCATCTTCTATCCTAATAGTGGTCAAAATATCATTCAAGACAGGTATACCTCTACGATGTTTAAGTTTGATAGCAAAATTAGACCAGGAGGGAGGCAATTTTTCAATAATGGAGTATGCAAGAAAGTGTCATCAAGAATCATCCCATATTTTCTAATCTCATGAATAATAGTTTTCAGGTCTACGATTTGTTTCATGATAGACAGATTATCAACCATGTTGAATTTTAAAAATTTTCGACAGCATATTTTCTAACCCAGCATCTTCAAGACTATATTTTTTTTCGAGTTCTGTCCACAGTTCGAAAGTGCCTTTTGTAGTACAAAAAATATATGTTGATATTTTGGATATATTATATGTATTGAAAATTATGGGTTTTATGAAAATTGTCGCATGCTGTATACTTGAAAGAATAAGTAGTTTTGAGCATGCATGCATGAAATCGTCTAGGTGGCTCAGTCTAGGTGGCTGCGGTCTAAATTTGACCCAAGTCTAGGTGGCTATGTCTACGTGGCCCGATTTCCAAAGTGAAATCTCTGCGACTTGGTGTCGTGGAAAGCGGGCATGTGTGCCGTTGCATTCATATACATCATGTAGTTTGAATTCATGAGAAGATTTTTTATGACATCATATTTTATTTGAAACGAAAATGTTATTATATCCTTGTATGTTTTAAATGGTTTCTTTATTATAAGATTTCTATTATATTACAGCAATTGTTCCATAGACACTTTATAACTGATTATTTTAAAGTACAATATATTACTATTGGGACACTTATGTCCATTCACTGAGCGCGTGGTAGCTCATCACTCTCTTTTTCTAACTTTTCAGATTAGCTGTTGGTGGTTGTCAATCTCGTTAAGGCGTTGGAGGTTGAAGCTCATATTTTATTTCCGTTGCATTGTAGGTGTTGAAATAAGCCTTTCGTTTGGCATGTAGTTTCCTTAGTCCTTTCAGCAAAAATAGATGGCGTTTATTTTTAAACTTTTTTGTGTGTATCTCATCCGCGTTTAGGATGAATCTATGTGTAGATCCTGGTTGAGTTTTATGATTTGGATGTTTGACTAAAATGTCAGTTATTTTATTTTATTTTATTTATTTAGTTAGTTATTTATTTATTTATTTTAAAAAAAAGGTTTTAAATTGAAAGCTATATATTTTAAGGATTTAAAGTAACGTAACCGATTTCATTGCTTCGAAATGGAGTAGTGAAATTATTGGGGCGTTACATTAACACTAAACAAAAACTTCCGTATCTTCCTTCAAATAATTTCATCCTCTAGCTCTGATGTAATTTTGAATTTCTATGTGCGTCTGGCATATTTGGCCAAATTCTCTGGAGCACTTACATGAACCTGTTCTACCTTAATAGCACGCATATCAGCCTCCGGTCTCATAGCATGCTAATGTCCTTTACAAAGTCCTAAAGCTGAGGAGGACCACCACGTCCCACTTGTTGGAGGAGACGGATTATAACTTCAGCATCAGAACATATACAAATTGGGCCTGTCGTTCTCTGTCGCGCAAAAATAGCACATTCTCGGATAGCCTAGCACATTCTCGGATAGCCTCTCCTTCTGCATGAAGTGGAGATGCCTACAACCAAGGTAAAAGGTTTGTCCTGAACAACAACAAAGCCAGCTCCAGCTACTCTAGTGAGGCTATCCACACTCTCATCAGTTATGACAATTATAGTCTGGACATCTTTAACTCATACAATACGCATCGAGTATCCATGCTCATCCCTATAGAATCAAGGTGTGATCGAGTAAGGTAGCCTAGACCACAATACCTTCCATAAAAACAATTTAAGCTTGGGCAAAATAGGAAGTCTTCAAAGTTGCTTCCATCCACAATCCCATAATTCACCACCAGGTGGATTCAAAATATTAATTATATCCCTAGTCCAAGGTCTTGCTACTGTAGACTCCTCCCAACTCCAACATGGGATATTGTTCAGTTACGTTCCTCCCTTGGCGTAGGTTAATTTATAATTCTGAGTTGATAACACAAGCATTGACAGAGATTGTGCATAGATTATCATGTTCGAGACACCTTTATACAATGAAATATCCTATTTATGTAGATCCGACTCAAATAAGAAGATAAACAATTCACTACAGATTAGATCATCATCATCACTCATACATTTAGTTCATTTCACAGTTTAATTTGTTGTATTCATCACGTCACTAACACCAATGTTGTAAAAAAAAAACACTAAGTGCTAGTCAGCGGTTGAGAAGGAATTAAGGATTAATCGGCTAGGCGATGATTAATTAGAGATTAATCAATCACTTTTTTAGAATAATGAATATAATACATATACATATTATATATAATAATTATTTTAGACTATAAAATAATAACAAACATCAAAAATAAAATTAATAATATAAGCATAATAGGGATAGAATAAAAAAAAATTAATTAATAGATATAAAATATATAAGATAATTTAATAGTTTATTAATCAACTAGGGATTAATCAAAAAAGTTGTTAGCCGCTAAGTGTTGGCATTGGGACCGCCTAAGCCTACACAAGGAATTAATCGAGGCATAGATGAGATTTTTATAGCATTAACTAACATTGTATAAATTTGTCCAACACAGTAAATCGCATTGTCTCAGTATATATATAATGCAGTTTCAATTTGTATGAGTATGCACATTTTTTTTTTATGAAATAATATATTTTATTAATTAAACATACATGCTTATAATTTTTTTTTTTGTGATTAAAATGTGGCTGACATATTATTTTCCTTTGAGTAATACGAGGATCAAATCAACAAAATGTGAAGAGTATATAGACCGATCGTCAGTATAACAATAATCACTATAACAATAAATTATTTATTTTTAAAAATGATCAATACATTATCATCTAATATACATCTAAAAAAAAGAGTCAGAGAGAGAGAGAGGGAGTCAGAGAGAGTCGAGTCCAGTGAGATTTTTTTTTTTTTTTTGGACCGTCCGATCGAGCTCAATCGGACGGTCGAAATTGGATCCGCACGACGACCTCGTCCGCGCGTCCGCAGGGTATCATTACTCTATATATATATATATATATATATAAAAGTATGCATTTTGTGCACACAACGATCAAATCTAAAACTAAAAAACCATTCTTTCTGTCAAAAAAAAAAATGGCACGCAAGAAGACCAAGATGGCCTACATTACCGACGACGCGAATCGGCGGCGCACGTTCGCGAAGCGCAAGAAGGGCCTTCTGAAGAAGGTGAGCGAGCTGAGCGTGCTCTGCGGCGTCCCCGCGTGCGCGCTCGTAACCGCGCCTGGCGACCCCAACCACGACATCTGGCCCTCGATCATCGGCGCGGACGCGCTCATCTCCCAACTGAAGGACCTCCCCGCGCTGGACCAGGACAAGCGCTCCCTCGACCAGGAGAAGTACCTCGCGCGGACCGTGTCCAGGCTCCGGGACCAGCTCAGGAAGGTCGAGAAGGAGAATCAAGAGGCCGAGGCCGAGGCCAAGGCAGAGGTCTTGCGCTGCCTGTGCGGGGCGGACGACGACGCGCGGGGCGCGCGCGCGGACGTGCGCGAGGTCTGCGCGCTCGTCGAGGGGACGGCGCGCGCGGTCGCGGAGCGGATCCAGCGCGTCAGTGGGTGTCCGCCTGCTGTGGTGGAGGCGCCGCCGCCGCCGGAGGTGAACAACGCGTGGGGCGGTGTTGGGGATGTCTACAACAACAATGGCAATAATGGGTTTTATTTCACTTACAACTTCAATAACTATGGAAGCTACGGCAACTTGGGTTCTTTGTTCTTCCCGTCTGGGCCTGCGTTTTGAAGTCTTGTTGGATTGGGTTTTGTTTTTTTTTTATAGAAAGTTATGATTTAGGTCTCTTTTTTTTTAATTGGGAGTTTATGTGCATGATTTGGGTTGTTGGTAGGGGTTTTTGTGGTGATGAATTAAATATTCTTTTAATTGTAAGAATGTTCTAATTTGTAATGGTGGTCATTTAGAACAGAAGGTTGGCATTTTGTCTTTTTTTTATTTTTATTATTTTGATTGAATCGTGTTTAAAAGAAAAATTTCTAGAAACAAAAAACTTAAACAATGTGACTACAGAAACTGATGTGTATTAATCATAAAGTGATAGCATAATCAAATACATAAAAAAAAAATAAACAGTGAGCATTTAAGGGGATGATTGAATTGACGAGCTGTCAGTTGTCCTTAAAAGATGATCATTGCCACCAGTACAATGTATTACAAACTCAGTAGGGTATCTATAAGGAATTGTTGTCTAGAAAAAAAAAAGAGATGCTCATTAGTTATCTTACATAAGAATTTACCATTTACAATATGAATTTGGTCCTAATCCAAGACAAGAAATTTATTGGACAACTGGATCTGGACATGTTAATTAATATGCAAAAACTATAAACACACGACCCTTTCTAACTTGCATTTATAAAATATAATAGAATCCTAAACCCTAATTATCTACACAACACTACAAGAGAAGTAAGTTCCGGTGACGGTTTGTAACCATCATAAAAACTATAAACCGTTTCTAATACATTTGATGACGTTTATACATAAGTTGTTATATGTGGTGTCTTATTATTTATATAGTAACATTTTGACATGTGTATGATGAAGGTTAAAAACCGTCATTATACATATCTTATAGTGATGGTTAATAACCATCATAATAAACAGTAGACTTCGCTGTAATTGAAGAAACATATGGAGTAGAATTAGTTGTAACAAACCAACGTAGGAAAAATAAAGTTTTTTAATTTGCATGATTGTAGAGCAATGTGTCTAGTTGGATGATGTAGGTCCTAATTAAAATAAAGGGCAGCTTGCTCTGTTGTATCAGATGATGTAGATCCTAATTAAAAATCTGGGATTAAGTTCATTAATCTTGTTATCGTCACATTTACTATCCCCCTGCTACTCAAGTGTATGCTAGCTCCCCTGTATGTAAATTTCCTCACATGAATACGAAGACGGGTGTCCATCGTCAATAGTAAACACAAAAAAAGCAAGACTGTTTTTCTGAGTCATTTTGTCGAACAATGGAACTGCTCAATCTAGCTTGAAGAAATAAAACTCCTTCAAAATTTACAACTTACTCTTGTAGTTAACACCAATCCATAGCAATCAATCTATACATATAGGAGAAATCAGTGAATATGGATTACATTCATTTCCTAATCCTTACCAATCAATCCTGGCTTCTAACTTATGTACACATGAATCTATCAATCAATTATACCTAAAAATGCTGAAATCAATGAATAAAAAGTGAGAGAATCGATTTTACCCAAATTTGCTTGACGTCAAGCCTCGCCGTCGCACAAACACCACAGATCGGAGAGAAAAATCGTTGTCGGAGACACTGTACAGAATTGGAGAGAATTAGAGATAGATGAAAGTGAAATCGAATGGAAGAGAGAGAGGGAGGAGGTGGTCGCATCGGTGGTGGTCGACGCCAGTGGAGGTGGTCGCTAGGGTTGTGGAGAGATTGCTCGCAAATGTGGTGCTCACTGCCCGGTGGAGGAGGAGGTCGGACGGGTTTTGGTCTCTGGTGGAGGTGGTCGCGCCGGTGGAGGTAGTCGACGCCGGTGGAGGTGGTTGCGCGGTTGGAGATGGTTGACGCCCGGTGGAGATGGTCGCATGGGTAGACGTTTTGATGGAATGGTTTTGATGGAAGTGTTTTGATGAAAAGCTGTATTTGAAATCACAATGTTTTGATGGGAATTTATATCAGGTGGTGCGTTTTTTTTTTTTCGGTGAATTTATCTCGCGCATTTTACCGGAATGTTTTAGAGTGGTTTTAAAGAAAATTATGATTTAGGCTTTTAGGAACAGTTATGATAAAAAAAAATGGTCTTTGAACTATAGCAACGTTCATTAAATTATTACCTAAAATGCTATACAGTGATAGTTATATTAAAATTGTTATTTAAAATATATAATATTGTAAAAAAAAATTTGTGCACAACTAAAATCAATTGGTTGTGTCTATTTAGCTATATTTTTCTATAAAACATAGCCTATATCTATATATAGTGATGATTTTAATCAACCGTCACTAAATAAATTTTGTTGTATCACCTTTTTCTTGTAGTGACAAAATATGACAATCACTTGTTGGCTCAAGAGACTTTCCTTTTGACCAGATTTTTGTTTTTCAACATATTTGTTTCTTATGAATAAGAGGTTATCAGTACTAGTATAATCTACATTAAATGACAGTTTAACTCATAGCATGCTGTTTTAAAAATAATATCATCATGTAACTTTATGTTGTTATTTTTTATCATTCTATAGCACTCATGAACAAAACAATTAAAGATATATATATATATATATATATATATATATATATATATATATATATATATATGAATATTGGCTTGTACATAAAAACTAAGCATTATAAATCTATGTAGAAAAATATATTTTGTTAAATAAGTTAATTTAAGAGGTGTTTACTTACATACAGCCGTGTTCGCAAAAAATTCAGTAACAACAACGCCACGGGGCCCATCACATTTTATACTACAACCTTCCCTCTTGATGGCCAAGATTGCCTGCTCCCATGTCCAAAACTACTCCCTGCACAAAAGATCATTAGCATGAAAACCAAATCATAATGCATATCAACTATTTTACGGTTATTTTATGGTATTTTACGGTTATTTTCGTTCATACTCTATTTCTTGTTAGTTATAGAACCTTGTGTGTGATGGGATTTGTATCACAAGTATTAAAATAATGGCCCCCTAAACTATGTGCAGTCTTCTTATATTTGAGCTCTATTCATGCTGCAATTTTTTATATATGCTATTACCGTGTTGCCTTAACATGCAAACAACACCACTAATATTATGTAATTTTTAAGGCTGTAACTCAGGTGAGTTGGGTTCGAGTTGACCCCAACCCTAATTCCAAACTACTCAACCCTAACCTGACCCAACCCGATTTTCAACCCGGATTGGACTAACCTGACCCAACCCGCGATTAAATAAATCAACCCGGCCCAATCCGATTTTTAAATATGATGTGGAAATTAAATAAACCAACCCGACCCAACCCGTAAGATTAGTTAGGTTTACCTAAAATTTGAACGACCCAGATTAGGAGCTATAGAATGGACGACCATAATTTTTATTTAACTATTAGTTTACGGGCTCGGGTTGGGTCAGGTTGTGAGTGAGGCCAACCCGAATCCAACTCGATTGTGAGTTAACCTGAATCGGTCAACCCGAATCTGAACCTGATTTGGCCAACCCAACCCATATAAAAATCGAGTTCAACCCGTCGGGCTCAAGTTCAACCCGACCCAAGTTACCGCTCTAGTAATTTTTGTACTGGTTGTAATCCCTTATTTCCTTTAGAATTTGCCCTTGCACAATTGAAGAAAATGAGAGTTAAATTTGACAGAAGTGGAACCCATAAAAATATGGTGAAACCTGTGTGGAATCCAAGACGTGCAATTTCTTTGCATCTGTAAACATTACAATTCAAGAGCGTGGTCCTTCAAAACTGAATGTCGACATTTTCAAATACAGAAAACAGTCAAGCTAGAATTTTTTTGATGTTTTACAAGCATGTGTAAGGAAGGAGAATTTTTTCATTCAACAAGCATCTCTCAAAGAAATTGTTCAGTATCCTGATTGTTCATACAGAAAAAATAAAAAGAATGCAAGCCATTATTTTGTATATCAAATTAGGAAAATCAATTCAGGGTCTTCTCTTTATCTGATCTAATTGTAGGCCCCTCTGCTTTATTTTTGAAACTTTGATTATTGTTTTATTAAATGAATTCAGGGGTATCTTTTGGTGTAAGTGTGGGAGGCCAGCTCTGAATTTAATCTTTAGCCTTAAGTTTTTAACTTGGGTCCTGATCATTATCTAAAATAAAAAAAATGTGATGATCCTAGAATTTGAGCAGTGACAACTTTTGTTTTCTCGTCATTAAGGACAGTAGGAATCAAAGATATATCACATATGTAGGCGCTTAAATATGGGTTGTCAATGCAACTTGGTTTCCTTGAATAGGATCCAGTCTTTATGTTAGACATACAATGATGCCATCATTCTAACAAATCAATTCAAATTAGTAAATATGAAAACTGTTGGGAAGGTTATCGCAGAAGTCACCAACAAACACGAGATCGTACATAAGAATGAAACACTACATCACACGAAGAACACAAGATATACGTGGTTCGGCCTAGGCCTACATCCACGGGCCAAAAAACAGAGAATCCACTTTGATAGTTGAGATATATTAAGAGACTCACAAACTCTCCCATAGAGTTCCCCTCTCTTAATACCCTCTTAACCTTCCATTAGGATCTCTACATTGTATACATTGCCTTGCATTGCCATGAAACCCTAGAAGATATTTATAGAGATAAATAACTTCCTTCCCAAGTAATCTCTCAATTAACAAACAAATATTGTTCTCATTAATTAGGAGATATTCACTCTCCTAATTAACAAACAAATATTGTTTCCTATTTTAGGAGATTCACTTTAAATATTAATTAAGATCAAATCTTAAATAATATTCAACTCATTAGGTGTCCAACCTAATATGGTTTCATAATGGCCATCCGGTGTGATACACCGAATCGAGACATAATCCCAACAAAAACTACACAAGGGAAGCTTGTACTTCTTAATGTTCTTTAGCTGTGAACAGAACAAAATCAGAAGAATATATTTCTTTTATCATGTTAAGTGTCATTTTTGAGTTTCCCATTGATTTCTGAGTTAAAGTGTTGTACAAAGCTGACAAGAGCTTACAAAGATTATGGGGAGAATTCACTCCCTCTACATACTTTATACAATCTTTAACACTAAACAAAAACTTCTGGATCTTTCTTCAAATAATTTCATCCTCTAGTTCTAATGTAATTTTGGATTTCTATGTGCGCCTAACATATTTAGCCAAATTCTTTGGAACACTGACATGAACCTGTTCCACCTTAATAGCACGCATATCAGCCTTCAATCTCATAGCATGCCTAATATCCTTTACAATATCCTGAAGTTGAGGACCACCACCAGGTCCCACTTGTTGGAGGAAACATATTATAACTTCAGCATCAGAACATATACAAATTGGGCATGTTCTCTGTCGCGCAAAAATAACACATCGTCGGATAGCCTCCCCTTCTGCACGAAGTGGTGAAGCCTACAACCAAGGTAAAAGGTTTGTCATGAACAACAACAAAGCCAGCTCCAGCTACTCTAGTGAGGCTGTCGACACTCTCATCGGTTATGACAAATATAGTTTGGGCATCCTTAACTCACACAATACGCACTGAGTATCCATGCTCATCCCTATAGAATCAAGGTGTGATCGACTAAGGTAGCTTAGACCACAATACCTTCCATAAGAACAGTTTATGCTTGGGCAAAATAGGAAGTCTTCAAAGCTGCCTCCATCCACAATCCCATAATTCACGACCAGGTGGATTCAAAATATTAATTATATTTCTAGTCCAAGGTCTTGCTACTGCAGACTCCTCCCAACTCCACCTTGGCATAGGTGAATCTATAATTCTGAGTTGACAACACAAGCATTGACAGAGATTGCGCATAGACTATCATGTTCAGGACACCTTTATATCATGAAATTTTCTATTTATGTAGATCCGACTCAAATCAGAAGATAAACAATTCACCACAGATCACATCATCATCATCACTCATACATTTAGTTCATTTCACAATCTAGTTTATTGTATTCGTCACATCACTAATACCAATGTTGTAAAAAACGCTTAGTATTAGTCAGTGATTGAGAAGGGATTATAGATTAATCGGCTAGGCGAGGATTAATCAGAGATTAATCAATCACTTCTTTTAGAATAATGAATATAATACATATACATATTATATATAATAATAGTTTTATACTACAAAATAATAACAATGTAACATCAAAATAAAATTAATAATATAAGGGATAGAATAAAAAGATTAATTAATAGATATAAAATATATAAAATAATTTAATAGCTTATTAGTCAACTAGGGGTTAATCGAAAAACTTGTTAAGCGCTAAGTATTGCGAATTAAAACCGCCTAGGCCAATGCGAGGAATTAATCGAGGCCTAGGCGAAATTTTGATAAAATTGACTAACACTGTATAAAATCGTCTAACATGGTATACCACATTGTCTCAGTATATATATAATGCAGTTTCAGTTTGTATAAGTAGGCACATTATTTTTTTTTTATAAAAAAATATATTTCATTAATTAAGCAAATATACTTTTTAAAAAAAGTTGTGTGTGATTAGATGTGACTGGGCATATTATTTTCTCTCGGTAATATGAGAATCAAGCCAACAAAATGTGAAGAGTATACAAGCCGCTCATCACCATAACAATAAGTTATTTATTTTTATAAATAATTACATTGTCATCTAATATACTTCAAAAATTTCATAAAATTTAAGCCTTTTCAAATCAATAGATTGATAAATAAGAAAACATAGTAAAAAAAAAAAAATCTGATCATTAAATACCAAATATCATAAATGGGAAAATCAAATCCATCATAGATTCGACACACCCCCTTTGATTTATAACAACCCAACACATTTCAATGTCCGAGGCGAGTTGAATTCAAACCGAAAAAAACTCTAACAATCCTCAACCATTGATCAATCAAATCAACGACCCAAAATCTACAACCATCAATAAAAGGAAACCCAAACCAAATATCTTTCATTTATTACACCTCCGTCAACCAAACCACGACAAACCAAACCCCCCCCCCCCCCCCTCTCTCTCTCTTTATATATATATATATGTAATTATGTATTTTATGCACACAACGATCAAATCTAAAACTAAAAAACCATTCTTTCTGTCAAAAACATGGCACGCAAGAAGACCAAGATGGCCTACATTACCGACGACGCGAATCGGCGGCGCACGTTCGCGAAGCGCAAGAAGGGCCTTCTGAAGAAGGTGAGCGAGCTGAGCGTGCTCTGCGGCGTCCCCGCGTGCGCGCTCGTAACCGCGCCTGGCGACCCCAACCACGACATCTGGCCCTCGATCGTCGGCGCGGACGCGCTCATCTCCCAACTGAAGGGCCTCCCCGCGCCGGACCAGGACAAGCGTTCCCTCGACCAGGAGAAGTACCTCGCGCGGACGGTGTCCAGGCTCCGGGACCAGCTCAGGAAGGTCGAGAAGGAGAATCAAGAGGCCGAGGCCAAGGCAGAGGTCTTGCGCTGCCTGTGCGGGGCGGACGACGACGCGCGGGGCGCGCGCGCGGACGTGCGCGAGGTCTGCGCGCTCGTCGAGGGGACGGCGCGCGCGGTCGCGGAGCGGATCCAGCGCGTCAGTGGGTGTCCGCTTGCTGTGGTGGAGGCGCCGCCGCCGCCGGAGGTGAACAACGCGTGGGGCGGTGTTGGGGATGTCTACAACAACAATGGCAATAATGGGTTTTATTTCACTTACAACTTCAATAACTATGGAAGTTACAGCAACTTGGGTTCTTTGTTCTTCCCGTCTGGGCCTGCGCTCTGAAGTCTTGTTGGATTGGGTTATTTTTCTTTGTTTTAATTGGGATTTTATGTGCGTGGATTTATGGTGTTCATAAATTGAGATTTCTTTTTGGTGATTGATACTACATACGTTATTATGTCTGACTTTTTTTTTTGGGGGTGCGTTGTGTGTGTTTTTTTTGCCCTGTTTTTGGCTTTGGAAAAAAAATAATTTCATCGAAAATTGGCATTAAGAGATTTTTTACTTTTAATGTACAGTGAATAAAATGTAAAACAAAAAAAATGAAATTAAAACAATACCCAATCAAAGATTTTATAGATTCTGAATCAGTTTAATAATTAGTTGCAAATGATTTCTAAATTTTAGGGTTTTTTTTTCTGGGTATTTTCTCTTGTTTTCTTAATATGGAATTATTTTAATTATCAATAACTTGTTGGGTAATAATATTTTAATCATGATTTATTAGGGGAGGGACTGTAATTCAGTATGTGTATAAAGGTTTCATCATGAGATGGACGATATAAATCCAAACCCTTTAGACAGTCTAATGAACAACAAGATATCAGAATTCCTAATCCAATTTTATGGAAAGTGATCCAGTTTCATGTGCAGGTCTGTCCACGATCCACATCTGTTTTTTCTTTTTTAAATTATATATATTTCCCGTTGAATTACATACTACTATGTGAATGACTTTTCCTAATGAAATCCCAACACTAGGTTAAGTTTTTATTCAACACTGTCTAATCAAATAAATTGATCTTTCCTTTGTCATCATCAATCTAAATATACATGTTTTCTATGCATGTTGTGACTCTTTAATACGTGGGAGAAGAATTACTTTATCCCATTTTTTATAAAAAAAATTATATATGTGTAGACAGTTGTTGAGATTATATAATGAACTAAGGAATTCTTCGTTCTACCCGAAAGATAGAATATAAGCTTCCATTTTTATCTCGAATTTAATAAATCTGAATATTGATAAATTGATGAATTTTTTTGTTCCTGAAATTATGATAAATCATCCTTAAAACCTTGTCTTGTTGTCAAACTAACTATGATTAATCCTTTTTTTTTTTATGCCAACTATAACCAAACCATGATTCATCTAAATTATCATAGACCAAATTAAAAACAGCTATATGGCACAACCTAGATTCTCCGTAATCACAAATTTCACATAATTAAATATTCAACAAATATTCAGCTTGGTAATATAAATGTATATTTGTAAATGATCCATGATAGTTACTATTAAAATAAGTATCAAACATTAAAGCATTTTTAAAATGTATTATGATTATTATGAAAATACCCCTAAAAACTTCTATGTTAATGTTGAAGGGAGATATGACTTAAGGATAATTTTTTAATAATAATAATGTTCTAAGGTTGTTATTGTAGTAAATATTTGCAGATATGACGCTGCAGGTAATTAACATCATCAATGACCACCACTGTCACATGCACAAAACAAACCGACTTAGCTTTAAAATAAAAATAACACCAAGAATGAAATAGATTTTGTTAATTAAATGACTTATTTAATATAATGTTGAAATCCAAACGAGCTAATGAAAGAGCACAACTCTGTAATACAAAATGCTGATAGAATTTATATTAATATAAAAAGAAATTTGTAACACAAACTTCATTTCTAACTTATAATTAGAATTGAACATATAAATAAATGCATCATCAATGCTAAATTATGTTGATCATAATTCTTCTAGAAGTTCAGAAACTCCAAACCAAGGATTCTGCATGTATTCAATCACCATAGATTTTCTCAAAAAGAAGATATTCATTCATCAATTAAATGTCTCTGGAAATCCATTAACCACATTAAAAAATTCACTATGGAATCTTGGGGTGGCCTTATTCAATCTCTATATAAACCAAGGTTGAATCCTCTTCCATCATATCTCTCTCTCTCTCTTTCTCTCTCTCTCTTCATAATCTGTTCTCAATCTGACAGCTTAAGGGGAATCTGAAGGTCGAATTCATCATAGGCAATTACTCTAAACAAGCAAAGGCTGGAGATGAATTCGGGCTTGAGCTTCCTCCTTATGCTGAGGGGGAGTCTTCCTTTTGAGTATCTTTAGACGGTCCACTTCAAACGGTGGTGGAAGCCCCCGGCAAAGAAGGTCAAATAGTGGATGAGATCCAATCAGTATTGGATTATGTCTTACTCCAATCTTTAATGAGGAGGGACTAGCATGTCTTATCATAAACACCATAATAAAAACATGTGAGATTATGCATGTTAAAATGGGGATAGGTTGATTTAGCACTAACTGAATTCCATCTCCCCCTGGATCTCCCATATTGTTTCAAATGTTTTTTATCAGTTTTTGGAAAGGGTGATTTAAAATTAGACTCTCTTGTTACTATTATTATACTAGTTGATGTACATGTGCATTGCACATGAACTACTTTGTTGAAATATAATAAACTAATATTAGTTAAAATTAGGGATGGCAACGGGGCGAGTAGAGACGGATTTGGTCAATCCCAATCCCAAACCCGCTAATAAAATTTTATCCCAAACCCGTGACGGTTTTATTATGTCATCCCAACCCTGTTCCAACGGGTTTTTAAAGAACCCAAACCCATCCCATCCCATCTTATTTAGAAGGGTATGAATTTAAAAATCCCAATTTTTTAAATATTTTTTATTCTTTTTTATATTAAAAATTAAATAATAATTGTTATTCGTTATGTTATATAATATTACTTAATGCATGCTAAAATATTTTATAAATAATAATAATATATAATATGCTAGTTTAATTTATCTATCATATCATTTTAGAATTATATAAATGATTTAAATGAGATATAACAGGGCGGGGCTGGTTTTGCACTTGAATCCCAAACCCGTCCCATATCTTCATCAGGTTGGGACGGGTCAGGTTCGGGTTTAACATTTAGAGGACCAAACATGTCCCAATAGGGTCAGGTTAGTGTGGGTTTCCTATTTATCCCATCCCACTGCCATCCCTAGTTGAAATTATAAGTTTGATCACTTCGTTGTGAACTATTATCATTAGTTGTTAAAGTTTGTCTACCTCAATCATTTATATATAATTTTTCAATACAGTGTTGATAAAGTTTTTGGTAATGCGTAGAGTTTTAGATTATTGTTAGAGCTGTAAAAAAGAGAATAAATTAAACTTTAAAACATACACACACACACACCCCTCTAATATATTTCTTAGGTCGGTTTTAAAAAATTTAAACTTTTAAACAGATAGTTTTTAAAACAAGCTTCATGTTCATTAAGAAGATAGAGTTATATTTAAAATCATAATTTTTTCAAGATTTTTTAAATCTTAAACAGATATTTATAAATATTATGATCTGAATTAAATGATTTTTTTTTTTGTTAAAACACATCTTTATTTGATTAGGGAAATTAAATTTCAAACGGGGCATAGAGCTTTTACAAAAGACCAAAATAATTAAAATTGATTTATATGACAAGTCCATGTGTTGTCAATATATATATATATATATATATATATATATATATATATATATATATATATATATAAATGAAATGATGCGCTGAATTTTATAGATTTGATTATTTATCTAATATTTAATGTGAATATTTTGAAAAAAAAACATAAAATTGATTTTTATAATAAATCAGTTAATGAAATTTTATATAGGATGGGATTAGATTTTGAAGAATTTGAAAGGTAAAGATATCTAATAAAAGTTCATTTGGGATAATGATGGATTTTCAATAAATGTGAAGGGTAAAGTTGTCAAACAAATGTTTTTCATGGATTGATACTTTTATAGGTAGTATATATATATATATATATATATATATATATATATAAATGAAATGATGCGCTGAATTTTATAGATTTGATTATTTATCTAATATTTAATGTGAATATTTTGAAAAAAAAAACATAAAATTGATTTTTATAATAAATCAGTTAATGAAATTTTATATAGGATGGGGTTAGATTTTGAAGAATTTGAAAGGTAAAGATATCTAATAAAAGTTCATTTGGGATAATGATGGATTTTCAATAAATGTGAAGGGTAAAGTTGTCAAACAAATGTTTTTCATGGATTGATACTTTTATAGGTAGTATAGATTATTATTTGAAGACGTAAGTGGTGATCTCGTAACACATGTTCACTTTTCTTGCACATTTAAAAGTTGTGTTATGGTATTAAGGGTGCGTTTTTCTAAAATCCAGCATTTACAGAAAATTAGTTTTGCAATCGCGCAATCAAACATATCCTAAGGGTACTAACCCTAACTACACATTAAAATTTACCAAAATGCCATCACCCTTATTTTTGAAAAATCTATATATCTCCCTAGAAACTTATGAAAATAAAAAAAATGTCTCTATAAAATCAGTAAATCACCTCAAATCCGTATCTTATTAGGCAATATTTATTTTAATTTATGCTATAACTGAAACTAACCAGATTTTGGTTTCCTTTAAGAGGATTTAATGATTTTAGAATGTTTTAAATATTGAATTTATCGATATATCGAAGTCGGCCCCAATCAATATATCGATTGATATATCGATATATCGATTGGCTTTTTTTTTCAAAAAAATGGAAAATAAATGAAAAAACAGCAACAAAAAAAATAGAAATTCTGAAAAAAAAAAAAAGGGAATAGAAAATGAATAACAATAATTTTAATATTTCATATTAAGTTATGAATATTTTACCATGGTGTTGATTTGAAATAAAAATGCATAACTAATTAACTACAACATAAAACTACAAAAGTGAGGAAATTTTTTGCTTCTTTTAGGATTGAGGGATTTTGGGAAGAAATTGTTTGCTAAATGAGATAATAGAGATTGTATGAGAGTCATTGAATGGTAGAGAAGATATTTATTAGGTTGTTGTGGTGAGAATGGGGGTTTGGGGGAGTATTTATAGGATTGGGAAAAGAATAAAAAAATAAAAAATAAAAGTTGTTGGGGGGGTTTCGGAAAAAAAAAAAACCCCCAAAAGGCTATAAAGTCTCTTGGGCTGGCCAAAATTCTAAAAAAAAATTAACAGTCGAGTTGGGCTGGCCACCCAACCCAACTTGTCGATATATCGACAGTAATCGATATATCGTCGATATATCGACGATGTCATGCTGACGTCAGCGATATTCGATAAAACCCTGAGATTTTTGTCGATTTTAGCGATTCGGTCGGCGATCTCGATATATCAAGATCGCGATCGAGATTTACAACTATGGATTTTACATAGATTTATTTTGATTTTTATAAATTTCGAGAGAGTTATATCGATTTTTCCTTTTTCTTTTATCGTTGGTCAGTATAGGATAGCAGGAGAATTTTAAGGAAAAGGCAATATCATTTTTGTCATCAAAAGAACTAAATTGGATTTTTCATAATTTGTAGGGACTTATTTAAATGTATTTATTGGAGTAATTTAATTCATGGACTAAATCTGTTAACCATACATACTTTCTGAGGTCCTGTGGCGATTTTTCAATTTTACAGGGACTAAATCGATTTGGCTAATTTTTTAGGAAGTTATATTGATTTTTTCCTTTTTTAATTTTTGAAAATCGATTCTAAGAATTTTTTTTTTTCTTTTTGAAAAACTGCTTTGAAGTTTATAACTAAAAAAATTATATTTTTTAATCATTAAAAATAAGAGCATTTGAAACACATGTACAGTTTTTCGTTTCCTGCAAAAGCAAGATCACCCAAACCGTTTTTTCAAACACCTACTAAGTTTACCTCCCAACCCGATTAAATAAGATCTGCTAGAGTAAACTATAATAAAATGGGTGCCTCTAATTGCACCCCTCATATTCAGGTGCACACCCCTATTTTTGCACGCCTACCAAAAATTTGTTCTATTCATTAAACACCTCTTATATTTAAAGGAGGTGTTAGGTTTTAGTGCACACCCACCCAATTGAAAATCATTTCAAAACATCGAACCCTAGCTGAAACTAACCGCTCCCCTCTCGCCATCAACACTCATCCGTCCGGTACTCTCAATCGCCGACATTAGTCAAGCTGTCCAATGGTCTCCCTAACCGTCGACCATCGTGCCGTCCTATGCTCTCCCTCCTTCGACATCTCCTCTCAGTCAATCATCTCTTTTGTGACCTCTCCCTTCATCATATCGTCTTGTACTCTCCCTCTCCGTCCCGTGCTCTTCTTCATGGATTGATCTCATATATTCATTTATAGGGTTGCATATTCTATTTTCTTTTGAACTTGTATAATATTGTGAGTTATGTGTTAAGGGTTTTTTTTTTTGTTTGATTTTAGGTTTTCATTGTTGTGTAGGGTTTAATTCATGTTTAGTATTCAAGTCTAGGATTAGATTCATTTGAGAATGATTAATTTTGTTTGAAGTTATAAAATTGTCCAGAAAATTGAATAATAGGCTTCTACTGCTAGTAATGATGTCAGTGTGGCAATATATCACATCCGTCGACACTTATGTTGACAACGGTGTCCGAGAAAATTGAATGAATATTCAAACAACCTCGATGACACTAAAACTGTCAAGATAATTTCACTTTGTCAATGGTTATTATGTTGATATGCCCAGGAAAAAAAAAGTTTGAAGGTACTGGTCAATGCGTAAACTAGCCTTGTGTTGAGGCATTCTATTCCACTCGACATCGCTTGTGTCGACGAGGGTTCAGAACCTCTAGTTTCACTAACTGTCTACTTCGACACCAGAATAATAGGATAAGATACTTTCACTCGACACTTAGTATGTCAAATTTGTTCTAGAGATGTTATTTTCAGTTTTGTATCACGGTCAACAGATTTGATGTCGAAAGTGTATGCCAACCTCAACGGTATATGTGTCATACTATTTAAATAAGAGGGTGTGCATCATACCCGATTATAAATGGATCTTTTTAAGCTATATCCATTTGTAGGGGTGTGCACCAGGAAATAAGGGGTGCAATTAGAGGCACCCTAATAAAATTTATAGTCAATCTTCAATGGAAAATGTGAGACTCAGTTTTTTTTACAGTCTAAAATATAGACCACATATGTTTTTAATTTTTTTTAAATATTAAACATCATCTAACCATGTATATGCTATAATGAAAAGTGTATATCACTCTATTTTAAATTGAATAAACACATTTTTAATAAATGTAAAAAGAAAATTAATGATGTTTGTACATCGTCTAATAATGCATTATGCTTTACTAGATTTCTAATTATGTATGGGACTGTATTTTGAACTACAAAATTAAGAACTAAGTGTAACAGTGTCCATCTTCAATATGATATAATTGCCACCCTTCTGGTAGACAATTCAATTGTCAACGATATCAAATCTTCCATTATCAATCAAAATAATTCCACAACTAACATGACAAGTCACAAGTGATGACCACCGTTACATATAGGCTTGTTAACTAGTTGTGTCCGGGTCAGGTTGGTGGATCTAGATCCGACCTATTTTGATTGTTGGGTCCTTTGGATCGAGTTCATATTGGGTCTCGAATCTTTTGGATCAGGTATTTTATGTCTTTTTTCATATCCGGGTTAGGTCTAAGTCGACCCACTAGCAGACCTATGTCAGATCAGTAGAGGCCGGACTCTTAAGGAGATACAATGACTTCCTTTATTATTTTTTTTCTATTGCCATATTTTTTGGAGGAAGAAAATAAAGGGTTTGAAAAAGGGAAGGGAGAGGAGGAGGAGAAGGAGAGGAGGGTTTTGATTTAGTGAGTGAGAGCACTACAAATTGGGGGGTGGAGACCAAACTTTCCTTGGATTTTTTTATTATTATTTTTATATGATGAGTTTAAATAAATAAATTCTAATGTATTATAAATAGTTATTTACTATTTTGATTTTTTAATTGTCCAAAACACTTAAGTAAGTTAACCAAAATTATACAAGCACATTACATTACTATATAGCCTTATATATAAAATAGTCGGGTCTCGGGTCCATAAGATCAAGTCAAGGTGGATCTGGATCCAATCCGATTTTACGTTCGGGTCCATCGGGTCAGATCTAAATCAAATCGGATAAATTACACGTGTAATCGGCCCGGGACAGGTCGGGTAGGCTACATGAAGAATTCATTTGTACTAAATTCTAATTTAATAGTTCGGTAAATGAAAACATAAGTTTATGTTCTTTCAAATGAACTTACGAGTATTATATAAAATTAATGTGAAAAACATAAATGATATATAAAATGTTAATTAATTAAATATCAATTAACATAATATTGTAATATGCACAAAACAATTGGTGGGTAAAGTTGAACTGAAGTTTTTATTTTTGGTGGGTAAAGTGGGGTTGGAACCAGCAACCTCCCTTGGGGGAGGGTGCATCATGACCACCCCGCTAGGGGGTCTGTTGCAAGTCGAACTTAAGTTGGAAAACATAAATTCGTTATACAAATTGTTGATTGATATTATGTTAGAAAACACAACATTTTAATGAAATCTTCAATTTTTAAAAATAGCTGATTTGGTATTTTGAATTTTTTAAAATATGTTTTCCGTATTTTTCCATTTCAATTTGTGAACAATTTGGGTTTAACGGATATTCAAGTAGGTATGATATTTTATTTCTTGTTTTTGAAACTTTTAAAAGTGTTTTATTTTATATATAATCATGTTATTGATACTATGTAATATGCAACATGATTAATTACTTTCATTTTGTGTTTAATTGTAAATGTGATTGTTTTATTTTATTCCATTTTTTTATTTGATTATATATTATATTGTGTTTTAGTACATAATACTCATTTTTAAAATTGGGATGCATGTGAAGAGTATTAGATTTACATGTATTGATGTATAAACCAAACACTCAAAAATGAATCTGAATATGAAAAAAAGTCACAAGAAGAACCAAACAATTTATTAGAACCTATCAATCGTTGTGGGAAGGTAAATCAATCAGTTAGGCTGCAATTAGGCCTGTCAACGGGTCAGGTCCAGACCTGGACCCCAGACCCGATTACACGTGTAATATACCCGACCCGATTTGGACCCGACCCGAGTTGGACCCGAACAAACAAACGGGTCGGGTCCGGATCCACCCCGCCCCGACCCATTGGACCCGAGACCCGATTGTTTTATTAAAATATACTCATATATTATAAGACCATTAGTATTAGTTGATACATAATTTTATTTCTTACTTAACTTATTTTTGTATCCACAAGTTCATAAATCATAATCATAACAATCCCATAAATCATAATCATAACATTTTTTTTTTTTGTTGATGTTGCAACTTGCAAGAAATTGATTGTTTAATATGTAATAAACCTAGTAATGTATTGTCGTCGGTTAGTTTTGGACAATTAACTTATTAGCTTTTGAATTTATATAATTAATTAGTTTGTTGCATGATTTATGTTTATTATTTAGGTTAATATATTAGTGTTTATTGTTTTGAATGTTATTTAGGTCAATATTGTTTTGAATGTTTGTATAATTAGTTATGTTTATTATTTAGATTAATATGTTTTTTATGTTAGTGATTATTGTTTTGGATGTTGTTTAATAATTCATTTACTTCTTTTGAATTGTATAAAATTATATTCAAACATAGTCTCATTAATAATAATATTTTATCACAAAAAATTTCAAATAGAATGATAAGGCAAACAAATACATGAGCTCTGCTTGTTTTTTTTTTTTTTTTTTTGTTTTTTTTTATCAACCATCCGGGTTGGGTCAAACCCAGACCAGACCCGGGTCTGACGAGTCCGGGTCTACATTTCCCCAAATCTGTCGGGTCTTGCCACGGGTTGGGTCCGGGTCCACCCCAACCCGACCCAGACCCAACCCGTTGACAGACCTGCAATCCCACATTAGAGAGAGAGAGAGAGAGAGAGAGAAGGAGAGAGGGAGCGGGAATAAAAATTTTTCCCACAGATAAAAGAATATCAACCAAATTGAAAACTATCTACTTATTCTGTATTTTATATAACTAATTTACATATACAATTACTATAAAAATAACAATTAAACACTACGTATAGCTCTCATGAATATCAATATTAAGAATTAACCCAACAATAAAACTAATTGTTAATCTATATTAACTATCTTTCACCAAAACAAACCAAGTAAAAAACCTTAAAAAGCACCACAAAAAATGATCTTTTTTTAGAAAATTGAAAGAAGGTAGTTGCCCCCCAGTTGTCCCTATGTGACTCCGCAGCTGCTCACACAGTTCATATTAATTACAGTTACAGCAACATTTCTGTTTTTGGATTGTATTGATGTGGAACACAGAACAGATCTGATCTGTTTATTTTTATTATACTTGTATCTTATTTGATTAATCATGTGATTATAAATGCATCAAGTAAAATATATATATTTTTTAAAATCACATTTATTTACAACCATCTAATTTTCAATGCGATAATTTGACAATCCCAAAATAAAAGTCATGCATGATACAAATATATAAAAATAAACAGAAGATCCAAACCCTTAGAAAACAGGCACACAAATTGCCAATAACAACAGCTGCAACAACTATATGACACCCCCCCCCCCCAAAAAAAAAAAAAAACAACTATATATGAATAATATTATTGTTAAATGCATTTTTTTGAATTTGTTAAATATGGTCATGTTGAAGTAAATTAAAACAAAATTTGCAGTATGACGCATCCAAACAATTAATCATTTATTCTGCATAGATTAAATATCCCTAATTAAGATGGTTAGCACTATAATAGTTCCCAAAATGGATTTGAAGTATAATTCTGTTAGAATGAGTTGAAGAGAATGAACTAAAATATTATTAGGATTTATACCAAATATTTATAGTGCGAAAATGGAAAAGAGGAAAAGACTAATCTACTATTAACTCTAACATATATACACATTTAACACCCCCTTAAACTCATGGTAGATCATACACTGAGAGTTTACTCAACAAAAAATCATGTTGCTGAAGTATATGAGACTTTATGAAAAAGTTTAATAACTGAAGAGGAGAAGAAATACAATTATTACTCCACAAGAATCAAGAAATAAAAATGATATAAATGAACAATATTTTTATTTGAGAATAAAAAGGTTACACTAAAGTGACAAATTCATAGTATATAAATTGAATAATTCAAGTTTTATCACACAAATTAAACAATTAAAATTAGAATTAGAACATTTAAATTCACCACTAACTACTTCATGTCCAGGTTACCCAAAATTTCACCCAATTAGTTTGGAAACACCTTTAGAAAGTGACTCTGCTTTTAATTAAGAAAAAATAAAAAAATAAAAATATATATTTTTTAAAAATCAAATTTATTTAAATCACTTTATTCACCGTCTTAATCATGTGCGAGTTAAAATTGAAATAACCACGTTCCAAAGTCGTCCAAGAATCTGATTGGATTGGATCATATTTTAGCCGTCCAATTCACCCGAATTCCAAAGTGGGCTATTTTTGTACCTCGATATTCACGTAGACTTTTTTGAAATAAAAATCGACATACAACCGCCATTAATTGTCTGTACAAACCAGATATCCAGGAGTCTCAAAAAGGAAAGTTGAGTTGTCATTGTTATATTTATACACGGGCAGGGATACTGCCACCTCCTAAATTATTTTTGACACCACCACCGAAACCATCTTTTCGGTATCCACAGTTCCACACACTTCTCCGCTCCAATGACTAAGAGAACCACCCTACAGATTTGGTCTGGACAAACCCACAACCCAATTCCAAAATACATATAATCTTTGCCTAGTAGACTCTAGAACATGTTAGACATATGAGCTATCTAAGTATTTATATTTTCTAGACAAGTACCATGTCCAGAAAAATATTCCAGAACCCATACAGCTTTATTTACACATCAATATTTTTATCTTTTATAGCATATCCATATATCACAATATTTGCAGTCACTCGTACAAGAGCGACATACATCGAACGTTTGACAAAGACACGTACAAAACGTATTAGACTATTATCAAGGCAGCACACATCTTTCGTCGTCGTCAGGTCGCCCGAATTCACCAACTAGAAAACGTCGTTCTAAGAGGTTAAACGACACTGGATATATAAATGGAGTTAATAAATTTAACAAATCATTTTATTTTTTTCATAAGATTTGTTGAAATGAATATTTATATAAATAAGAACAATAGTTCGATCAGTTGTAAGTTGTATATTAGATGGTTTTTGTAGAACTTGTTGAAACACCGTTATTTTAAACAGTGTTTATATGGTTTTGAATGGTGGTATTGATGGCTTTGAATGCAAATATGGCTTTAAATGGTGATTTTCATCAAACGTAAGATGACTTTCTTTGCAAGCATGACTTTAAATGTTTATCAATGTTTATCAGTGAATCATGGTGGTTTTTCTTTTTTTCTATTCCCATCGACAAGAGGATTGTCTAGAAAACATAAACACGTAGACACCCCATGTTTCTAACCCATTCCAAAACCTACGTGTATTTCTTTTTATTCTCATCGATAAGAAGATTGTCTAGGATATATAAATACATAGACACCCCATGTGTCTAACCCATTTCAGAACCTACGGGTTTTACTTTTTATTTCCATCAACAGGAAGATTGTCTAGGATATGTTAATAAGTAGACACTTAATGTGTCTAACGCATTTCAGAACTTACGAGTTTTTTTTTTACTCTCTGTTTTCATCGACACAATGATTGTCTAGGAAATATAAACACGTAGATACCCCCCACCCACCCCCCATATGTCTAACTCATTTCAAAATCTACAATATGCTGTGTAAATATGTATTTTGAATTTGAGTGGTGGACTTGTCCAAGTTAAATTTATAGTATATAGATGTTAGTTGTGTAAATAAAGGTGGTGGCTAGAAAAACAAGGGTGGTGGCAATATCCCTTCTTTTTTTTATAAACAACGTTTAAATCCTCTTCTTCCACCGTCAAGTCCCCACCGACTACTCTAACGTACCAGGTACACCTCTAGTAAGTAGTAACACCCCCCCCCCCCCCCCCCCTTTGTTTTCTAACTTTTCATTTTATATATTCATAATCACTCTCTGAACTGGACAGGAGAAGGTGAAACACAAAAGATGAGCCAAAAAGGAATCCAGACTGAGATGGATGTCGAGAAGAAGCTACAGGAAGAGATCAAAATGCTAAAGCAAGAGCTGGAGATGCAGGTAAAGATGAACAGAGCGTCAGAACTGAAGCTGATGATTTCCAAACTCTTAAATGGGGAGGATAAGGTGCGCAAAGGTATGGATCCATCTCATCTGAGGGACTTGTATCAGATGGCGGACAAAAAGGAGAGGGAGTTGGAGGAGCAGCTCAAGCTCTTCAAAGGATCCACTTCAACCACGGCGACGACGATGGAGGAGGAAGAGGCCGAGCAGCATCCACAACCCAAACCTGAATGATGTGTTCAGGAGTTTCTGTTCTAGTGGGTTTTTATATTCACTGATAGATGTTTGGATGTTGAGCTGCTCATGAAATAAGAGTTGAGACTTGAGAGTGAGATTTGGGTTCTCTTTTGTTATGCTCAGATCTTCTATATTAAAGGAAAATGATTTATCCAGCCTGTGTGCATACCCATCCATAGCCCTCACTGATATTTTTAATTAAAAAAAATATACATTCATTGTATGTACTGTTATAAAAAATTAAGTACATAGAGATTTGGTAGTGTATTTTTTCTTTGAAAAAGTAAAAAGTAATTTTTGTAGTCTAATATACTGAACTATCGTAATAATATATAGACAACTTAACGACCGCTTCTAAACATAATGAAATTTTTTTTTTGTTCACTGAGCATTTAAATGTTACCAGATGCAGCTAGTCACTGGTAGTCCTGTCAACGGGTCGGGTCCGGGTCGGGTTGGGGTGGACCCGGACCCGACTCATGACAGGACCCGGCGGGTCCGGGTCCAACCTAGGACCCGGCGGGTCCAAGAAAATGTGGACCCAGACCCGGACCCGTCGGACCCGGGTCGGGTCCGGGTCTGACCCGACCCGAATGGTTGGGTAAAAAAAAAAAAAAGAGAAGAGCTCATGTATTTGTTTGCCTTATCATTCTATTTGAAAATTTTTGTAATAAAACATTATTGTTAATGAGACTATGTTTGAATATAATTTTATACAATTCAAAAGAAGTAAATGAATTATTAAACAACATCCAAAACAATAATCACTAACATAAAAAAACATATTAACTTAAATAATAAACATAACTAATCTAAACAACATTCAAAACAATATTAACCTAAACAACATTCAAAACAATAAACACTAACATATTAACCTAAATAATAAACATAAATCATGCAACAAACTAATTAATCATACAAATTCAAAAGCTAATAAGTTAATTGTCCAAAACAAACCAATTTATAGGTTTGTTATGATTATGATTTATGAACTTGTAGATACAAAAATAAGTTAAGTAAGAAATAAAATTATGTATCAACTAATACTAATGGTCTTATAATATATGAGCATATTTTAATAAAACAATCGGGTCTCGGGTCCAACGGGTCGGGGCGGGGTGGACCCGGACCCGACCCGTTTGTTTGTTCGGGTCCGCCGGGTCGGGTCCAACTCGGGTCGGGTCCAAATCGGGTCGGGTATATTACACGTGTAATCGGGTCCGGGTCGGGTCCGGGTCTGGACCCGACCCGTTGACAGGCCTAGTCACTGGTGAATGTGTGAGAATTGTTGTATGCCAGGTGACAACCCATCTCCCACTGCAACTCCGGAGGCAATCTCTCCTGTCCTGAAAGTGCGAATGATGTTTAGTGTTAGAAATAATCATTTTGCAATCTAATGCATCATAGATGAAGTCTTTTTTTTTTACATAAATCACATGAGTATATTCATGTATACATGCATATACCAGAGATATATCATATGGTATAAAGTATAAACCATAGTTGTGCCGCTTGTTCGTACGCCACACTTTTCATATTCCTGCATATCGTGGATATACTAGAAAAACAATAAACAATTTTATAAGAACAAAATGTACCAACAGTTCCTCGACGATGACACCAAAACCTTGTTGGGGAAACAAAAGGTTTTCAAGTCCAGTGGGAGAGTTGATTTACACCATTTCTGTAGAAAATCGTCCGGACGTGGAAAGGTGATCAGCATGAGCTTAACATAACATATCCATGAACACAGGATAATAACATAAATATGTAGATGTAGACAAGCTGAATGAAGATCAAGAGCCTATAATAAATCCAGGTTCACTCTTGGGAGATACTTAGGAAGAGATGTAGGAAAATGTTCAATTTATCACAAAAAACACGGGGTTTCATCCACTTTATCATTGAAAAGAGGGAGATTCAAAACCGTGCAATTGCACATTGTTTTGAGACAAATGAAAGTGAGTACTTTGTTATAAAACCACAAACGAGAAGGCTTGGTCAACCATTTCTCAAGATGATATGAACCCTGCTGTCAGTATCAACAATATCACTCATCTCACCAGCCTTCTAGCAAATGCAGCTTCTTCAAGGTTTCTGCATCTGACCCCTTCCGAAAAAATCTGCAATGATTAACAACATATTATCAGTTGGAAACATGAAATCCTTCCACGTATAGCTGCCCAAGTCAATCACAGAACAAACTTCTGTCTATACATAGTTCGATAAATGGTGAAGGATGGTTTATTGTTATTGTAAAACATCTTAAGATAAAGAGAGCCAAGCAGCCAGTTAACGCACAACAAGTGTCGATATTCAATTAATCTATTTTAGAGATTTAGTCTCAAGTGACAGTGGACATTATTTCAGCTGCATCAATTTTGGGAAGTAACAAATGTTTATGGAAAAATGAAAATGGCCTTAAAATTGACATTCCTCGTTGAGGAGAAGCATACTAAGATCTTTAAGAAAAAAAATATACGCGAAGAAAATGGAAATAAATTATTGCCATTTTCTAGTTGTCGTGTACAATGATTTGCAAGTGCGCACTGCGCATGTATAGTTCTGTTCTACTTCAACTCAAAGCACAGTAACGGGCATCATCTGTCCAAACTCAGGGAATTCAGTATACATGTTACCGTGCATAGAAAGGTTTTGGAACTTCAATTTAAAAGGGAAACTTCAGTTGACATGGATTAAAAACCTAGAACCCCATGTACTCAGTCTATATAGAACACTTTTTTACACAAAGGAAAATCACTTGACAATAAAGATTTCAATTTGCTGCATAAAAGATGGATGGGCAATTTTGTTGGAGACTTCTATAGAAGGCAAGTTCAAGGAAGTTATGCATATCACCTAGGATATTGGTGAATTCATATCAAAGATATGATGAATTTTTGACTTGTGAAAAGAGTTTTGCACATTTACATGGCTCCAGACCTGATACACCTCATCCCAGCCTTTACATCTCAGAACCCCAATTATGGATGACATTTTAAAATCACAAGCTTAATATAGTTTCATGCAGTGCCTTACCAAAAATGGGATGTAGAAAATTGCTAACCATTGAACGACTTTCGCTTCAAGGTTACACAGAGAAGGCAAAAAGAATCATGTTCTTTGAACACAAGGAGATTCATCAACAGGATTACTCCCCTGTATAAGTTTGAGCAAATCCTCAAATAATCCTGCATTATAATTTCTAAGAATGAAATATATTAGGCTATTATCCAACCATGGAATGGATACCGCTCCATGAAATTTCAGCCTTGAATGGTAGGACCCTTTAGCTATGTATAGGCTATAATCCAACCAAATCTGCTTTCATAAAGTGGATCCATGCACTTTGAGCACATGTGGACAATTTTACATATCACCATGCGTGATCTTTACAAGCTCTTTTTTGGGATGCCATCAGATAATCAGCCTCAGTTTTCTGTAGCAACTAAGGTAAAAGAAATCATACAGGCCGAAACATCCACTTATTCATCTGCATAGTGCTTTTCCACTGTCCACAGTAAAAAGACAAAACATTTTGAACATTATTTGAGACACAAATAGGTGAAGAATAACCTAAGAATAAAAGATATAAAGTTGGATTTACATATTAGGTCAGGCAGCAAAATAAATATCCCGTTACATAAAGTTTGAATCTTCAAATGATGCTGAAGGAAACTTACTAACACTTCCCAGTATAGTACTATTACAATTGGTTCAAATATACTATTTCAAATAAGAACAAAAAAAGGTTATACTAGTTTTGTCACGTCCTGGTTACATTCATCAATCTGACTGAAGCACCCATTTATCACCAATAGCATGCATCCTCATTCTTGGATGGAATACTTCACACAAATATGGACATGTTTATGTCAATGTTTTTATATACACTGAGTCACAAGCACCGTGCAAGCCAAATATGTCAAAAATGCAATCAATCATGCAAGTCATGGACTCCATTGGTAAGGGAAAAAGAAAATGGGAATAATAGTAAACAAGAAAAGGATATACACATTGTCAGGAGACTCCCCGGCTTGCAATTTGATTATAACAGTTTCCTCTATTGCCATCATAAAACCATCCACGCTTTAAAGCCTTCACCTACCTTCTTACGTAGACATTTGATGAAAATATGCATCAAGGCATAAATACTTCTCCACTTAATGAACAAATGCAGTTTTTTTAAAGATAAAATGAGACTTGTCTAATATCTCTTAAGTTTATTTATGATCTCATGTAACTAGTGCTGTAAAAAAACACTAAAGTATCATACATCAATCATATTGTATATAAAATGTGAGAAGATAATGCTAAAAGAAGTCGTGTATACAATTTTATTTCATGTTTTAAAATTTTTAGAATTTCCTAGCATATCTCAGAACAAGTACTAAATTAAAACAAAGTCATCTGTTAAGTTCCATGCCCTTCATGGGATGTTAATTCAATTCATTCGTTGGAATATTAGCTACATCATTGTGACGCAAAACACACTAGATAACACAAATCCAACTTCTCTAGATGAACAGTCAAGGAAGGTGATTAGAATAAAGTGATGCTATAAATATTGTGAATATCTCAAGAACATGTACTTCTCCAGATGGTCCCACATGTTGGAACAATTCCCAATTGTCAAAAAATCATCCAACTCAGGGACAAAGTGGTCATCTATTATCTACCCAAATCTCATGCAGTAGAGACTACCTGCCTAGATGACAAACTATCCATAGATTACTAAGTTGTCGGCCTTCCAAACTATTCTAGTGGCAGCAACATTTTTGTTTTGGATTGTATTGACATAAAAAGCAGGTACACAAATTAGCAGTACTAAAAGTGGCAACAACAATATATGAAAAGTATTGATATTTAGTGTATTTTTTGGATTTGTTGATGTGCAACGGTTTTAAACAAGAATAATTGAAGTTTAATATGCCTCAATAATCAAAATGAAAAAGGTCTTATCGAGTAAACTACAAGAAAATTAGTAGTCTCTTATGCAACCAAACAAAAAATCGTCTATTCTGCATTGATTGTTATATATCCCTGTATAACCCCATCTCGGACAAATAGTAGTAGTATAACAGTTCCCAAAACAGACTTGAAGGAATGACAGATAAAAAATGGGGACTATATTCCAGCTCGAGGAAATGGCCAACCAAATGCACCCCTAATGCTAAAACATTCATCATAATTCTTCTAGAAGTTCAAAGTGAGTTATTTTGGTACCTTGATATCTACATAGATTTTCTTGAAATAAAAATTGACATCCAACCCACATTAAATGTCTTTAAAAACCAGATTTCCATGAAAAAAACAATCACTCGTCATCTCAAAATGGAAAGTTGAGTTGGCTTTGTTATATTTATATAAACCAATGTTTGAATCCTCTTCTTCTCTATCAAATCTTTCGACTACTCAAACACGACAAGCAGGTATGCCTCTAGTTTTTATTTTATTTTCATAATCATTTTAATCAATCTAACAGCACAGGGGGAAGGTGAGCAGGTGTTAACCGAGATATTGGAGGCACTACCCACTTAATAAGAAAAACATAATGAGCGAGAAAGAGTTCCGAACTTGGAAGGTCCAGAAGCTGCTTCGGGAGAGGAAGAGGTTGCAGCAGAAGAAGGGTAGGGAGTTAAGAGCGCAGCTATTGTCATTCGAATCAGACAAATGCGAGGAGGCGCTTGAAAAGGCCAAAATATCTGATCTGATATACTGTATAAAGATGATTAGGTTTATGAAGAGGAAGGTTGAAGAGTGTATCAAGCTCCTCACTGAGAAGACTGGAACGACTTCAACGGTGGTGGAAGCGGCGGCAGCCGAGACCAAGCAGTCCATGGAGCCCCAAGACCTGAATGATCTTCAACCAATGAAGTAAATCTGGATTGTTTTCAGATATTTCTGGTCTACTTTTTGAATTTCTGTATGTTGGATTTTCTCTTCTGTCATGCTCCGAATAAGAGTCAAAGGGTGAACTTTGGTTGTTTCTTCCAATTGTTCAATTATGCATTTCAATATTATCAGATTCAGCTAGTGCTATTGCATACCAATCCTTCTCATCTATCTCTGCAAGTTCAAAGGCATCTAAAAACCGACTCTTCAACCCCAACCCGGTCCATACATAGTCCCCTCCATGTGCAGCCTCTGCAGTCCTGGAAGTGGGAATGATGTCCAATGTTAGAAATAATTAATTTACAATCTTGTACTTCAGAATATATTCATGTATCCATACATGCATTTACCAAACCTTTTTGGATATATCATATGGTATAAACTATAGTTGTGCAGCTTGCTCATACACGACACCTTTCACATCTCTACGTAATATGAAGATACTATGTAAAAATATAAACAATGTAATAAAACAAACTGTATCTAACATTTCTTTGTAATGTCACCAAAATCTTGTAAAGGAAACAAAGGTTTTTCAAAGCCTAGTGGAAGAGTTGATTTTATCTGTAGAAAATTCTCCTGATGCGGAAAGGCAATTAGCATGAGTTTAATACAACGGAATCCAAAAATGTCTATCCATAAGCACAAGTTTTTTAGGTCAATGGATAATGACAGTCGCTGAGAGTAACATAGATATCTAAACATGTAGACATTCTGTATAGAGATCAACTAGTTCTCAAGATGATGTGAACCCTGCTGTCTATATCAGCATGAGGTTAATAAAAATAGGTCCACTCTTGAAGGGTTGGTCAACCAGTTCACAAGATTATGTAAACCCCTCTGTCAGTATCAACAATGTCACTGATTTTACTCACCTTCATAGCAGATGCAACTTCTCCAAAAAGCTTCTGCATCTGACCCCTCCCTAAAAAACCTGCAACGATTAACAATATATTATCAATCAAAAGCATAAAATCCTTCCATGTATAGCTGAGCTAAGGTTAACCACTAAAAAAACTGGTATATATTAAGTGTTAGATATGAACGGTTTAGTGTTACTGACTTGCTGTCCAACCATCTTAAGGTAAAGAGACAACCAAGCACCAATTAATGCATGACGAGTGGCAATATTCTGTTGATCTATTTTACAGATTTAGGCTCAAGTGACAGTGGACGTTATTTCACCTGCATCAATTTCTGGAAATAACAAAACAAGTAAGCGCAGAATGTTTATGGAAAAATGAAAACTTAAAAACGCCGTGATCTTTTAAAAAGAAATATATGAGAAGAAAAATGGAAATAAATTATTGTCATTTTCTAATTGTCATGTAGAGAGTGCTTCGCAGTGCGTGTGCACTGTGCATGTATAGTTCATCCTTGTTTCACAAAACACAGAAACTGGCATCATCAGTACAAGCTCAGGGAATTCAGTTTGCATGCTATAAAATGTGATTACTCCCCCGCATAAGAGGTGGATGGGAAATTTTGTTGACATTGAAATTTGCTGTAAAAGAACCACTTTCTTTGAACACAAGGACAATCATCAATGTGATTACTCCCCGGCATAAGTATGAACGAATCCTCAAATAATTCTGAATGATAATTGTCTAACAATGCAAAATGTTAAGCTATAATCCAACCAAAGCCAACGATGGAATGGATACTACTACGTAAAATTTTAGTTTTAAAAAATTAAGCCCTTTATCTAACTTCATACTATAATCCAACCAAATCCGCTTTCTCATAGCGTATACATGCACTTTGAGCACATGTGGAATCCGTATATATCACCATGCTGGGTCTTTACAAGCTCTATTTTAGGATGCCATGTCAGATAATCAGCCTCAAATTCTATAGCAACTAAGGCAAAAATACCATACAGGTAAACATAACATCCATGTATGTTCATCTTCATAGTGTTTTCCCACAGTAAGAGAGTAAAACATTTTAAAAATTATCTAAGAAAAAATTTGCATATACATATTAGGTCAGGTCATAAAACAAAATGTCCCATTGCTTTAAGTTTGAGTGAAACCTCAAATGACACTGAAGGAGACTTATTTAACACGTCCCAATATAGTGCTATTAAAATCACTTCATGTATACTATTTCAAAGATTGATGAATAAATGTTATATTAGGATTGTCCAAGTTAACATCCCTTAATTTGAATAAAACATCCGTTTATCACCAATAGCATGCATCGCCAATCTTAATAGGAATATTTACATACTTAACACAGATATGGAAATGTTTATGTCAGTGTTTCTTAAATATACACCGAGTCACAAGCACTGTGCAAGCCAAATATGTGAACAATCTAATCATTCACGCAAGTCATGGACTCCATCGATAAGGCCATAAGAAAAAAAGACAAAATGGGTTCTCGTGAAATTATAGTTCACAAGAAAAGGACAAATATACATTGTTATGAGACTCCTCCACTTGCAATTTGACTACAACAGTTTCATTTGTTGCCACCATAAATTATCCACAGTTTAAAACACCTTCACCTACCTTCATATGTAGACACTTAATGAAGATATTTCATGCTGTAAGGCATAGATACATCTCCAATTAACGAACTTATTCAGAATAAATGCAATTTTTTATGAAAAAATTAAATCCCCTAGCATATAACTTAGGCTAATCTATGCACTCCTATATGTACTGCTATATAACCACTAGAGTATCATACATCAAACAATCATTATATAATTTGGGAGAAGATAATATTAAAAATTAGTAATGTCTAATTTTTTCATGTTCTAAGAAGTCCTGCAATATATGAAGATCATGTATTACATTAGTACAATCAATACTTCTCATTCCAAGCTGTTATGGGATTTTAATTCAAATCATTCATTGAAATTTTAGCTACATCAGAGTGAAGCATATAAAAAGAAAAATCCGACATTGAGGGATCACAGATAAACAGTCAAAGAAGGATTGGTATCTATCGAATGCATGATTAATCCGGTTTAATTTTTTTGATGAAGTAAAAAAAAAAAAAAAAACCAAAGATGTAATGCAGACTATATAGGAATTTCATTCTATATGACTTGTAGGAATTCCATTCTCCATTGCATACAATTGAATGGAAGCATAACTTCTACTTTCAAATTGCATTAAAAAAATCAAAATGTGCCACATTAGTTATTTTAAGCAATGGGTAGAAGAAGCAATCTAAGCATATTATTCAAATTGGAAAAAATATGGATCTATATAGTAATTAGTAAAAATTAAAACCTTGTCATAAGCCATAAGGACCCATTGATTCATTAAACACTACCTAACAAAGGAAACTCAGAAACCAAATTAACTAGATTAGACACCGTGCACCCAACCGCGCAAGAAATCCCAATCCAAACCAGTGAAAACCGTAGCCGTACCAAATCCGACACACATCAATCAATCGAACTACCAAACCGTTCAAGATCAGGATCGACAGAGATTTAGAGGATCCCCGCCCGGAGATTCGGGAGGGAACCTCCTCTCCTTCCCAGTCTCGACGGGAGTTGTGTTTGAAGACGGAGCAGGAAGAAAAGATGGTTGGAGGGAGATGCCAAGGACCGGATGTTAACAAAAGGGGTTTTTTTTTTTATGTATATATATACCCCTGCCAAGGACTGATGTGAATTATTATTTTTAGCATTATCCCTCAAAGGGGTTTATGCAAAGCTTAAAAACATATAATTTATGAGCGTTAATTATCCCTCAAAGAGGTTGTTTGTATCCCCCTACATTACCATAACTGTTGTAAACTAAATAGAATATGAATACATAAGAGTATATAAACAAAGCACACAAGTATATAGAGAAGAGAAGTAGAGAGAGATTTTTATTCTTCTTGTGTTGGTTATAGAATACAAGGCAATACCCTTCTATTTATAGGGTACCAAAGGTTGGGAGTTACAAGCTAAAAAGGTGAAGGGGTAGTTAGTTAAAGAGGTGAAGGGGTAGTTAGTCGGGTGATTAAGATAGGAGGGTTATGGAGTTAAAAGAGGGGGTTATAGGAGTTGAAGAGTGGGGGAGTTTATGGTTAGAGAAGCAGTGGTTATCCACCATATTCACAACACTCCCCCTTGGATGACCACCACGCTAAGATAATTGCCTCATTAAAACCTTGCTTGGAAAACCCAATGGGAAAAAACCAAAGCGAAGGAAAAAGAGTACAATGTAACTTAATTGTATAATGGTGTATGCGTTTGACACTGCCTCATTAAAACCTTGCTAGGAAAACCCAATGGGACAAAACCTAGGCGAAGGAAAAAGAGTACAGTTCGCAAAATGTCATTAAAAAATTTACTCCCCTCATAAGTACAAGATTTCAAGAATTTTGGTCGCAAACTCTTCGCATCCCGATTTCATACACCAGCTTCTTGAATGTTGATGTCGACAAAGCTTTAGTAAACAAATCTGCAAGATTGTCCTTTGACTGAATTTGTTGAACATCAATTTCATGTCTCTGCTGAAGCTTATGAGTGTAAAAGAATTTTGGAGAAATATGCTTCATTCTATCACCCTTGATATATATCCCTTTGATTTGAGCAATGCATGCTGCATTGTCTTCATATATAGTTGTTGGAACATCTATAATGAGAGATAGTCTGCATGTAGTACGAATATGATGAACCAAAAACCTTATCCACACACATTCCTGGCTTGCTTCGTGGAGTGCAAGAATCTCAGAGTGGTTAGAAGACGTGGCGACCAAAGTCTGTTTCGTAGATCGCCAAGAGATTGTTGTGCCACCGCAAGTGAATACATAGCCTGTTTGTGAGCGAGCCTTGTGATGATCTGAAAGATATCCTGAATCAACATAACCCTTTAGTTGTGCACCATTATTGGAATCCTTTGCATAGAATAGACCCATGTCTGACGTTCCACGAAGATAACGAAAAATGTGCTTCACACCATTCCAATGCCTTCGAGTTGGTGCAGAGCTAAATCTGGTCAATAAATTAACTAAAAATGCAATGTCAGGTATAGTGCATTGGGCCAAATATAATAAGGCACCAATTGCAATAAGATATGGTACTTCAGGACTAAGAAGATTTTCAGTATCTTCTTTTGGACGAAAAGGGTCCTTCTTTGGGTCAAGTAACCTTACTACCATTGGAGTACTTAATTGATGACATTTGTCCATATTAAAACGCTTCAGGATTTTTTTTCAACATATGTTGTTTAATGAACAAGTATCCCATTTGAACCTTACTCAATTTCCAAGCCGAGACAGTATCTTGTTTTTCCAATATCTTTCATTTCAAACTCCTTTTTCAGATATTCGGAAGCCTTTTCGAGCTCTTCAAGAGTTCCAATTAGATTAATATCATCAACATATACTGCAATAATGGTAAATCCGAGTTCCGTTTTCTTAATAAATACACAGGGGCATATTGGATCATTGACATATCCTTCTTTTATTAAGTACTCACTAAGACGGTTATACCACATTCGTCCAGATTGCTTTAATCCTACAAGGATCGTCTTAGCTTGATTGAGTACATGTTTCGTGGTTTTGCTTCAGGCAATTTTAGTCCTTCAGGAACTTTCATATAAATGTCAGTATCTAATTTTTCATATAAATATGCAGTAACCACATCCATTAGACGCATGTCAAGTCCTTCTGAGACTACAAGACTAATTAAATACCGAAATGTGATTGTGTCCATCACAGGAGAATATGTCTCTTCAAAATCTATCCCAGGTCTCTGCAGGAAACCCTGTGCCACAAGACGAGCTTTGTATCTAACAATCTCGTTTCTTTCATTTCGTTTTCTCGCAAACACCCATTTACATCCTACTGGTTTAACACCTTCAGGGGTTAGGACTACTGGTCCAAATACTTGGTGTTTTGCAAGTGAATCCAATTCTGTTTGAATAGCAGCTTTCCATTGTGGCCAACAATTTTTTTTTGTCTGCATTCAACCACTGAACGTGGTTCTAAATCATTATCTGAAATGATTTCTGTAGCTACTGTAAATGAGAATATATCATCAACAAGCACTTGCTTTCGATCCCACAATATTTGTGAATTTGCATAATTTATGGAAATTTCTTCATTTCCATGTACTTGTTCTTCATGCACGGGCGTCACTTCAGGGACGTCAGTCTCTTCGGGGACTTGTGTCACTTCAAGGGCTTCTTTCTCTGTAGGAGTTATTATTGTGGGTCTTTCAAGTGTTTCATACTCTTCTAGAGAATTATTCTTCATTGTTTTTCTCTTTTGCGGAGCTGAATCTTTTGAGCCTATAGGTCTTCCACGCTTCAGGCGTGTTTTTGTTGATTCATTAGCCGGCATATTAACAGTTTTTCCTATTGGAACATTAATTCGAGCTGGAGTATTAGCAGCTGGAATATGTGATTTCATCACTTTTGCTGCATCATTGAATGCATCTGGCAATTGATGCGCAATTCTTTGAAGATGGGTGATTCTTTGCACTTCAGTTTCACATTGATTAGTGCGAGGATCAAGATGAGACAAAGATGGAGTTTTCCATGTAAGTTCACGTCGTTCTTCTGGCGACGGATTTTCTCCCCCTAACGACGGAAATATTGTCTCATCAAAATGACAATCCGCAAATCGAGCGGTAAAAACATCCCCTGTCAATGGTTCAAGATATCTTATAATAGAAGGAGAATCTACTTTGTATGATAAATATGTCATCGATGATCATTTATTTGCGATTTTACATTTCTCTTATATGCATATAAAATATAGAGATCTTAATATTATTAGGTACCTTTTCCTCTTCAAGAGTTTGTGTAGTCACTTCTGGAACTCGTTTCTCTTCATGGACATTATACTCTTCTAGAGTTTTAGAGAAAGTGGATCTATTGTTCATAATCTCTTCTGGAACATTATGTATAACTTCTTCTGGAGCATTATTAGAGCATGATTTTACATTTGATCTCCACTTCTGGGAAGCTGAATTTTTTTTTTGAACCTATAGGTCTATCACGCATCTAGCGTGCATTAGGAATTTGATTTTCACGTTGAGCGGTACGTGAGTCTAGATAAGACAGAGTGGATGTATTCCACGATAAATCTCGTTGTTCTTTAGGAACAGATCGTACTTCAGGTACATTCTTCCTTCTCCCTAACGGCGGGAATATCATCTCATTAAAATGAAAATCCACAAATCATGCGGTAAAAACTATCATCGAGCAAAAGAATCTTCTAGTTCTTTAGTATATGCCCAAATGAATAGTTCAATGCATCATCGTGTACCATGGATATCCGAGACGGTCATGTCAAATCATAAAGATCATAGAACTTCTAGTTTATATGAGTAAATATGGATATTTATAATAACCCTTAGGAGAGAGCATAAATGTCACGCCCCAGGGCGGCCGTCCCCGGGACGCGGCAAGTGTATATATGATATCAGTGACAGGAAACCAATAATAAACCACAAACAACAACTACAAATGACAACACAGATAAAAGCAGGGCTGACATAATATATACACCAAGTGCGGAAGCTAAAAGACTGAGTCTGTAGTCAAAACATACTACAGACTCGATACATAATCATAAGTCCTGTGAGAGCCAACATGTCCATATACATACACAAATAAAATCCATACATAAACCAGCTAGGTGCCCAAGCACAGAATATATACATACAACTGAAAGAAGGGTGCTGATGGCCTCAAAACTCGTGGGACGCGGCGCTACCCTCTGCCGGTGTAGTCGCTCGGGAAGCTCCTCCCTCAGAGATCACTGAAAAGACAATATGCGAGGGGTGAGCCACACGCTCAGTGAATAGCACAACCCATGCATACAGTTCATATTAACCACATTTAAGCAAGGCATAAGCCACAAGTGGCATAATATCACAATCCGGGGGTTCGTTCATCGCCGAACCCCATACCCTCACCCTCACCCTCACCCTCACCCTCAACAGGTGACCTAGGATGTTGGGACTTAGCGGGTTGATAATCATCCATACATAATCCTGTGGGTCGTCGCATCGCCGGCCCACCATACCCTCACCCTCACCTCTCAACAGGTGACCTAGGCTCTTGGGACTGACTAGGCTGTTGGTTACCTTTGGTCCACCGATAGTCTCTCCCCACTCCGTAGGTTGTTTGGCGACTCCCATGTTCAGCACAGTCCTTCACCAAATCAGGAGGCGCCTACTAATGGGAGCCCCTGCATGGGACAACCTGTCTAACGCTGAGGTAGTCTCTAACAGGATCCGACGAAGGGAACAGAACAGCCTATCCATCGCATATGATCCACTCGGATCCGCTGACAGCACATCTCTACAACTCTAATGTCTTGAATTCCTCAGAATTCCACCAGCGCGCATAACAAGGATGCGGGGAAATAAATACGACATAAAGGGAAAAAGAGACCTTGGGAGGGTAACCTGAGGTCCCGATGTAGGACATCCGACAACCAAACGAGGAACACGGAGTACCCTAACCCGGGTCTCAATGTTAACCTCGCAAGGCCCCCCTTATATTCCCTAAGCATGCTATCTATTATTACAGTTCGCATTTAATTAAATAAACCAAACTAATAGGACGCATGCACAGGTCGGGCTTTCCTAGCATGATAGCGAGGTGGCAGGATGCACGGCTCATGCACAATCCTAAGGGTGCAAGTCCCTATCACACAATCTAGGGTGGCATGCAATTCTACACACACATCATGCTTACATAGATTATAATTGCAATAATTAATACAAACTATACGCCCCAGGGGAGATCGGTACACGCCCAAAGCATGTAACGCCTCCCAAACTGGGTTGGGTTGTCCCACTCACCGGAATTCGGGTCGACGCGCGACCGTCCGTCGAGATCTGCAAGACAGGGTATTATTGGGTAAGTATAAATCCACAAATATCATTAAATACACAATTAAATACCCCAAAACCCCAAAACAAACACCCAACACCCCGACAACCACCCGCACGGCCACCCGACCGCCCGGGTGCACCGCCGCGCTTCAGTCCGCGCACCCCGCGCACCGCCGGCCCCTGCCCGCCGCCTGGACACGCCGCCGCACCACCCCGGGGGCTCCGCGCGTCCACTGCGCCCAGCCGCAGTAGCCCGCGCGCCCCGAACACCTCGCGCCGCCCCGCGAGCACTCCGCACGGCCCCCGCGCGCAGCACCTCGTCTCGCACGCCCCCGCGCGCACCTCCGCCGCCTCGCCGCGCCTCGCGAGCACTGCCCTGCTCGACCAGCACCTCGCGCACACCTCGCCTGCCCCACCGCGCCTCGCGCACAGCACCACCCCTGTTCGCACGCCTCGCATCCGCGCGACCAGCTCCTCGCGCATAGACCCGCGCGACCAGCTCCTCGCGCGCAGCTCGCCATCAGCCCCTCGCGCACAGTTGCACGAACAAACCCGCGCACAGCCGCCCGATCAGCTCCCCGCACCAGACCCGCGCGCACTCGCGCCCAGAAGACCCAGCACGCATGCCGCGCGCATCGCCACGCTCGCCTTGCACGCTCGCGCACAGCACGCCTTGCACGCCTTGCACGCACGCGCACAGCACGCCTTGCACGCACGCGCACGCTGGCCCCCAGCTCTCCCCGCGCGCACGCCCGCGCGCGAGCACGCGCGCACACCAGTGCGTGCCCAGCCTGCTGCGCCACCAGCGTTGCTACCGCTGCTGCCTGCTGCCGCCTGCTGCCCGAACAGCAGCTCCCAGACTGCCGAGCACCTCCACCGCCCCTCCCATGACCGCCGACCACCCTCCGACGACCCCCACTGCCGCCGACCACGTCCCAAACACAAAACCCCCCCCTAGCAATCATCTAAACAAGAAAAAAGAGGGAAAGAAGCTTACCAAGGGGGAGGAAGAGGTGACCGGGTGCTCTCCGTGCACCGAAACCCTTCTCAACGGCCCTCTCACGCCCCGATCTATCTCGGCCTTCGAAACGGGTCAAATCAGAGGACAAAGAGGGGAGGTCGGGGAGGCTAGGATCGCCGGGAATGGGATTTGAAGACACCGGTGTGTAGATCGGGACCCGATCTACACTTCCCGTGCTTTAGGTTTTTAGGTTTGAGGGGTCTAGGGGGCTTGAAAGTGAGAAAAAGAGAGAGGGGAGAGAGAAAATGCAAGTCGTAGGGATGATGAATAGTAACTCGGGATTTAGCTCTCACTTATATATAGCGTGCGACTTAAAAACCCGGATACGCCCTGGAATTGCGAAATTTTTGTAAACGATGCCGGAATTCGATGAAATTTTCATGAGTGGCTTAAAATGGCACCAGGACACATAATACGCAGTTAGATTTTCAATCGGAGTCCTCTAGCTCAGACGATAGCTAACAGTCTGAAATTATGCGGTTCCGATCGAAAAACACAAAAATTTTAAAACTGCTAAAAATGCTCCAATGGATGCCAATAGGCCAAAAAGTGACACATATATAACAGTATGCTTCTGGCATGAGACATTATTAATGCATAAATACTCCATAATTTTAAAATGGCATATGTTGAGATAGGTATCTTCAGTAGACTTCTTCTGGATCTACATGAATACAATGCATCGTTGATACAAAATTTTGTATCTCTTGATAACATGATATTTGTCCTTCTGGAGCCTTCGACCAAGTTTATAATACCAAAAATAATATTATCATTTGCATTAATTAATGTTAAACTAAAAAAAAAGATAAATATGAAAGTGCATTTCATATAATAAAAATAAATAAAGACGTAAATATAAAATTGACAAATATCTAATCATATATCAAGTACATGACCAATAAAGAGTTTAAGCGTACTTCAGGTATGCAACCAATTTAAAGATTTAGACGTACTTCAGGTACGTGACCAAAATTATGTTATGAAATACCAAATAGATGACAATAATTTTCCTTTGCTTTAGGGGTTTGTTATGCAACTTTTGCCTTGCTTTAGTTTAATAGCAAATCACTTCTAGTGATTTGAGATATTTTACAAACTTTATGATTGTTGTGCTTTCTCAACTATATAAATCATGATCTCATCATTCATGACCACAACTTCCATGGCGAACATAAAATAAAATGCATTTACTTCGGGTAATGATGTTATGCCATTGAGTTGAGTTACATGATATTTTAAAAAAAATCGTTGTTCGGCAACGAGAATATATAAAATTAATGCTCTCAATATTGCTACAAGTGGAGCATATTTGAGGCATAATGGCCGGTGGACCTTTGTCAATGAGGTATTAATCTTAAATTCCTCTTCATTATGATGATGATGGTGATATCTAATCATAATTTATATGTTCCTGCTGGGATACATGGATTTTTTTTTATTATTATTTGGTCCTTCAATGGCTCGAAAAATATATCATATAACTTTTGTTTGGTCCTACAGGGACACGAACAATCATGATTTTTGTATAGTCCTTCAGGGATAGAACAAAATAAAATTTTACATGATCCTTCAAAGATTCATATAATCATAATTTTTGTACAGTCCTTCAGGGATAAAATAAAATAAAATTTGTATGATCCTTCATGGATACAATATAATCATAGTCCTTTAGGGACATTTTTAATCATATCTTTTACATGATTCTTTAGGGATTCATGTAAGGGTGCGTCTAACCCCACCAGCCATTTTGCTCTCCCCCCCAACCACCCAAATAATAAAGCATAACATGTGTTTTCTCTTTTTTATCATTAACCCCACCAATCAACCCCTCCCCACCAACTCAAAAATGTGTGAATGCCATCCCCACCAACTGAATCCAAATAAAACCCCCAAACACATGCCCTCTCTCTCCCCGCCCATTTATCTACCGTCGACCGCAACGTCCGCCATCGACATCGCCGGCCGGGCAGTGTACTTCCTCCGGTGACACCCCGAAGACCTTCCAACAGATCCTCATTGATTCTCACGAGTGCAAATAGATGCTCTAACTTGAAAGAATCACTTTGGTGAGTATCCATTCTTCATTGTTTGATTTTTTTTAAAATTTGTTTGTGTTTTCTTGTGGATATGGTGGCATGGGTGGTGATTGTTGAGATTTTTGTCGCAATGGTCATGTTTGTATTTTTAGGGTTTAGGGTTATGGTAGTAGTGATGGTGTTAGAGGTGGTTCTATTTGTATGTCATTGTGTAGGACATTTATACGTGATTGGTGGTGATTATGATAGTGTTGATGGCCATGGATATGTGTGGTTTTATAGTTTGTTTGAGTGATATGCCATATGTGTGGTTTGGATGATATGCCATGTATTGGTTGGGATGGTTGTGGTTTGGTGGTTTGCGGTAGTATTGGATGGTGATGTTCGATGGGATAGTGGTCATGGTGTTGTAGGTGGCATTTATAGGGGTATTGGTGGTGTTTGGTCATAGTTTTATTCATTAAACATGTGTCATTGTGCCTTTACATACCATTCATGTTAATTTGTTTATCAATGAAATATTCACACAGGTATTGAAATGATAGAGCTATGATCAACCGTTGATTTGTAGAACCACCACAAGTGCTTTGAAGTATGAATAAAGAGGTTAGTCTTTATGCTTCTGTAGATATATTCTTCATAGACTCATAATTCAAAAAAATAATGACATGTTTATTGTGTTTTCAGAAGTTTCTAATACCATTTGTTGAAGATGCGAGGAGTCCACCCCCAACACGATGGAGGCCATGTCCAATGATGCGATCACCAACATTGACACCACCGAGCATTTCTCCACACCCTTGGTAATGTGAAGAGGACTCTGCGTTGTCAATCTTCAGTGGCCGATAGAGAGCATTGGATGTCTATGCCTGACATGGGATTTGTGATCGCCTCCTGTTACAAAATTGTGGTTGTACATATTTCAAAACATCAATGTCTGACATTCTTCACACTACGAGATCCTCCACCTCCAATTAGTGCCCACCGAATCCTACCAATTGGTTATGTAAATGGATGTCACCTCATTGGTTTGGATTTCACACCAGATGCTCCGTTGCCTCCTGCGGCAAGATCATGGGATCGGTTTCGTCTTGACGTGGCAAGTGCATGGATAACGCCATATAGTGAAAGAATTGATCGATTCAAAGCTCTAGCAGGGACTGACATAGCAATGGCCGATGTTGTTGATATTGACTAGGCTGGCCTACCATTTTGTATAGACAGTGTAAAGTCACATAGTGTGACTCATTTTGTATACACAGTGTAAAGTCACATAGTGTGACTCATTTTGTATAGAAGCCCTAATGTCATATAATGTGACTGATTTTGTAAAGTGTAAATGAATCTGAATGTTCTGGGTTTGTGGTATATAATTCACTTATGTGCAACTGGATATGTTTAGATTCATGTTAGAAATGGGTTGATTCTTGGGGGCAAAAATTTATAAGTCTGACAATCCATTCGACAGGCCTTTCGTCGACCTGGGAAACACTGGTCGACCAAACACCCGTCGAATTAACTGTCAGAATCGAAGTATGTTCTGACATTCTGCTCGACAGACCTTCTGTCGACCTGGGCTATACAGGTCGACAGAACCCTTGTCGATGCACCAAACAGAACCAAAAACATGTTCTGTCATTTACTTCGACAGACATACCGTCGACCTGGGACATATAGATCGACAGATTCCCTGTCGAAACACCAAACAGAACCAACTCATTTCTTCCAGTGTGCTCGACAGACCTTCGGTCGACCTGGGCAGTACAGGTCGACAGAAGCCCTGTCGATACACCAAACAGAATCAACCCATTTCTGACATTCGGCTCGACAGACCTTTTGTCGACCTGGGTTACACAGCTCGACAGAACCCATGTCGATACACCAAACAGAACCAACCCATTTTTGACATTTCGCTCGACAGACCTTTTGTCGACCTGGGTTATATAGCTCGACATAACCCCTGTCGATACACCAAACAGAACCCACTCATGTTGTCATTCTACTCGACAGACCTTCTGTCGACCTGGGTTGTATATATCGACTGAAGCCCTGTCGATAGACCAAACAGTAGCAACCCATTTCTGACATTCGGTTCGACAGACCTTTTGTCGACCTGGGTTATATAGCTCGACATAACCCCTGTCGATACACCAAACAGAACCAACCCATTTCTGACATTGGGCTCGATAATTCAACAGTATACCGTATCAACATCGGATGTAGAGGCCATTTGCGCCAATTTCCTGTTATGCAGGTTTTGTACGAATCTATGACTCATTCTTTCAAACCATTTGATGTAATCCGGAACTGCATCCCATGATTGATAAACCCTGTCTCCCCTTGAAGCCACACTTAAGACGGAATCATGCCACTGCTCCAATTGTTCCACACTACCACCATATTCTGCTTTATAGCCGGTAGAGGAGCGATTCCTTTTTGCTACTCTCTGTGGTCTAATTGGTGTCTCGGGACTGTCTGAATGTGCCCAAACTGTCGGAGTACCCTGTCAGGCATGTACGATATGCGATATGATGCCTGTAGTCCAGGAGGAGTTCATTGGTCTCAGGCCCACCAAGAAAGGGACCTCTTATGCTATCCTCATCTACATCAGAGTCAACTGGTAAAATATCTTGTCTCTCTTCTTCTTCGACCTCGTGTCCCTCTTCATCGGACATTACTACTTCATCTTCCACTTCTTCTTCTTGAGCATGTGAGACAATTGATGTTGAAGGTGCGCTTTTAGCCAACCTTTCAGATTGACGTCTTCGAAGAGAGGCGGTTTGAGGGATGCGTTGTTTGGGGGCCATCCTGCATAAGGTGGATTGAACATTGGCATTCAACTATAGAGCAAAAGCATTTAAAAAAAACCAATGATATTCTAGAAGGGTAAACAATGTTCATTATTAAGAAGAATCAAATTTAAGCATTATAAAAGTAATGCCCTACATATGTGACAACATAATCATTCTAATTTCAATCAATTGAATTTTTTTTTTTTTTAAGATTAGTGAATTATAAATGGACATGAACCACCACTCAATTCATTAGTCTTGTCAACACAACAAAATATATAAATTCATCTTCATTATTGAACATAAAACCAATCCAATTCAATTACAATCCCTAAGTTTCTATGAAAAACATAGGTTCCATCCAAAATCCCCTCTATTTTTATTTATTTTTTTTAAATAACCCCTCTTTGAAATCACATGATGAAGCCTAAACACAGTCCAATTCAAATATAAACCCAAGGTTTCTATGAAAAACCCTAGGTTTCTATCCAAAACTCACACAATCCAATTTAAACATAAACCCTAGGTGCCCAATGAAAAACCCTAGTTTCTTTTTTTTGGAATAACCAATCTTTCAATCCACATTTTAGTTTTCCTAAACCCTAAAAACAAGATTTGAGCAATAATATTAACATTCAAATGATTCAAGAAGAAGTAGGAATGATGGATTACCTACAATGTGATTTGCAGGGATGATTTTTGTTTCCTCCTGATGAATCTCCGGCGGTGTACGAGGATGAAAGAGGGATCCGATTGAGCGGCGGTGACTTTGTAGATCGGCTAAGGAGGAGGAGGAGGAGAGGGAAAGGACAAGAGGGAGAGCAGAGAGAAGAAGACGGAGAGGAGAGAGGAGAGTAGTCGGTTTTAGATAAATAAGGGAGGTGGGGGTGGGATTAGATATTTAAATGAATGTTATAAATAGTGTGGTGGGATTAGGTATAATAAAATGAGTAGGTTGTGGGAACAGGTGGTTGGGGGGGAGAGCAAAATGGCTGGTGGGGTTAGATGCACCCTTCATGTAATAACATTTTTTTCTGTCTGATCCTGCAGGGACACAAGACTTTGTAATATCAAAATAAATCACTCATAAATAAATAAACCTTGAATTTAAGATGTAAAAATAAACTTGTTACAGCATATAAATTTAGTGTAATTTATACATAGATTTACCTCAACTCCTTGTAAACAACAAATAGGGCTTCAAATAGGGCTAGAAGAAATAAGAAAGAAATGTGTACAAAAGTCACCATATAAATATTGTTTTGGTGTGATCAATACTTTTAATAATAATATATAATATATATACAAAGAACAGATTTATCATTGTGGAAAATATTATTCCACAATAGATAAACTATATACAAAAAATAATATAAAACAAATGCATATATAAATTAAATAATCGGTGCATCTTGCATTATACTTATGTTGCTAACCAACTTGGTTAAAAGTTTGCAACAACATATTTGAATAATATCTTCAAGATGAAGTCTTTAAATTAAATTTAATATATGTATTCAGAGGATAAATAAATTGACATCAATAAAAAAACATGTAACTGATGTTCTTGAGCTGCATCAATTTATTTATTAATCAATAGACTTGTATAATAGGATATTCACAATGACTATGATGGTGTAAATATCAAATATATACAAATACAATTAAATGATTACATCATACTCATCAGATAAGAGAACAAAGAGAGAAATAGTGATGAGATAAGATCAAAATGAAAAAAAGTTAGCATGCATGAGTGACACCTGTAAAAGCTCACGGTTTGACAAAAGAAATCAACATATACCATATGAGACACATATATAATACCGTTTATGTTGAACCAGTCTCTGCACACATCACAAAAAAATACAAACCATTGAGTCGAATTATTCTCTCCAATTTTGTGTGGGCTTGAAAACCAAAAGCTTATTCGTGCTGATAACGTGTTGTAAACTAAATAGAATATGAATACATAAGAGTATATAAACAAAACTGTCACGCCCCAGGGCCGGCCGACCCCGGGATGCGGCAGGTGTATATATGATATCAGTATAAACAAGAGTTCAATAACATACTCACACAACAGCTAAAATGACAATACAACGACAAAAGCAGGGCTGACATGATATATACACCAAAATGCGGAAGTGAAAGACTAAATCTGTAATCAAAGCATACTACAGACTCCATACATAATCAATTGTCCTGTGAGAGCCAATATATACAAAGATATCCAAATACAACACAAACACGTGCCCAAGCACGGAATACAATACATACAAGCAAAAGGGATGCTGATAGCCTATGATACTCGCGGGACGTGGCGCTACTCCGCTACTGATGAAATCCCTCGGGGAGCTCCTCCTCCAGATCCGACTCAGATGACACTGGAGAAAAATATTATGCGAGGGGTGAGCCACACGCTCAGTGAACAGCAGGACCCATGCCCCACAATTCATATTAACCACAACCAGATAATCTTAATTCACAAACTCATTAATAAAAGCCACAAAATGGCAACAACCAAACGAACCAGTGGGTTGCTACCGCCAACCCACCACACCCTCACCCTCACCCTCAAAGGGTGACCAAGGATATTGGGACTAACTACACAAAACCAGCGGGTCGCTACCGCCAACCCGCTACACCCTCACCCTCACCCTTAATGGGTGACCAAGGATATTGGGACTTACAATCCAGTGGGTCGCTACATCGCCGGCCCACCGCATCCCTCACCCTCACCCCTCAATATGGTGACATAGGATATTGGGACTGACTAGGCTGATGGTCGCCCTTGGTCCACCGATAGTCTCTCCCCACTCCGTAGGCCGTTTGGCCACTCCCACATTCAGCACAGTCCTTCTACCAAATCAGGAGGCGCCTACTGATGGGAGCCCCTGCACGGGACGACCTTTCCAACGCCGGGGTAGTCTCTACACGGATCCAACGAAGGGAACAGAACAGCCTATCCATCGCATATGATCCACTCGGATCCGCAGACAACACATCCTAACAACTCTAATGTCCTGAATTCCTCAGAATTCCACCAGGGCGCATAACTAAGATGCGGGGAACATGCATAATAACAATAAAGAGGTTGGAATATTAACGGGGAAAGAAATCCTTGGGAGGGCAGCGTGAGGTCTCGATATAGGACATCCCGACAACCAAACAAGGAACACGGAGTACCCTAGCCCGGGTCTCACCGCTGTCCGCGCAAGGCCCCTCCCCTATAATATTCACTAACACAGGCTAATAATCACATGCTCGCATTTTATTTAAATAAATTAAACTAAATGGGAACATGCATCGGTCGGGCTTCCTAGCATGGAAACATGATAACAGGGTGCATGATTCTTATACGGGTCCTAAGGGTACAAGTCCCTAGCATACAAAGTCTAGGGTGGCATGCATACTACACATTATCATGCTTACACGGTTTTCATATGAAACAGGTTAATATCTACTATGGTGCCCCAGGGGAGGACGGTACACGCCCAAGTGCATGTAACGCCTCCCTACTGGGTTGGATCGTCCCACTCACCGGAGATCGGGTCGTCGCGCGACCGTCCGTCAAGATCTGCAAGACAGGGTATCAACTTGGTGAGTAAAATCCACAAATACCCCAAAATACATTAAAAATACTCTAAAAATACCCAACACTCGGGCAAACGTACATACGGCCTGTACGCACACTAGCTCGAGCACTCCGGCTCAGTCCCGCACCACCGGCAACCACCCGCACGGCCACCCACCCTCGGATGCGCCGCCGCGCCTCAGCCCGCGTACCCAGGCGCACCGCCGGGCCCCTGCCCGCACGCCTGGACCCGCAGCCGAGCCACCCGGGTGCACCGCGCGCCCACTGCGCCCCGCCGCAGCAACCCGCGCGCACCCCACACGCCCCCGCGCGCACCACGCGAGCACACCGCACGCCCCGCGCGCCCAGCGCCTCGCCCCTCGCGCACCCCGCGCGCACCACCAGCTCCGTCCCGCGCGCACTCCGCGCGCACCACCAGCCTCTACCCGCGCGCACGCCTGCGCCTCTGCCCTCCTTACCACGCGCACGCCTGCGCCTCTGCCCTCCTTACCACGCGCACGCCTGCGCCTCAGCCCAGCGCCCCGCGCACATACTCCTCTGCAGCGCCCAGCGCTCAGCACCCTCGCCCAGCACCCGGTATCCGCGACCCAGCGCCCGACGCTCACCGCCTAGCACCCGGGACCCTCACCCAGCGCCCACGCGCACGCCCACACAACACGCGCCCAGCGCGCCTGCCAGCCGGCCCGCGCTGCTGCCCGCGCTGCCTGCCTGCGCGCATCGTCGAGTGGCCCGAGCACCGCTCGCCTGCACGCCCGGCACTGCCCGCCTGATGCCCGAGCACCTCCTACCCAGCACGCCTGCGCGCCTAGCCTGCCTGCCCGGCCTGCCAGCACGCACAGCCCAGCCAGCCTACCCCGCACGCCTAGCCCTGCCGGCCCTACCCAGCGCGCCCAGCACGCCCGCAGCACCACCCGAGCGCACGCCGCGCGCACGCCTACGCGCACACACTCGCGCGCCCGGCCACCTGGTGCGCCTGCCTGCTGCGCCCGCTGCCAACTCACCCGGGACTGCTAGCCTCCCTGCCCGAGCTCCTCTACCACCAACCACCGGCCACCCCAAGGCCTCCGACCACCACCCACAGCCCTCCGACGGCCACCCACCGCCGCCGACCACCACCCAACCTCAAATCCACCCTCCTAACATACATCTAAGCATGAAAAGAGAGGGAAAAGGGCTTACCAAGGGGAGGAAGAGATGTTCGGTTGCTCTCTGCGCACCGAAACCTTTCCCCAAGGGCCTCCACCGCCGGGATCTCCCTTGGCCCTCGAAATGGCCCAAAACAGAGGAGAAAAGAGAGGGGGAGAAGGGGCAAAACTCGCCGGAATCCGGATTTGAAAGCACCGGGGTGTAGATCGGGACCCGATCTACACTTTCTATGCTTTAAGTTTTTGGGTTTGAGGACTCTAGGGGGCTCAAATCAAAGAAAAGGAGAGAGGGGAGAGAGGAAATTCATTTGGAAGGGATGATGAATAGTGCATGACATTTCTCACCCCTCTTATATAAAGTCAACTCACTTAAAAACCCGGATACGCCCCGGAACTGCGAAATTCCGGAAACGTTGCCGGAATTCGATGAAATTTTTGTGAGATGCCTAAAATGGCACCAGGACACCAAATATGCAGTTAGATTTCCAATCGGAGTCCTCTAACTCAGGACGATAGCTAACAGTCCAAAAATTAGCGGTTCCGATCGAAAACCGAAAAAAAACAAAAACTGCCAGAACGCTCCAACGGTTACCAGCAGGATAAAAGTGACACATATATAAACAAAACACACAAGTATATAGAGAAGAGAAGTAGAGAGAGATTTTTATTCTTCTTGTGTTGGTTATAGAATACAAGGCAATACCCTTCTATTTATAGGGTACCAAAGGTTGGGAGTTACAAGCTAAAGAGGTGAAGGGGTAGTTAGTGAGGTGATTAATATAGGAGGGTTATGGATTTAAAAGAGGGGGTTATGGAGTTGAAGAGTGGGAGAGGTTATGGGTAAGAGAAGTGGTGGTTATCCACCATATTCACAACAATAACATAGTTTTAGGGTGTTTTATTTTTTTAAAAAATAGTAAACACTATCTAATGAGATATATGTTTTGATAAAAATGCATATCGCTCCATTTCGAATTAATACCTGTCACGCCCCAGGGCGGCCGTCCCCGGGACGCAGCAAGTGTATATATAATATCAGAATCTACACAGGAGGTCAATAATATATCATACACAAACAACTAGAATGACACACATGCAACAAAGGGGCTGACATGATATATACACCAAATGCGGAAGCAAAAGACTGAATCTGTAAATAAACATTCTACAGACTCGATACTCAATCATCTGTCCTGTGAGAGCCAATATACACAAATACAACTGAACATATACAAACACGTGCCAAGCACGGAAATCAAATACATACAGTCAAGAAGGGATGCTGATAACCTCTGGCACTCGCGGAACGTGGCGCTGCTCCGCTACTGAAGGAATCCCTCGGAAAGCTCCAACTGCTGCTCCGGCTCTAGCTCAGGCTCAGTGACCACTAGGGAAAAACATATGCGAGGGGTGAGCCACACGCTCAGTGAACAGCACAACTCATGCATCACAGACAATATTTACCACAATTCAATTATTTATCCAACCTCCAAGACATAACAACATAATCCAGTGGTTCGTACCTCGCCGAACCACCACACCCTCACCCTCACCCATCAATGGGTGACATAGGCTATTGGGACTGATAATCATCCATTCACAAATCCAGTAGGTCGCTCATCGCCAACCCACTACACCCTCACCCTCACCCATCAATGGGTGACATAGGATTTTGGGACTGACTAGGCTGTTGGTCACCCTTGGTCCACCGATAGTCTCTCCTCCACTCCGTAGGCCGCTTGGTTTTCACCCACAACTTCGGCCCAGTCCGAAACCAAATCAGGAGGCGCCTACTGATGGGAACCCTTGGAAGGGACGACCTTTCTAACGCTGGGGCAGCCTCTACCGGATCCAACGAGGGGGACAGAACAGCCCATCCATACGCATATGATCCACTCGGATCCACCGACAACACATCTCTACAACTCAAATGTCATGAACTCTTCAGAGTTCCTCCAGGGCGCATAACCACGATGCGGGGAAATAAGTACAATAAAAGCAAGGTTGTAATATCATTGGGGGAAAGAACTCGGGAGGGCGGCGTGAGTTCCCGATATAGGATACCCCGACAACCAAACAAGGAACACGGAGTACCCTAACCCGGGTCTCACCGCTGTCCTCGCAAGGCCCCTCCCCTATAATATTCACTAATATGCTAATAATCGTACCAATCATACAACATTACATATAATATTATTGGGACTTGAAACCTTGGGAGGGCAGCATGAGGTCCCGATACAGGACGTCCCGACAACCAAACAAGGAACACGGAGTACCCTAACACGGGTCTCAATGTTGACCTCGCAAGGCTCCTCCCTATAATATTTTCTAAGGCATGCGATTTAACATACACTAGCATTTAATTTAATAAATAAACTAGTAGGACGCATGCATAGGCCGAGGTTTCCTAGCATGAAAACAGGGGGACATGGTGCATGGCTCTCACACCTATCCTATGGGTGTAAGTCCCTAACATAAAAGCCTAGGGTAGCATGCATTCTGTATTTAAAATCATGCTCACATGCAATACATATTACTACAGGTTAAATATAATCCACGGTGCCCCAGGAGAGGTCGGTATACGCCCAAGTGCGTATAACGCCTCTCTACTGGGTTGGATTGTCCCACTCACCGGTATCTGGGTCGTCGCGCGACCATCCGTCCAGATCTGCAAGACAGACATTCAATATGGTGAGAACAAAACATAAATACTCTAAAATACCCAAACATACAAAAACCCACAACTAAACACCTAACACACGGGCAAACGTGCATACGACCCGCACGCACGCTAGTATGCACGCTAGCCCGAGCATCCCCGGCAACCACCCGCACGGCCGCCCGACCGCCCGGGTGCACCGCCGCGCCTCAGCCAACGCACCCCGCGCACCGCCGGACCTCCCGGGTGCACCGCGCGCCCCCTGCGCCCCAGCGCAGCCGCCCGTGCACACCCCGCACGCCTCGCGCTGGCCCGCGAGCACCCCGCACGCCCCGCGCGCAGCGCCTCGCCCCGCGCGCACCCCGCGCGCACCACCTCGCCCCGCGCGCACCACCTCGCTCCGCGCGCACCCCGCGCGCACCACCTGCCTCTACCCGCTCGCACTCCGCGCGCACCGCCAGCTCCCACACCGCACGCACGCCTGCCTCTACCCAGCGCCCCGCGCGCACGCCCCACAGCGGTGCCCAGCGCCCAGCGCCCCAGCGCCCAGCACCCTCGGCCAGCACCCGGTACCCGAGACCCAGCGCCCAGCGCTCTGCGCCCAGCACCCGGGACCCTCACCTAGCGCCCACGCGCACGCCCGCGCAACACGCGCCTAGCGCGCCTGGCAGTACGCGCCCAGCGCGCCTGCCAGCCTGCCCACGCTGCTGCCCGCGTTGCCTGCCTGCGCGCGTCGCCGAGTGGCCCGAGCACCGCTCGCCTGCACGCCCGGGGCACTGCCCGCCTGATGCCCGAGCGCCCCTGCCCTGCTCGCCTGCACGCCCTGCCTGCTCGCCCGGCCTGCCAGCGCGCACAGCCCAGCTAGCCTGCACCGCACACTTCCCTCTGCACCCCCCGAGCGCACACCCGCGCGCGCGCGCTCGCGCGCCCAGCAAACTGGTGCACCTGCTCCCAGCCTACCCGAGCTAGCCCTGCCAGCCTGCCCAGCGCGCACGCCCAGCCCTGCTGGCCTCCAGCGCCAGCCGAGCGCCCGCACGCCCAGCCCTGCTGGCCCCCAGCACCGCCCGAGCGCACGCCCGCGCGCGCCCGCGCCAACCACTGCGCCTGCACCACCCTGCGCTGCTGCCCTGCCCGAGACAGCAGCCCGCCAGCCCGAGCTGCACGCCTGCCAGCCCGAGCTCCTCTACCACCCACCTCCGACCACCACCACAGCCTCCGACCGCCTCCCACAGCCCTCCGACGGCCACCCACCGCCGCCAACCTCCACCCAACCCCATTTCCACCCTCCTAGCATACATCTAAGCAAGAAAGAGAGGAAAAAGAGGCTTACCGAGGGGAAGAAGGGAAGTCCGGTTGCTCTCCGCGCACCGAAACCTTTCCCAAAGGGCTTCCAACGCCCGGATCTACTCCCACCTCCGAAATGGGCCAAATCGGGGAGAAGAGAGGGCGGACGGAGGGGTAAAACTCGCCGGAATCGAGATTTGAAACCACCGGGGTGTAGATCGGGACCCGATCTACACTTCCTAGGTTTTAGGTTTTAAGCTTTGAGGGGTCTAGGGGGCTCAAAAGTGAGAAAAGGAGAGAGGGGAGAGAAAAAATCAAGTTGGTAGGGATGATGAATAGTAATCCGAAAATTAGATCTCAACTCTTATATAGTGTGCGACTTAAAAACCCGGATACGCCCCGGAACTGTGAAATTTCGGGAACGTTACCAGAATTCGATGAAATTTTCGTGAGAGGCCTAAAATGGCACCAGGACACCAAATATGCAGTTAGATTTCCAATCGGAGTCCTCTAGCTTAGGACGATGGCTAACAGTCCAAAAATTAGCGGTACCGATCGAAAATCGAAAAAAAAATGAAAAACTGCGAGAATGCTCCAACGGTTACCAGCAGGCTAAAAGTGACATATATATAACAAAACCCATTTTTAGTAAGTGTAAGAAAAATTTAGTGAGATATATACATCATCTAACGAGGTATATACTTTGCTGAATCTGTAACGAGGTATATAGAACTGTGTTTTGGACTGAAAACAAAACTCATGAGTGTAGCAACACTAAAAAAAAATACAATGTTTAATTAAAAATGGGTTTATTCAACTTGAAATAGAGCAATATACACTTTTATCAAAGTATATCATATTTACTATTTAAAAAATAAATAAAAACACTTGAGGTTTGAATTTTGATTGATGAATGTGACTAAGTGTATCATTTTTCAATTAAAAATGATAAGCCGGACCAGCACAATGTTTACAAACATTGTACTTGCCCCCATTAAATTAAAACCTAACCCCCATGGGAAAAGAAAAAAAATAACGGGCAGCTTAAAAAAAGGAAGATGAAAATGTTACGTAAAGTTCCATTTTTAGCCACAATTTTAGTTTAAATGTGTTTTGAATTTTTTAAAAATAGTATACTTCATTAAATGAGTTACATGCTTAAATAAAAAGATGAAGCATATACTTTAATGAATTGCATGAATACATTTATAGAAAATTAAAAAATTCTATCGCAGCATATATCTTATTAAAATGAGTATATGTTCCATTAATTTTTTATCAACGCATATGAGACTGGAATTAGATCTGAAAAAACCATATGTGTAACAGCACTAAAAAAATCGTGGGATTGGTCGATTGGGATTTGGGACCCCTCATCTTCAAGCAAAGTCAGCAGATGCATGGATCACTTACGGACGAATGGATGGTTTATTTCTTATTAACATAAGTTGTTTTATTTTGAAAAAAATGTTTATGTTTTGATAAATATATGATAAGAATAGATTTTTAAAATTTTTTAATAAATTTATTTATTTTTTATGACCTCATTTATAAAAATTTCTAGAGCCGCCACTGGTTACACCCAGATTCATTTCCAGCACCAATTCTAGTCTTATATGCGTTGATAGAATATGAACGGTGTATGTGCTCATGTTAACAAGGTATATGCTTCGAAATAATTTTTTTACATTTTTTATAAATGCATCCATACAATTCATTGGAGTATATGATTCATCTTTTATAAAAACATATGCCTCATTAGATGAGATATACTATTTTTAAAAATTCAAAACATACGTAGACTGGGATTGAGGCTGGAAATGAGGTTATACGTAACATTATCCATAGTTTTATCATAGTGGATGACACAAAAAAAATTATTTTCAAATTAAAAAAAAAACATTATTGTATCTCAGTATATCTTTGATTTCATATAACAATATGTACATTAATGAAAAAGTGTGATTTAAAAAAAAATAGGGGTGGGCTGCAAATGAGGCTGCACGAAGCTAGGCATTATCATCAATTTCCTTAAATTATTTATAGGATATAATAATACCCTTAAAAAAAAAATTCATACGTAACTTTTTGTTTTTTTAAGGAGCATAGATGGTAACTGTTTTAAGGGGTATTTTAATTGTATAAGATTTTTTTGAGGGAAACGAATATAAAATACCCTTAAAAAAAAACTGAATTCCACATGTAAAATGGTGGAGTCGATTTTTTTTTTTTATAAAAAAAATCAATCACTCCCTACAAAGGACAACTATGAAATCTAATTAAATCCTCGTCTTTATTAGAAAATTATTATCCACCGTGATCTTAAAAAAACTTAATAATTGATATGTAGTTGATTTTTAGGGAAAAATCCATATAACCCCCTGTAATCTGACCTAAATTCATATAACCCCCTGTAATTTTCATAAATCCATATAACCCCATGTAATCACCCCTCTATATCTATAAAAACCCCCTCCGTCTGCCTTCCGTCCGTCTGTTTAACGGGGCAGGGGGTATATGGATTTATGACATATTACAGGGGGTTATATGGATTTTTTTCATTTTATTTATTTATTTATTTCCTTTACATGTGGTTTAAAAATTGAGTTATTTAACATTTATTTTTGAATTTTTTTTCAAGATACCATACACCTTTAATTTTAATAAAAGAAAAATGGTTATTCAGATCATAAACATATACAAGATCACCCACTAAAGAGATAGAAGTAAAAGAGATATATAATTTATCTTTTGGTATTTAAAAAATACCCAAAACTACTCCTCCACGTACAGTTTATCCCAACAAAATTCACTCATAACACCAACACAAGAGGTGCCCCCAAAATTTAATAAAAAACATAGTTCGCATTTTTGAAATTTTGTTGGTTGATGTTACACATTTTTTGTTACAAAATTCATTCTCTTTTACTTCTATCTCTTTGGTGGGCGATCTTATATGTATTTATGATTTGAATAACTTTTTTTCTTTTATTAAAATTAAATGTGCATGGTATCTTAAAAAAAATTCAAAAATAAATGTTAAACAACTCAATTTTTAAACCACATATAAAGAAAATAATAATAAAAAAAATGAGAAAAATCCATATAATCCCCTATAATCTGTCATAAATCCATATAACCCCCTGCCCCGTTAACCAGACAGACGAAAGGCAGACAGAGGGGGTTTTATGGATATAGAGGAGTGATTACAGGGGTTATATGGGTTTATGAAAATTGCAGGGGGTATATGGATTTAGGTCAGATTACAGGGGGTTATATGAATTTTTCCCTAATTTTTAACCATACATATAAGATTATGAGACTGTCCTTTAATTATTTTACTTAGATCGTCGAGATCTCTCACACATGAGAGTTGGCTAAGGCATTAATTATTCTCTAGCTGGAGAGATTTTGACGAGATTGTCATCTCTCTTTCCATCTTCAGGTCGTCGTTCCATACCAAATGTCATTTGTGCATTCAAGACCACCGAGAAGGGGATTTTTTTTTTTTTTTTTTAAGATTCATGCTTTAAGATTTGATAATTGACTATCTTATAGCTTAATTTGCATAGAAGGGGATCTTCGTTCTAAGGGTGAGTTTGGTTGCGTGATTGCAAAACTGATTATGCAGGAAGCTCACTTTCTTAATCTTTTGAAATCGCAGCTTTTGAACACTATTTACCTGAAATCTGTATGCAAGAAACTGTTACAGTAAAACTGTTTAGTTGTACGATCTTTCTGCAATTACAAACGATGCGCAATCACGCAACCAAATACCCTCTAAGCATCACTTGAAACTGACTATAGCTAAGCCATCATCTCCCAAAACATCTTGAATGTGGGTGGGAGTCTGGGAGATGAAGCCCATTAAGACGACAAACCTCTGCTTCTCCTCCCGACATTATTTAAAACCAATCCATTTCTTGTTTGATGCAACTAAAATACGCTATTGGAAAAAATTAGAATCTAAAATTTTGGTCTTTTTAGATCAAGGAGCACCGTTAAATGGACAAAATATTCTCACAATATACTTCAACATTTGACAAAAAAAGTATGTTCAATTGCCTAATTTCTTAACCATGATGAATCAAAGATAGTTATTATAGATAATTACACTTTTGAGAAAGTCTAACGTTAATACTCAACAATTATTAGGGGGGTTATATATATTTTTAACCCTCTGCAAAATAAAATAAAACAAATTAAAATTAAAGGTCCTCCATTTAGTCCTAATTATTTTGAAGTCATTGTTACAGCGCTAATTTTTTAAAGTGTGATTTTGTATCTGGATCCCTACACTGAAAATTAGGGTTGTAACTTGGGTTGGGTTTACATGGATTGGATTGGTCAAATCGGGTTCGGGTTGACCAATTTGAGTTGACTCACAAATCGGGTTAGGTTCGAGTTGGTTCACTCACAACCCGACCCAACCCGAACCTGTAAACTAATAGTTAAAAAAAAAATCAAGACCGTTCATTATGTAGTTTCTAATCTGGGCAATCCAAATTTTAGGTAAACCTAACTAATCTTACGGGTTGGGTTATTTAATTTGCACATCATGTTAGAAAAACGGGTTGGGTCGGGTTGGTTTACTTAATTATGGGTTGGGTTCGAGTTAGTCCAATCCGGGTTAAAAATCGGGTTAGATCGAGTTAGGGTTGAATAGTTTAGAATTCGGGTTAGGTTCGGATTGAACCTGAACCCAACCCGCCTGAGTTGCAGCCCTACTGAAAATGTTTAAGACGGACTAGTATGTCACCTGGCCCGGAGAAGTGGAGAGGTGGTGGAGCTTGCGGAGGACGAGAGGGGCTGGGATCACTAAAAGATTTACCTGTCACGATAGGCGGTGCTAATTAAATCATGTTTTTTTTTTAAATTTTATTTTTTATTAAATTTTCTCCTATCAATAGAGGGAAGACTGAAACCCATGACTCTTCAGTGAAGATAAGGTATCTCTACCAACCGTCAAGAGATAATTCGGTCCGGTAAGTCATGTTAGGGAAACTGGAAAACAAATTAAAGAGTCCAGATTCAATAAAGACTGGCTTCGATCAGTCCGATCAATATCGAATTACACAGTTTATGAATTATTAGATATAGTCAAGTTTAGGTTTGGTCAGAACCATCATTATTCAATATAAGAGCGACATATATATCTAATAATTATATGTGCAGTTCAATTCATAAATTGGATAGTTTGATTAAATAATCCATGCCCCCAATTTATACCCCGGCCGTGCTGGATCGGCCTGGTCTGACATCTACAGTTTTGCAACAGTTTATGCTTCTCTGCGAGTCATCGTAATCGTCCTTTGTAACTCATCTATTGTCTCTCCTGTTTTCGTTTAGGGTTTCTGGTCTCTCTCTCTCTGAATCTAAAACCGTTTTTCTTCCTCGGCGTCCTCATCAATGGGGATTCCATCCTTTTATTCGGGAACCAGCACTCTCGCTCTCGTACGATCCCCCTCTTTCGGATTTGCTTTCTTGAAATGAATTTCAAAACTTTTTCAATCTCATCATCATCTCATTTCAGGTCGCTCGAGTTTCGGCTTTCTCCGCCGGCCTTGTCTATGGAAGCATGAAGCTCTCGTATCTGAAGGTAATGAATTACCGACCGTTGAATTGAACGCAACGGATCCGTTTAAATTTTTCTTTAGATCTTGCTCGTGGAATTTTGTCTGATTGTTCTAAGCATATGAGTTTTATGGAGAAGATGCACGAGTTTATTGAAATCTTTGATCGTAAGCGGTTCATGATGTTCCGTTTGTGAGGAATTTTCATGCTTCAAGTATTTATTGACTAGATTTGAGTGGATTTATTGACTGATTGGGTTGTGCGTGAACATTGCTCGTGTTTTATCTTGAACAATTGCTTAGTTGTTTTATCCTGAGATGAAAGGGAGCTTTTATTTTATTGAGTGGATAAAGGTTGGACTAATTATCTCTTGCATGGATTCCTATGTTGAATTTTCGTATTGCATGATCAGTGGAGCTCCTCTGGAGTTATTGATGGATGAGTGACCAAGTTGAATTGTTTCATTTCTTCGAATAAGTTGGTGGATAGTTTAGCTTCTTGTTCTCTAGCTTGATGAATGGTTTTTTGGGAAACACAGTTGTTATCCTTACAGGATTTCCATCTACTACTATTCTTGGAAAAATATGGATCTTTCTTGTTTCACTGAGCTTCATCCATTGCTTTACTTATTTATATATCTGATCAAATCATCTTAGCAGATGATTTGGAAGTCTAGTTTCAAGCCTAAGATGTATTGTTAGTAAACCAGTGTTGAGTCTAATAAGGTTATTGGAACTCTTAGAAGGTGGAATTCTAATTGGTAAATCCATGTATCCTCTGTTTCAGTTTCCTAAATCTATTGTAGTGGGTAATTTAGCATGGAAAGGCAGACAAGGACTGATGTGTTATCATCTGGTTTACATATTTTACTGAAAGTATCAGTTAAGATGATTGGTCAAGGTGTTTGGGGTGTGCATGATTGAAGTGGATTTTTTTTGTCAATTTACTTCTATCACAACTATTTACTATTTAATTGATTCCTATAGTGGATTGATATTCTTGTTTATGAGGAAAGAGTTATATGATAATTTTTAAATCCATTTTAATTGTCAAAATTTTACCTGTGTACCAATAAGTTGAGCGGTTAGAATGTACACTCACCTGCTAATTTATTTTGACCAAAGCATGCTCGGCATCATTCATGTGCACCAACCTTTCTGCTAGGAATTCAACACCAATTAATAGGAAAATCGGTAAAAAGGGTACCCAGAAATTATGATGAAACATGAATGATACTTATATCTCTGGCTTCTGATATAAGGATATATTGGTTTTTTTAAGGTGTCATCATCCACACGTGAGATTCCTTCTTATCTTATGACAGCTTATAATGTATTCAACATAATAGATGCAATTTGTTTGCCTCGCTGGTACGATTGTGTGTTAACTGTAGTTGTTTGAAGGAGAAATTTCTTCAATGTGTTGCCCTAGAAGAACTCAGAAGAAATCTTGATGGTATTTGAAAATTTAGATGGTATCTTCATGTAGAAGCAACTCCCAATTAGAGTTTATGTTCCTTGGAGGAGTGTGACAGAGCTGAGAGGCTACCAAGTTGCAGTTTGTTGGTGTATTTGGTTGACTCGGAATGAAGGAATCTTTCAAAATAAAAGTTTATGTAGAAAATACTTGGGCTCTTATTTCATACACACTTAGAGATTGGATGAAGATGATTCTTCAAGTTGAAAATCCTTTGTCCATTATGGGTCTTTTTTGGTTCGTGAGGAGTTGACTTTTGTAATTATTCGATTGGGAGTTTGTTCCTTTTCAAATCTTATTTGGAGATCCCTCGTCTCCTTCTTGTTAGGGGGCTTTTTATTCAATAAAAGTTCCTATATCTTTTTTTAAAATAAATATATTATTTTGTGTCATTAGAAAAATAGGGAAACCTGCTTATGCTTACTTGTTAAACATGTTCAAAATGTTAGAATAATGAGAACTATGTACGGTTCTTTTTTTTATTGCAGTTAGTCTAAGCCAGTGATTGCAAATGAAATGGGGGATATTTCAATGTTCATCTTCATAGTTTGTTCCCTCTTTTTAACGTTGACCACTTTCTTTGAGATAAATAGTTTAATGGAAGCAATAGAGAACAATTGTCCATGAGGGATCCCCACTTCACTGAATCCATGTCCAGTACCAATAGTCCTGACCTAGCCCATGCAATTGAATTTTACAGATTTTTTTATGGTGGTTCTACTATTTCTTGCACTTTTCTTCTATTTTATATTTTCTAATAGCTGGAAGGACTGCTGTCTTGAGTTGTAAGAGGCATTTTTTTATTGTTTATTCATCTCGTTTAGGATTTTTCAGTTTTTTCATGTGGTTTTATTTTGAAATTAATGAAGAATTTATTGGAAATTGTTATTGATGGGGTCATAGGAGTTTAGATTGCATGATACATTATTTTATCTCTGTGTGTTGATCAAATGTATCTTTCTAACACTGTAGTTTTTATGGGAATATAACGGAGTCGGAAACGCGAAACGCTACGAGAAACAAGACGAAGACGAACAACGTCGGCTTCATAAAATCCTTTCCGTATGACGGAAGAAGGAATAAAAGAAACAACTCTCAAAATAACTATAAAACTCAAAATATTATTAATTGATTATTTGCACAACCTCTTGACATGATTAAATAAGGTGATGTGACTTACAAAGTAAGAAAACTTAAGGAAAAAAAAGGAAAATACATAAATTTGGATCCCTATAATGGAGTCACTGGAACACCATTAAAACTTACTAAAATAGCTCTTAAAATATTATATATTGCTCCTAAATTAATACCTAATTAATAGGTAATTAAATGTGACTAAAAATATTCAAAATAGATCCATAATCATGGAGAAATCAATGTAAATTTGATTATCTTAATTATAAGCATTAATTGTTTTCTTTTTTTTTTGTCACATTAATTGTTTTTTTTTTTTTTTTTAACTTTCCTTCCACAATAATGGTTGATTTTCTTTTCAAATCGTCCTGTATTAGAATAGCTTTTTAAATTTATGTTGGAAAAAGTTAAGCTCCCTTAGAGAAGACTTGAGGTGTGTGTGGATATATACACACGCGTGCAAACGCCTTGTATAAGTGTGTTGGCTGTTTTGCCTTAAAAGTCAGTAGTTTATATTTTCTTTGACTCAGAAATCTGCTGTTGATGTTTTTTTTTTTTTTTTGGTTCGTTCTGCTATTGATGTTAACATATCTTCTTTTACCATACTTTTAGGTGAAGGCAAAATCGCACAAGAAAGCTGAAGAGAAGGGTCACCACTGATAGGGAGGAGATAAATTTTTCTTTTTTCCCGGGCATTTCTTGTTCAGTTGTTTTGAAAGTTATGAAAAAAGCTAAGAAGTCTTTTGCATGTTGAAATTTTCCTTGCTCAAACTGATATGGCAAGACAATGATTTTGTTTAGAAATCATATGCTTATGTAATTGTTTTGTTACTTTGGAATTTTGTTGCTCAAACTGAGACTTGAGCTTTGAGCCTCACAGCATTTCCTGTAGAAATCTAAAATAATTTTAATGCTTCATCTCACATATTTCAATAGCAAATAGCTTTGAATCCCTCTCAACAATATATTAATGAAAGAAAGTCCTCCACAGCCATTTTGTTTAATTGCATGAACTGTTTCAATGTTACGTCATGAGCATACTGATAGAGGCAGAGGTCTCAAGTTTGAATTTCGCCGAGCTTACCTAATGCACAATGTTTGTGACTGATTATGTCATGTGTATCCAAGGTTTTTCAACTAAATATTAGTGTTTTTTGTCATAAATGTTTTTTTGAAGATACAGAAAAATTATTGCTTCATCATTTAGTATTATATTACAGTTTCTCAACATGAGTACTACACAATTTGCTAGCACAAGAATGGAACCGCCTTGTTTCATGTGAATTTGGTGCAGGGGATTAACTATCATCAAATGTCAATATAAAAGGGTCTAGTGAGACTCTCATACTGGTTACTGCTGAGTAGCCAAGTTGGTGTGGAAATAAATCAATCACCCCTACTTCAAAACATACATCGGTACATTATATCAGCATTCTTGTAACAGTTCACAATTGATTTTCAGTTTGAATTTCTGTTTGTTTGAACCCCCAAAAGGAAATTTAGACAGTTTTGAATGAAGTGTGACTCTCACTTGATCTAGGAGTTCAAAATAGCACCAGTTGGAGCAAATCAATGCTCTGTTTTAAGTCAAGTTGATGGTTTTGAATTCAGAATTCTGTAGGTTCTGAGGTTCTAATTTGCCTCCACCCAAAACAAATGATATTAGACCTAATCATATTAGACACTCCCAGCCATTTTGAATCAACGCAGCCCCACTTCAACCTCACCCCCTCGGAGACTTCTGCAGCACCGCTGACAAGCACACCCTACGCTTCCCACCTGCATTGGCCATGTCCGCCTTCTTCTCCCCCATGACCAACTTGAGCTTCACGTAGCCGAACTGCTCGATCAGCACCATGAACTCCCTCTTCATCTGATCATTCACCATGAACTCCCTCTTCATCTGATCATTCGTGCATCGATAACTGTCCCACCACAACCACCCCCCGTCGTTCTCCCCCCTCAATCTCACCCACTGGGACCTCTCGGGCTCATTGACCAGGTCGAATTGGCTCTCGATGGGGTTCTTGTGGAGGCATTTGAAGCTCTTGCATCCGAACTCGGTTCAATTGACAGCTGCATTGGGCATGGGAAAGGAAGGGGAGGGGAGGAGGGGAGGTGCTTGTTGGAGGACTCGATCGCGCGCACGATATGGGACAAGTGTTCGGAGACAAAGGAGAGGTTGTTTTGGTGGTGGTGGTTGAGGCGATGGCGGGTGAAGGCGAAGAGGTTGATGGAGAGGAGGGAGAGGAGCATGAGGAGACGTAAGGCAGAGGACCATAGGGTGGGTCGGCGGAACCTGGCCGAGCCGTCGCCGATCTCTAGTGACCCTTTCTTTCTTCTTTTCCTGGGTGGGTGCGAGTTAGTGTGTGTGAGAGATTCTTACATTCTTATCCCATTTTCTCTCAACTAATATTGAGGTTTATCGTCATAAAAAAATTGAACAATTTAATTTAACTCACTTATATATTAAAAAAAAAATTCATTAGTGATTTTAAAATTTTCGTTCTTTTATTTGAGTTTTTCCTTATTAGTCCCACGTATAAAGAAAAAAACAAACGGTCAAATTAATACATAATTTATGGTCTGTTCTCACATACAAATACTAGATATTTTTTCTCGTTATATGAAGTAGGATTAGACCATGGGTTTGACCTCGCGTTGAGCTACAAAGAAGTAATATCACATCCACGTACATTTTGATTTTTTGTAAAAGGATAATGGTACGTAAAATCCTGTTTTCAGCCCTAATTTCAATTTATACATATTTTGAATTTTTTAAAAATAATATATTTTACTTAGTAAAATACATACTTTTATAATAAAATGAAGTGTGTGCTCCAATTAATTGCATGGATGTATTTATAGAAAATGTTAAAAATTTCAATATATTTCGTTAATATAAGTATATGTTTTGTTAATTTTCGATTGACACATATAGAACTGGAATTGAGGTTGAAAAAAAATTGGTGTAACAGCACTGTACACAATGAAGATTGTATCATAATTAAAAGTCTATTTCCAGCCCTTATAGCCCTATATACGTTGATACAAAGTCATTGAAGCATATGTTCACATTAACGAGATACATGTTTCTATAGAAATTTTTCATAATTTTTATAAATGTATCTATGCAATTCATTGGAGTATATGCTTCACTTTTATAAAAGCATGTGTCTAATTAGATGAGTTGTACTATTTTTAAAAAATTTAAAATATATGTAAACTAGAATTGAGATTGAAAATAGATCTGAACGTAACATTATCCTAATGAATGACCCCTTGTGTCCACGCCTCGTAGATTGAACCTATTGGGTTCTTGGGCTTTTGCTCCAGCCCACTAAAGCTATATATATTTATTATTTGAGTGTTGTTACACTCAGTTTTTTTTTCACTTTAAAACAAAGTCCTATATACTAAATTAGAAATCCAGTGAAGCATATATCTCGTTAAGAGTGATGATACCCAGGCACCAACTTATAGGCCCTACTCATAAGTCCTATGAGTTGTTATAATCTTATTAGATGACATGTTGACTTTTTAAAAAGGGTAAAAAAGCAAAAACCAAAAATGCTCCCACATAAAAACCCATTGATTTCGCACGCGCTAATCAAATCACCTTAATTTCTCGTTCATCAATTAATCATCCCCATCTCTTTCGGTAAGCCAAAACCGATATTCAAATTCCCCAAAATCAAAACCGCTAATAAAATTTAGGACAGTAGAACACTTTTCATTTTATCAAAAACACCAAAGTAAACCTAGTTTTTTTTCTTCTTTGGAACCTCACATTTGATCGAAGATTTTTTGTGATTTTTTCAATGGAAGATATAAACGATGACGACGAGCAATAAGCACCTTTGTTTTTGTTGTTCAAATCTTCTATTTTGTTTTGATTGAATTGCTTGTTTTTTTTTACGATATATGGAATTGAAGTAATAGAAGATACAAAAAAAAATATCTCGATCAATTTCTGCTGAAATGTGTATAATATTTGTCAAATGTAAAATTTTAAAGTTCATAATATGTAATATTTCTAAAAAATATATGTTTTAATTTATTTTTTTGAAAAAAAAATTGATTTACTGTTACATACTGAAATGTAACAGTTTTATGTAACATTTGTTATAAGAAAGACTTGATATATCTGGAGTTTTTCTGTTTTTCTTGTTTAACAATGTAACATATTTCTTTTTTCATTTTTAAATGTTACAATTGAAAAATGTAACATACATTTGAAGAGATATTTAGGTTAATATTATTGTTATGTTACATTTCGATAAATATAACAATGCTAATTAGATAGTGCATGGAATGTGAGATATCTATGTAAATATTAATGTAATGTTACATTTCTGTAAATGTAACAGTGGTAAGTAAATGTCTTGAAGATATGTAAATATAACAATGTAGTAACAATCATTTTGAAACTGTTTGTAGAGGAAAAAGTCAGAATAACAAGCACAGAGGAAGGGAAAAAAATCAGCCGTATGTTTGTATATGATATTATGAGACAACATGCAATTCAAGCAGAGATACCAGTAGACATAAATTCAGAGATGTGCAGTTACATAAGAGCACAACTTGTATAGCAATTTGTCAACACAAGAAAAAGACATAAACAGAGGAGGATCAGATTATTTACGATACATCTTGATAATTGATCTCTCAATGTTTTGTTGAGTATGTATAAAAATAAACAATTTGCTATTTTGAAAACAAACAACTGATACATATGTTTTGGGGTGTATGAAATGAAAATATTGAAATCATATGTAATTTGTTATTTCAAAATTTGTTATTAATTTGTTTAAACTTTGCATGTGATGTAAAAACATCTATTTAAATATAAATGTTAGGTTACATTAACATAAATGTAATTATTTTTTTTGTATAAATGTAACAAGCACGGTATGTTATATTTACATAAATGTAACAGGTTTTATGAAAAAGTAATGACAAATACATCTACTAAGATAAAATGTAACAAACTTCTTAAATAAATTTTAAATTCAAATGTAATATAAGACAAATAAAACATTAACGCCTTAAGAACTCGAATGTAACACACTTTAAAATTGTTACATTTCCATTAACTTTGTTACATTTACTAAGACTCGAATATAATACAATAGAACATTGTTCTCTAACACAAAAAATTGAAACTGGTTACTATCACTTCTGCAACATTCTCCACATTACTTTCAGAATTCTTCACGTGCTTAGTTTTTTGTTTGAAAACCTTAGGTGCCTTCCTTTTCAACGGTAGTCACCCTTTACTTCAAACCTTTTTAGGGAAGTGTACACTTATGTACGGCAATAATTCTTCACCTATTTTGTGGACTACCTTCCCATGAAAATGTAGCAGACTCTCTTACAAAAGCAATTCATACATTTGCTCTTGAATGACTAGTTACATTGTGTAAATGTAATCATATTATTTAAATGTATCTATTTCACACCAATACACGCATGTAGTTGACTGTTACATTTATGAAATGTAACAAATATAAATAAAATATGGAAAATGACTATTTACATTATTAAAGATGTAACATTAACATTATACAAAATATCTATATATAAAATGTAACAGTATCGAGTGTTACATTTATAAAATTAGAACAAAAATAAATCAAAATGTGGAAAATAACAATCAATACATAAAAAAAAAAAATTGTGTTTTAAATTTAAAACATGTAACATAAATTTAATATGTGATCATAAAAGGTTAATTTTAAATTCAGATATAATTTGCATTCCAATAGGATCATAACATGATATAAAACACTTTTTAATATCAAACAAAACGAATAAGTAAAATACAACTCGATTATGAATATGAAAAAACTAACAAATGCTAAACTTGATGCGAGAGACATTGACGGGAAATCCAAATCGGAAAAAAAAAGCCGAATATGTGACTTCCAAATCCTCAAAAGCTGAATAATCATCTAAAAATCAAATCAGTGATTGAAAAATCCTCCAAAACATATTTATAATCTGCTGCTATGTAATCTTCAAAACAATAAGTGTTAAAAAAAAATCGATTATTATGAATGAATAACAATTCAATTGTGATTAACACAAAAAAAAAACGGCAATTAAAACTCCATTCTTTGCACGGTTTCATAAGGGAAAATTGTAACAGTCTCCTTGATTATAGGGAGTAGTTACCTAAAGAAACATGGAGAGTATTAAGCATATGCCACCTCATGGGGCTTGAGGTCTATAATATGGGGCTTAGGAATCATATTAATCTCGTTAAATATTATATATACCTCATTAAATATTTTCTTACACATACTAAAAGTGTATTCATTTAACTCGAAATGAAGCAATATAAACTTTTTATCAAAACACATACCTCATTAGATGATGTTTAATATTAAAAAAAAAACATGTGAGATCTGAGTGTTGGTTGGTGAACGTGACTAAGTCTAACATTTTGCTTATTAGTTAGAATGATTTATCATATTCATAGTTTCCGTTTGGAAACGAGTTTATAGAGCTTTTGGGTTTGCAAGAAGCTGTGTTCACTAAACTTATTTTCAAACAGAAAAAAAAAAAAAATTACAACTTAATTTAAAGTTGCAGACACATTTTTATAAATAAGTGCTCAAAAGATAGTTTTTTCATAATATGTGGTGAGCCAGCTTCATGCAAATAATTTAAGGCTACGTTTGGATGTGAGGTTGAAACGTTAAGATTCTTAGAATCTTGTGTTTCAAACTTAGCTTTTAAAAAGCGTTGTTTTATTAGATTTTCAACCGAAAGATATTTTGACCTAAAATGGAAGATAGTGATTTGAAAAACTCAATGCTAAAAATATGTTTGGATCCGAGTTTGAAAATTTTTAGCTTTTCAAAACAGAATCTACCTAAACTCAAATCCAAACTCGTTTCCAACTAAAGAGCCTTAGTAATTAAAAAAAAAAAACTAATTCTAATTATTGCCACTAAATTCACACCGAACATAAAAAAAAAAATTGCATATTTTTTTTATATTAATAAAAAAATATATTTAAACAATAATCTAATTAAGTCTATATTTACAAATACACGTTTACCATATTAAACAGAAAATTTATCAAATATTCATCGTGTACAAACGTTATCACGTGTACGAAAGAGTTAAAAATTTTCAATTTTTTTTTTTTAGGGTGTGTTTAAGCCCCTCCTCCTCCCCCCTCCCCCGCAAATATTTTAAAAATAGTCGCCATTTCTAAATCAATTAATTCCTTGCTTAAAAAAAAAATTAATCCCAAGGTCAATAAAGAGTGCTTATTGGCTCATATAAATCAATTAATGGTTGTCAGTCTGGTTAAAAAAAAATAATCAAATGGGACCCATTGAAATAAATTAAAAAACTAATCCCCCCCCCCCCCTCCACACACACACACAAAAACCGAAAAATCGAAAAACTTTGTGCCCCGTCGTGACATTGTCCCCCGTCGTGACATTGTCTCTCATGACATATCCAACCCATTGAAAGAATCTTCAACTCCCTTTCGGTACTTCTAGTTGTATATTTAATATTTTTTTAATAATTTTTTTTTTAAAATATTTGATTTTGATTTTTTTGTTTTTGATATGTGTTCATTTTTTTGTTAGTGGATTTGATTTATTTTTGTTGATTGGATTAAAAGATTTGTAAATATTAAGTTCATCTTCAATTCTTTAAATTTTTGTGTGAGCAATATTTGTTTATTTATTTTCAGTCTCAATTTTAGTTCTATATGCATCGATATAAAATCATTGTAGCATATAATCACATTAACGATGTATATGCTATGATAAAATATTTTTGTTGGGATTTATAAAACTTCTTGCATAATATAACAAAGAAGTGGATAAAGTTGTTTAAGAAAATGCTACTGGAAATGCTAAAGTGTATATCCCGTAAAATTTAAAAAGAGCTATTGTCTATTTTTTCAAATATGATACAAAATGCAATTGGTAAAGAAATTGGTGATGTGAAGTATTGCATTATATTGAAAGAGAACTACTTAAAACGTTTGACAATGAAATGATTGTAGATGAATTTTATGCAGTGAAAAATCGTTGAGCGCAACAAAAATAGGAGATATGCAATTTTTAGTTTATTTTTGTGACTATTATAAAAAATATCTATAAAATCTTCATCGGTGGATTGATTTATTATTGAGTGACTTGAATTTGATATTTTGTCTTAAATTATATCTTCATATATTTTATTATAATTTTTTTTATTTATTTCAAGTATAATGTTTGGTCCTTGGTCCCCTCCTTTTTCTATATCCTTGGTCCGCCCCTGATTGCAGGAAGCTACGTTTGCACAATCACAATCAGTGTAACCAAATAGTTTTATTGTAAAAGTTTCCTACACACATATTTTAGACAAATAGTATCCAAAAGCTACAATTTCAAAAGCTAAGGGAGGTGAGCAGAATCAGTTTTAAAACTCAGATTTCTACAAAATCAGTTTTGCAATTACGCAACCAAATGCACCCTTATTCAGAATCAAAAGCTGGATTCCTTTTAATTTTTCTCTCGAAATCCGTGTTTTAAAAAGCTAAAAAACAATGCTTTTTTGTTGGAATCAATTTTTTGAATTGAAAAGCAACTTTCTTTACCAAATATCAACTGCTTTTAAATATTGATTCCTGAATTAAAAAAAAGCATCCCAATAAAAATCAGGGTTTAAAATCATCTTAAAAAATAGCTTTATTTTAAAAATTATTTTTCAATCTGTGTTTTCAAACGAAACCCTAACCTTGATTAGTTAAAGAACAGTAGTTGAAGTTAATTAAAAAATAAAAACTATGATCATACATCTATCCATGATGATTTGGATGAGTACGTATTTCCAGTACAACCATTGTTATTAAATAATAATAGTGCTGCTACCTAGGCCCCATAATTTAAGCCCCATTTGTAAGCCCCAATAAGTGGCACTCTCTTATTGGTTTCCTATTTGACTTTTTCAAACCACCAAAATGTTGATGACAAAACTACCCTTCTTATAATTTTAAAAAATAACCTCCATTAATTCCTCTCCATTAAAATCGTAACCGAATCCCACAAATGGGGGCACCATTAATTCCTCTCCCCGAATTAACATATTTCAAAAAAATTTAAATGTTAGGGTTCCAATTTGGGCAAAACCATACGAATGAAATATAGTCGATCTGATCTTCTTCTCCAAAAAAATATAGTCGACAATGGCGAAAAACAAATGTTACATTTCTTGCAAATCGTCCATACCTATTCGGTTTTTTGTTTTTTTTTTTTTTGTGCGACATAAACATACACATTAGATTAATTTTTTGCACTTCTTGCAAATGTGGAATCCAATCAAGAAACTGTCTCAGTTGTCAAATTTTCCCTTCTGTGCATCATTTTTTGTTTTTTTTTTTTGTGCGATATAAAAATACACATTAGATTAATTTTTTGCACTTCTTGCAAATGTGGAATCCAATCAAGAAACTGTCTCAGTTGTCAAATTTTTCCTTCCGTGCATCATTTTTTGTTTTTTGTTTTTTTTTTTGTGCGATATAAAAATACACATTAGATTAATTTTTTGCACTTCTTGCAAATGTGGAATCCAATCAAGAAACTGTCTCAGTTGTCAAATTTTCCCTTCCGTGCATCTGAATTTCATCCGTTAATACTGTGTATCTGAAATTCACTAGTGTATCTTGATTTGGGAATCCAATCAAGAAACTGTCTCAGTTGTCAAATTTTCCCTTCCGTGCATCTGAATTTCATCCGTTAATACTGTGTATCTGAAATTCACCAGTGTATCTTGATTTGGGAATCCAATCAAAAAACTGTTTCAGTTGTCAAATTTTTCCTTCCGTGCATCTGAATTTCATCCGTTAATACTGTGTATCTGAAATTCACCAGTGTATCTTGATTTGGGAATCCAATCAAGAAACTATCTCAGTTGTCAAATTTTTCCTTTCATGCATCTGAATTTCATCCGTTAATACTGTGTATCTGAAATTCACTAGTGTATCTTGATTTGGGAATCCAATCAAGAAACTGTCTCAGTTGTCAAATTTTCCCTTCCGTGCATCTGAATTTCATCCGTTAATACTGTGTATCTGAAATTCACCATTGTATCTTGATTTGGGAAATCACAAATTTGACATTCTACAAATGTTTTATGTTTTCCTGTGCACACCATTCATATTCTGCATCAAATGATGCAATTAGCCTGTAATATCAGACACTTGTATCTAAAAATCATGGTACTGTGCAATGGTTTATTATCACATATTAAGATTTATGTATCTTAAAAAAAAATTTCCCTTCCATGCATCTGAATTTCTTCCGTTAATACTGTGTATCTGAAATTTAGTAGTGTATCTTGATTTGGGAAATCACAAATTTGACATTCGGTAGTGTATCGTCCACATTTTGCTGATCAGTCAAATCAATCACTTCCTTTGGTAAACTGGTTTCCATTTCACATGAATCGTGGATGTCTTCCAAATAATTTGATTCTTCAAATGTGTCATCCATATAATCCTCCTCACCGCCTGTTGAAAAATAGAAAAGTAGTCACATGTTATAAACTTAAAATTAAGATACAGTGTTGTATCTTAAAACCAATACAAACCATATGGATTTTGAATTACCGGACATGTTATTTAGCAGTTCATATTTTCAAATAAAGTCCTTCAAACTTTTACATGTATATACGTATATGACAATTAGCAATTAAATATTAATCAAGTACACATTAATCAATTCCATATAAATAAAATGTCAAAAATTCATTTTAAGATACAGTGTTGTATCTTAAAACCAAACAAAAACCATGTGGATTTTGAATTACCAAACATGTTAATTAGCAGTACATATATTTTAAAAAAAGTCCTTCAAGCCTTCATATATATATATATATATATATATATATATATATATATATATAGATAGATGATTAGGTGCGGCTCGTGCGGCTCGTGCGCCCCGAAATCAGACCGTCCGATCGATGGACCTCGATCGGACGGTCGATTAAAAAAAAAAAAAAAAAACCAAAAAACACGTCGACAGCCCCTCGACAGCTGTCTCTCTCGAACGAACTCTCTCGAAACCCTCTCTCTCTCGATCTCTCGCTGTCTCTCTCTCTCTCTCGACGACGACGACGACGACCCCCGTCGACGACGACCGCGACCCCGTTGACCCCCGTCACCCCCATCGACGACGACCGCGACCGACCCCCGTCACGGACCGACCCCCGTCGACGACGACCGCGACCCCCGTCGCCCCCGTCCCCCGTCACCCCCGTCACCCCCGTCGACCCCGTTGACCCCCGTCGACGTCGCCCGGGAGGGCGACGTCGACGGGGGTCAACGGGGTCGACGGGGGTGACGGGGGTCGCGGTCGTCGTCGATGGGAGTGACGGGGGTCAACGGGGTCGCGGTCGTCGTCGACGGGGGTCGTCGTCGACGTCGTCGTCGTCGTCGTCGTCGTCGTCGAGAGAGAGAGAGAGACAGCGAGAGATCGAGAGAGAGAGAGATGCAGCGAGAGAGAGAGAGAGAGAGATTTCGAGAGAGAGAGAGAGATGCAGCGAGAGAGAGAGAGAGAGAGCGAGAGACTTCGAGAGATTTCGAGAGGGAGAGAGAGAGAGAGACGGCGTGAGAGAGGGTTTTTTTTTTCGGTTTTTTTTTTTTTTTTTTTTAAATAAGCTCGACCGTGCGATCGCTGGTCGTGCGATCGCACGGTCGGGATTAGGGGCGCACGGTGGAATTTCGGGGCGCACGACCGCAGGTAAACACTCCCCTATATATATATATATATATATATATATATATATATATATATATATATATATATATATATATATATATATATATATATGACAATTAGCAATTAAATATGAATCACATAAACATTAATCAATTCCATGGAGAAATAAAATGTCAAACTTCAAATTGTGCTTGAAAATAAAATCAAGATACACGTGTATCTGGAATTTATTTTGATAGAGAAATAAAAACAAACAAAAAGGTATGTGATGAATCGAATGAGTAATAAAAAAATCAGATCGAATATGAATTATTCAGATCGAAATAAATCTAACCTGATTGGATCGCCATTGTCTCACCACAATCGATCGCGAACAAAAAAAAAAAAAAAAATGAACCGTGCAATTCTAATAACCTCCACAGATCCAAGTGAAAAAAAAAAAATTGATTTCGATGTTTGTTTTCACTTCCACCATTGAATCTAGATCTAAAATAAATGTAAATCGTGATATTTTTTTAGGGTTCGAAAGGCCTAACCTGGATGTTTGCACCACCATTAAATCGCACAAAAAAAAAGAAAAACGTTGAAATCCTCTCTTTCAACATTGAAATCCTCTCTTTCAACGTTGAAATTAAAATCGACTATCAAATCTGAATGAAAAATGAAAATTGATGTTTGTTTTCTTTGCAGCATATCAATCTTTATAAAACTCTGTGATTTTTTATTTTTTTTTATTTTGATCGTGCAATTGAAGTATCTTCATAAACCGAAGATTCTCATCCAAATCGTAACTAACTCGGTATTAATTGGACGGTTATTGAAAAAAACTGAGAGATTAGTTAGGGGTGATAATATAGGTATTTTAAGATTGCCACTTCACGGGATTTAGTATGGGTCTGGCCCTCAATCAGTTAAAGAACAGTAGTTGAAGTTAATTAAAAAATAAAAACTATGATCATACATCTATCCATGATGATTTGGATGAGTACGTATTTCCAGTACAACCATTGTTATTAAAATATTTATCACGCCATTCGTCTGCGAATCTCTCACAAAATCCTCATCAACTCCTCCTCGAAACAAAAATCCTACCTTTTGGTGAATCTCAATCGACGATGGAACTGGCGGAGGCGGAGGCGGCGATCGACAATCGTTGCGTAAAAAACAACGGCGGCAGGTCATGGCGATGCAAGAACTACCGAATGCCCGGCAAGTGCCTCTGCGAGAAGCACTACCTCTCCATGGTCCGCTACCAGGGCCGCGATCTCGCCCTTCCCCCGCCGTCCACACCTTCCGACGGCGGCTCTGTCAACGGCCAAAACTGTCCCCCCGACGACCAGCGGTGCGTCAAGACCAACGGCGGCAAGTTCTGGCGGTGCAAGAACGATCGCCTCCCCGGGAAAAACTTCTGCGGGAGGCACTCCTTCCGCGGAGGTCAGCCGAGGGAGCCGGCGCCGCTTCCGCAGATACCGACATCGGTGGCTCCGGTGGGAAGGGTTTCGGTGAAGGTGGGGACGGACGACGGGGAGGCGGTGATCGTGCCGGAGGACGATTGGCCGATGGAGAGGGTGGAGAGGCCTAGGGTTTCGAGGAGGCGGAAGGTGGCGGCGGAGGGGTCCGAATCTCCTGCGGCGCCTAAGAGGAGGTCGAAGCTTAGGGTTTCGAGGAAGAAGGTGAGGAAGGGTTTGGATGGGATACCTGATGGGGCGCTCGTGGCGGAGATGGGGGGGCCGGATCTGGTGAGGGTTTTGGATGAGGAGGCTAATGTAGCGGGCATCAGCGGTGCGGATGGGGATCTTGGGGTGGAGGGAATGGCGATGGAGAATGGAGCGAGCGGTGGAGTTGATTTTTATGGTTTGGAGGGGGGTAGGGGTTTAGAAGGGATTATGCATGACCCGAGTGTTTCTGCCGGAATGGTTGGGAGATTTGATGATGCATTCAGCTCTCTTGAGACTATGGTGATTTACTCTTTCCTTTTAACAATGCTTATAATTCGGATGATTATATCTTCGGTTATGTATGGTTACAGAGCTAATAATACCCCATGCCTTTTACACTCGAATAAAAATGTGACGACATTGCTATCGAAGAACTGCCCTTTATTGCGAAATTGTTGCTTTTGCATTAGTGCTTGGTTTTGTGTAATGGATGTTGAATCAATGCTAATATCATCCATCCAGTAGTTTGTTCTAAGAGTTGATTAATCTCTATGATCCCTCTAATAGCCACCAACAATGTTAGAATGGCACTTCATCATTTCCCAATAACCCAGCTTGAATCTGGCGGTCTAGCCCCAAGCCTCAGTGTAACACCACCACCGGTTCCAAACTATATTAAATGTTTTGAATAATCTGAAATTCCGATTATTTTGGATGATCATATTTGGATAAAATTATCCATGTTTATATTCTCAAGTCCAAATTTCAGTCAGTTTATGTTTTGTATAATCATGATTCTTGAACCTTGATAAAGGTGTGAAGCTGTATAGACTTGTTTTATACACGTTTTGTCCGCAAATGATCGATGCCGTTTGACAGACATTGTATAGTTTGACGTCGTTGGTAGCTCTTCACACCCTCACCAGACTTAGAGCTCTTTGATTGGTTGGACCACCATACTACAAAGAAAAGACCAAAAATATATTAATGCTCAGCCCTCCATAAAACATTTATTTGAATCTTATCAAGCACTATTTTTTAAGAAAAATGGAAGATCACCACCTTGTCTCATTAAAAAAAAAAAACAGAGTTAAAGACTCGTACATTGATGGGATATGAACGTCACATCAAAGAAGAAAAAAAACACCAAAATCGGTGACATGCAGCTCCCCTAAGATCTATACTATTAGGAACACACACACACACACACCCCTTCCCCCTCCCAAAAAACAAATCCCATCCCAATGACACCTTTTCCCCAAACTTTAAGGTTTGCTTGATAGCATTCCATGATTTTTCGATGTAATTTATCTTGTGCTTAAAAGTGCTCTTGTTTCTTGATTACTAAAGCACAATGCATGAAAGATAAATGGAGCCATGCATTGTGATTACAATTGAAATGCTCTTTCCAATTCAAGCACTACCAGAGACATAAAAAATTTCAATCTAGGTAATCTTATCTCCTCCAGACTTATTGAGTCACCTCACTGACTGGGAATTTCTGTTGCACCTGCCCAAGACTCTGATTGCTCTGACACTCTCTTTTGTATCCCGATACCTTTCCCTTCCCCATGAATCTTCGCTTGATGACCACCTTCACCTTAATTCCCAAATTTTCTAAATGAATGCACTGGGCAACGAATCTCGTTTTCTTACTTAACCACTAGAGGGTCAAGACATTTGTAGGAGAAGTGCTCTTTCACATGGCAATGCAATCAGATCACATCCTTCAGATCCATCCTTCACCCACCTACACCCAGTTTACTTGGCCTTGCTTGACCAATTAATGTTTAAACACCAACATTATATATTTTTGTTTCATCTACTTTTTTTGTGGAGATATCGTATCCCCATCTTTCTATACAGTTAAGGATTTTATGTCCCTCTCCCTTAGCTGTTTACTAATTGTTAATAAAATTACAGGTGGTGAGTTCCCACTGTTTTTTAAAAGAAATTTGTCCAAATGTTGACTAACATAACGTGGTATTTGATGCAGCCACCATCAGTTGAGGCCACAACAACATGGCAGATTCAACACATCAGACCATACACCCATCAAAACAGTTCACCAGCTCCACCAGGAGGTCCCACATTGACTTCATGTGTGACATCTGCCTCCCTCCACCCTGGAGACTCATATATAGATCCTTAATCTCAGTGACACTAACACAAACCTCTATGACCCTGGAGGTGATTTAGTTAGCTTCTGATTCTAATTTTTATCATACCTAGCAGATTACTTATTATTTTACAATGGGGGATTTACTTCTCTTCAGCAGATTTTGTGGTCGTGTTGTCATATAACCCTTCAGTCACGTGCATTACCTTGATGGAGGGTTGATGTTGTTGAATGTGTTGCTGTTGTGGAATCTCCTATTTTCTGAAAAACATAGATAATGTTCTAAGGGGGACATGATATTTGTAATTTTGGATATCTCAAAGGCAAAATTGTGGATTAGTAATTTTGGATATCTGTGTGCACTTGATTAAAACACTTAATGTGTACCAGGCAGGTCATTTAATAGATGATGTTTTTCTTATTTTTAATGTGAATAATAAAGGTAATTAAAAGGTTAGGTTTTAGAACTTCTGTTCAAATACTCAGGAATTAAGAAAGGGCATGACAGTTTACCGGGAGCTTGACAATTTGATGGATACTTGGAGGGAAAAATGATTTTGTTAGTTTGATGGGAAAGCCACATAAACTTGCAGCAAGAGGTTTAACATTTGTTCTGTTTTATCAGTATTCTGAGAATGAGTATAAGAAACCTATCTTATTTTTTTTTTCTGTAGAAGAAGCTTCTATACATGAAAGATCATTTTTTTTATAAGCAAGAACCATTACACTCACACTTTTGTTCCTTGTTGTAGCTCACACGAATTTGCATTGCATCACAGTTTCATACTGCTTACAATTTTGAGTATTTGTATTAATGTTAGCAAAATTATTGCATGATTTGCTACTAATATCTGGTTGAAAATTTTCTTTTTGAATGTGTCAGCAGATGTTGAATGTCTAAAAAAGAGTGGCACATTTTTATTTAACTGATTAGAGGTACCACAAACCTTTCTCATAGGAGTTGTGCAGGGCAACTCATTTCAGTGAGAAGGAATTGTTTCTGAATTCATCTCAAACTGTACACTTGAAGCATGCACGTTTTCAGTTGAGCAAACTTTCCTTGTGGTTTTGTATTGTACTAGATATTCTCATCTGTCTTGTTGCACCTTCAGCTATGCACCATGCTTCACAAATGACTCAACAAATTTGTTGAGTGAGTGAGGAAAATTTAACTTTTCAGCTATTTTCTATTTGATTGTATTTATAATTATTCTTATTAAAAAACATAATAGTAAAATTTTATTATTTGGTTGATTTGACCCGTAACTCTCGATGACAAATGATTTAAAACATCAATATTAGTTTATTCTTATTTATTTTAGTATAATTATATTCACACATTCCTTATAAATAACATGGTCTTCTAATATTTTCACTCTTATTTTATTCTATTCAACCTCTATTCTTTTGTTCAAACATAGGCTTTTAGGCAAACTAAAATTTGATGGAAAATGATGTCTGGCCATATGGGTGGTCCAATCTATATCGTTTATTGAAGTATAACAATATATTTTATAGATAAATTAGCATATTATAACTATTTTTAAATTTTTTTTATACGTTTGTATTATATACTGCACACATAATACTCTCTCCAGCATTAAACCATAATAAAATTGAGGTAATAAAATTAAATTAAACATTAATTGTTATACTCTCGATTGTAATTACAACATTAATTGTTGAACAAATAATAACGGCGAGATGAATGGAGAATAGAACAAAGAGCGCAGGCCAGGACAAGGTGGTGTGATCGTAGAAGGGTTAGGTTCGGGAGGTAGCGGGGATGGTTCAGGTGCTTCCTCGCTTGGTGTCACCCCCCCTTCATGTGGAGCATAACACGGCAATAGAAGAGGACAGGTGGTGGTAGTTCACCCTGGAGGTCAAGGTGGGCGTCGTGCACCAACGAGTGCAAGAGTGTTGGTGGGGGTATTGGGAGGTCCGACCAACGCTGTTTTCGGTGTCTTGGTGCGGTACATTGGAGTAAGGAGTGCAGGGACTCGGTGGTGTGCTGGAAGTGCAGCGGGGTGGTCATCGCCCCACGACTTGCCGAAAGGCAAGTAGAGGGGGCCCCAGCCGGTCTCTGTGAGCGTCACCGGCAGCTTCGGCCGTTTCACAATCTCCTTCCGGCATTGTTTTGACGGGGTTGCAATTGGTGGAAGCTGCGCCAGCCTTTCTTCAGGAGTGCGTCATGGCTAGGGCGGTCGAGGGCGGTCCTTATTCGGCAGTGGTTAAGGAGTCAATTCTTCAACCTTGGGGCGGGCTTGCTCTCGGGTGCATCGGGTGGGTCATGGGCTGTTTACTATTCTTGATCAACAACCATGCATTCGAGATGATATGCTAGCTGCCAGTACTTTCTCTTGTGAGGGCTGCTCCGTGCGTCTTTCGACTTGGTCCCCTGACTTGAGAGCTACACCGACGGTGCTTGGAAGGTGACGATTGCACTTGGTCGGTCTTCCCTTGCACTGGATGGAGGCTGGGTACGTCGGAATGCTGGCTGGCATGTTCGGCCGCCTCCTTGAGGTGATAGAGGCGGACTCGGATCAGGAGGGGAAATTCTTCAAGGAGTACATCATCGAGGCCGTAGCAAAACCGGCGAAGGTGGTGCGTAGGGTGTCGCTTTGGAGAGGAGGCATTTGACATTGGCATTCGGGTGGCGGACGTTGGCGCCGGAAAGTCACATTCTTGGGTGGAGGTGGTGTCCTCATTGGCTGGGTCATCGTCCTCCTCCTTGAAGGGTTTGCGCTCTTGTCCTAAAGGTATGGGCCGGTCACGTTCGCGTCGACGCCGTACCTAGCATGTCTAGCGCCGGAGGTTGGAGGTCTCATTGTCCGAGGTGTGTGACAAGAGGAAAGGCATTTTACAGGGCGATGGGGCGTTGAGCAATGGCCTATCTCTGTCGAAGGGGCGGGTGCTGTCCCCGCCAGTCCTTCGGGGGCAGTGTCTTGTACCTACCGAAAGGGGGGGGGGGGGTTGGCGTCAGAGGTTCCAATCCCGATTCTCGAGGCGAGTTCTTGCCTGGGAGGCTTGGCCTCTCCTTTTGGGGCTGTGGGCCCAGAATTGCTTCGGCATGCCCCTGCCTCCTCGTTTGTCGAAGGTGGCGGTTAGGGTGTGGTTATCCCTGTACCTATTTTAGACAATGTGGTGGATCCGTATCAGGGCCCACCGAGGGATGCATCAGTGGTCGCGAAGCCCCCTCTTCGGGGCTTGCCCTCTGGGTTTTCGGATCTGGGGGGTTTGGATCTGATGGGCCCTCGATATGGGTAATGGTGTGTCTGCCCTTAGGCGCGTCTGGTGATGCTTTCTTTGGGCGGGTACGCTTGAGTCGAGATGATCTTGGACCTGGTGGGATCGCGATCTGAGTTTGGATGAAGACCTATTCCACACGGTGTTGGATTCCCCTCCTCGGGAGGGCAAAGCGGGGGTGCCTCCCTTGTTGGGGATGCTTCGCCGACTTTGGAAGTGGGCATGACCGGAGGCCGAGCGAGATCGGAGCCTTGTCTACCAAGGGGTGACCCGATTTCTGCTCGGGATCCCTCTCCGATGCACTTGGATGCGGGGGTGCCCCTTTGGCGCTCCTCCAGGGTGTTTGACCCCATCGCCTGGATGAGATCTCACTATGTTGGTCTTCATTTTTGGGCGCGGGAGGAGTGTGTCCTCTTCAATAAGTTCCTCAAGGAAGTGTTCGATGTGCGAGGTCCTTCCGGGAGGGGCTATCGTGCAAGTAGTGGGTAGCTATTAGGTTTCTGTGGTGTTGGAATGCACGATGACTGCGAAGAGGTGGCTCTGCTCCGAGGTCTATGGCCTCCATACTGACCTTGAGTGTGTGGCTCTTTGGGGGGAGCTTTCGGAAATCCGTAGGAGGTGGAGGTTGCCATGGTGCGTGGCAGGCGATTTTAACATTACAAGATTCTTGGCCGTTGGGAACCGCCAGGGTAACCTCTCACTGGCTATGAATGGTTTCAACAATTGGATCGAAGCGGAGGGGTTGATAGACTTTCCAGTCCCCAGTATGGTGCATTCTTGGAGCAACCTTTTGGTGTAAGTGTCCCTCGCTCGCCTAGACTGTGTTGGTGGACAGCAATTGGGACTAGAAGTTCTTGGTAGGGGAGGTGGTGGGCCTTCACCACTTGCATCTTCTGTTAGTGATTCAGGGGGGGGGGGGGGGGCTAGCAAGAGAAGGCACTTCAAGTATGAGTCTTGGTGGCAAGAATGGGGTAATATGGATGAGTTGGTTTGGGCTTCGTGGGATGCTAGTGCGGGGGACCTTCGTGGTGCTCACCGCATAGCATTTAAATTGTGTCGCCTGAAGGGGGTCTTGAAGGTGTGGGGGAGGGAGGCTGCGGTTGAGTGCAGGGCACACAAGCAGGAGTGCATTGAGAGGATCGATCACTGGGATAGGGTGGAGGAGCTTGGGCAACTCTCGTACCCTGGATGGGTGGAGACGAAGGCCAGTAGGGAGCGGCTGGTGTCTTTGCTGCGTATGGAGGAACGGGAGTGGCGTCAAAAGTCTAAGGCATTGTGGCTCAAACTCAGCAACAACAACACTAGTTTCTTCCATCGCTTCGCGTCCATGCACAAGAGAGCTAATCATATCTAGAGCTTCAAGTTTGAAGGGACGCTTGTTGAGGACCCAGGTGAGCTTCGCTCTCTAGTGGTTTCACACTTCTCGCGCTCTTTCTCTCGTCGTCGGGCTTGGCGGCCTGATTGGGTGGACGACCATCTGCAGTGCATCCCTCTAGACGTTTTGGCAGCGCTGGAGGACCCTTTCGAGCAAGCAGAAATTAAACGGGTTCTTGTCGGTGCAGAGGGGAACAAGGCGCCGGGCCCAAACAGGTTCGGCTTATGTTTCTATCAAAGTTATTGGGACGTGGTGCGCTCAAACATCCTGGATATGTTTGATGAGTTCTTCGTTGGTCGGGGTGGGTTAGGATGCATCAACTCTTTCATGTTCGTTCTTATCTTGAAGAAGGAGGGTGCTTCCTCTATCGATGACTTCCGGCCCATCTGTTTGGTTAACAGTTGCTACTTGCTCCTCTCCAAGGTCCTTACTAATTGTGTGCATGGTTTGGGCTCACTTCTGTTCAAGGAGTCTCAATCAACATTCATCCCGGGAAGGGCATTGCAAGATAGTTTATTGGTGATGCAGGAGTTAATCTCGGATGTCTTCAAGGATAATCATAGCGGAGTTGCTTTGAAACTGGATTTTACGAAGGCATATGATAGTGTTGATTGGGGCTTCTTATTTCACATTTTGAGGCTGCACGGGTTCTCGGAGTATTGGCTACGCACGTTTGAGCAATGCGTCTCGACGGCTAAAGCGTCGGTGGTTCTAAATGGTGAATTGCACGGGTTCTTCCCCATCAATTGAGGCCTACGTCAGGGCGATCCCTTATCTCCGTTCTTGTTTCTCATTGTGGCCAACGTGCTTAGCTGTATGTGCGTGGCGGGTGCTCCGGAGGGTTGGATCTCAGGCATGGCGAGGTCTGTGGGGGGGACTTGATTCCCTATCTTCCAATATGTGAACAATACCATCTTACTCGGGGAGGTGGAGGAGGGTACCCTCTGGGGTTTCCACTTCATGCTTAAGTGTTTCGAGTTGTTGTCGGGCCTCAAGATCAACTTCCAGAAGAGCGTGCTCATACCAATTAACATCTTACCGGAGAGAGCGCAGACCTTGGTGCGTGTTATTGGGTGCGCGGTTCAGGCTCTACCATGTCGCCACCTTGGTTTGCCTTTGGTGCGTAACCGGCTTCTCTCCGCGGACTAGGCGGTGTTGGTGGATCGACTGCAACATCGCTTGGCGGGATGGAAACAAAGGCACCTCAGTTTTGGTAGCAGGGTCACGCTTTTACAAGCGATTCTTTCTAGCCTTCATGTTGTCTTCCTCTTGATCCATCGGTTGCCAATTGGAGTGGGAGAGGCTATCAATCGTTTACGGCATCGATTCCTCTGGTGCGACTTGAAAGAGGAGTTACATCGCTTTCACTTGGTGAAATGCGAGTTCGTTTGCCAACGTAAATTGCAGGGGATTTTGGGGTCCTCGATTTGGCAGACTTAAATCATGCATTGCTCTCAAAATGGTTGTAGCGGTGGACCAAAAATCCAAATATGGCGTGGTGTACTATTTTCAGAGAGCGCTACTCTCAAGACATCCGGGCGGGTGACCGTTTCCCAAGTCCTACGCAGCGGTCGTCGTCCATAGCGAAGGGGACCTTTGCAATGGGGTTTGGAGTTCGCGGCCTTCTTCGTTTGGTCGTGCGGGATGGGGACACAGATCAATTTCTGGAAAAACATTTGGTGCGGCGTAGTGTTGGGCCGCCTTCCCAAGAGCATTCATCTTGGCTGAGTGGAAGGAGGGGCTGGTCCGTAGCTTCTGGAGCGATGCAAATGCGTGCTGGCGCATCCCATCCTGGCGTGCGCCAGTAGGTAATGAGTTGTTAAGCATGTCGACCCTTGTTGGGCTGCTTCAAGGGGTGCAACCCTTGGTGGAGTCTGCGGATAGTTGGTCGTGGTCGCCAAACTCGGGGCAGGCCTTTGAGGTGCATCGGGCGTAGGATTGGTGGTATCGAGAGTCCCCTACAAATCTGGAGCTCATCCCTAAGTTCGGTGGGCTATGGAGGATCCTGATCCCGCTCAAGGTACGTGGGTTCCCATGGCTGGCGTTGCAGGATCAGCTGCTCACCGGAGATTTGGTAGTGTGCGCGTTGTGTAACGTGGATTGCAAGACCACCTCGCACCTCCTACTTCGATGCTCTTTTGCGAGACAGGTTTGGGCGGCTTGTGCTTCCTTCATCAGGAGGGTCCCGATCTTCGACGATGTCGAGGCGATGTGGCGCTGGGGTCTCCAAGCGGCATGTAGTCCGGTGGGCAAACAAGTTCTATTGGCGCTTCCAGCGGTGGCCTGGGCTTTGTGGTTGGCACGGAACAGCTCCATTTTCAGAGGTCAAAAGGCATACATCAAGAATATGTGGTTTCTTCTGCAGCAAGTGCGTGGCACTTGTGGGCGTGGGTGCAGGGATCCCGGCAGCCAGCATGGGGCAGCCTGGCGCACTGGCTTAGTCTCTGCGTGTGCTTGATGAGGCGTAAAGGGGGTTGCGAGCGATGTATTGGCAGAAATCTCTTACGTGTACCCATCCCCGGGTGGTGGTCGGACCCCCTCCCTCTCCCTCTTTGTGTGATGCAATGTTGTTTGCTTTTAATTGCTCTTAGACTTGGTACTATGATATTCTAATAAAAGTCGTGGTAATCGCTGTCTACCTTTGCTTCAAAATAAATAAATAAATTAAGGGGGGGTAGTCGATACGGACTTTGATGGATTTTTGTGGACATTATTCAAGTGATGGACTTTTGTAGACTTTGTAGACTTTCGTAGACTTTTGCAGACTTTCACAAATTAACTCTCATGGACTTTCACAGACATTTGCAGACTTTCACAGATTGACTCTTATGGATTTTCATAGACTTTCACAGACTTTTGCAGACTTTCACAAATCACTCTCATGGACTTTCACATACTTTTGTAGACTTTCACAAATCACTCTCATGGACTTTCACAGACTTTCACAGACTTTCAGAGATTGACTCTTTTCACATCTGGATTTCTATTAATAAACACAAAAATATTTTTAGAATTTTAAAATAACAAATAAAGAACTCAAATATTCAAATTCAACATGAATTATTGATACCCATATAAATAAAATAAAAGCAATCAGTATATTTCATATATGTAAATATATCTTTTTACTTTTATATATGTTTAAACATTATAAACAATATATATATATACATCTATATTATACAATAATAGAAACATCTTCAAGGAAAATCAAATCAAACATCATACATATAGTCAAATATATGATAAATCTATATTTTAAAAAAAAATTGTGGATGATCTAGGCATATATAATATAATCTATCATTCTCATATATTCATCAAACATATGAGGTGATAGGAATATTTCATACATATGGACATTCATAAAAAAAAGATGATAAATAAAGAAAAAAAAATGTGAATAAAAATATGAAAGGCATGTGATAAAAATCATAAAGTAGATTTGTTAAAAGAAAAAAAGAAGAAATATTCACAAAGTTGGAATAAAAGTCCATGAGAATCCCACCCATTTGGGTGGGATTTTGAAATGACTTTTTCCTTTATATTTCTCTCTCTAAAGTCCACAAGAATTCATCACTTATGAAAGTCTTCACAAATCCTGTTTAAATTGAATAACACATAACAAAATGTCTACTATGAGAAGTCTTAATTGAATAACGCTGGACTTTTTGTCCACGAAATAATGTCTTAATCGAATAACACTGGACTTTATGTCCACGAAATAATGTCTCAATCGAATAACGCTGGATTTTTTGTCCATGAAATAATGTCTCAATCGAAGAATAACGTTAGACTTTTTGTCCACGAACAAAAGTCCTGATTAAAAAACATAAGATTTATAAATCCACAAGCATGAACATTTTATCAATGAAAATCCTAATTGACTACCCCGTAAAGCGGTCCTTTCAACGTTTGGAATTCAACGACCCGGATCTTCATTTTCTCTCAATAACCGAACCCAGAATCTCATCAAAACCATAGAAAAAAAAAATAAAAATAAAATGGAAGAGCCGCCGCAACAACCACCCCCAGACGTTGCGGCGGCGGCGAAGGATCTCCCGCTGGTCCTGATATTGGAACCCTTATACCCTTCCTTCGAAGAGGCCCTCTCAAAGAGGTTCCGCTTCCTCAAGCCATGGGAGTCCTCCTCCTCCTCCCAACGACCCCTCGAAGCCTTCCTCGCCGATCACGCCGACTCCATACGTGTCGTCTTATGCGCCGGACCCGTCAAGAAGATCGACGCCGAGGTCATCTCCGCCCTCCCTCGCCTCCAGCTCGTCCTAACGCCTAGCGTCGGCATGAACCACATCGACCTCGCCGAGTGCAGGCGGAAGGGTATCGCCGTCGCCAACGCCGGCACCGTTTTCTCCGTCGATACCGCGGATTACGCCGTCGGATTTGTTCTTGACGTGCTCCGCCGCGTGTCGGCCGCGGACCGGTTCGTACGGGGAGGGCTGTGGCCCGTTGAAGGGGAGTACCCTCTTGGATCCAAGGTGACGCCCTGTTTTGATCTTCGTGAGTATTGATTTCATTGGTGGTGAAGTGGGTAACACTAATTTAAGTTTATATGGAATCATTTCATGTGGAGATCCTATATATAAAAAAACCCATCAATCTGTGTACTGGGATATTGCTATCAATAGATTTATATTGTTACTGTGCTTTATGCAAAATATTGTTGAAGTAATAGGAGAAATGACAAGAAAGTTAAAGTCTTTAGTGTTATGATACAATCTTTAGTTCTATCATGATAATCATTTCTGGTTAGGTAATCCTTCTCCTATTAGTAGGGGTAAGACTTGGATGCAGTATCCCTCGGTGGAGAGGAGTACCTCTACCAACTTGTCTAGTTTTGTTTTAGGAAAACCTTGGATGCCAACAATCACCCACAAACCTTGTCTATCATATAAGCCCGGGAAAGAATCACCATTACAACAAATTTGGTCATAGACATTCATCCTTTCAGGATTTTGGTTTTAAGGGATCAGGTAGATATCATGGGAAGCAATTCAGATCTTTGTTTTGTTCTATTTTCTTTCTCATGATTAACACTCTATAGCACATCCCGTGAAGAGGAAATGGAAATCCAGTAATTTTCTCAGTTCTTTAAGCTCCGATATGCCTGCTATCTAGAGAGGTGCCTCAGGCTTGAATTTGTTAATTATTGTTGGCAGTCAGCATATTTAAAGGTTCTGAAGGCATCTGTAAAGAAAAGTACTGCAGAGTTTTGCAGCGGAAGCAGTGACTTATAGAATTGTCGGCATACAATGTTAAACCAAAGCATATTGATCTCAGGGTCCAATTGCTTGAGTATACTAGTCATCTACTACGATGCTTTGTATGATCTTGTACTTTGCCACTTCTGTGTTGGAAGGAGTGTGAAGGTCATGGAGAATTTTTAACTGTTTGTCATTTTTCGCTTAATGGATGGATGTGGAATATTGACCTCATACAGTGACCAAGATGTAACATAACTCTGCTTTTGCTTAGCGTAATTGCTTTAGAAGATGTTAGAAGAATTTAATTCCATATGATATGGGAAACCTTAATCAACTTAGTATTTGGTTGGCAGGGAATTTAGCATGGCTATCTGCTTTTTGTCACTGTCAACAATGATCAGTGTTCAGAATACACCTTAGAACATCAAAACATTTCATAGTATTCATTAATCAACTTAACTTTTGATGTAGAGCGATCATGGACCGTTCAATCGACATGGATCATTATCAAATGGATGATTATGGTTCATTTACAATTTTAATGAGTTTTAAGTTTGTTAGGATCTATTCCCTTATTTTAGGATCTATATTTAGATTTGAATTTCAAATTTTGATTTGAATTCGAATTTAAATATTAGTTAGGATTAGATAAAAATTTATTTGTGATTTTTGCATATTTAGATAATCTGTTAGGATCCTAGTTTGCAGATTTAGATAATCTGTTGAAATCATAATATGTTAAGGATTCTCTACTCTATAAATAGACCTGTAATTCACATTATTAATGAAGTTATTGATTATTAGAGTTATTATTTTTCTTCATTTTTGTTATTCATGGTGAATATCAACTACATCATCTGGTATTTCGTCAGAAATCAATAGATTGTTGAAGCCCAACGCCCTGGCATTCTTCTTGAAGAATCACCGCTGAAGCCTGCCGATTTCGTATCTTTGATCGAATCCGTAGAAGAGCGTATTTATACGCTACATCAACTTTCTAGTTGCACGGTACAAGTGCTTGGGAATAATAGACAAACATGCAGTGTCTGCCAGTGTGTGTTCCTCAACATGGTTTTGAGCTTCATAAATGGAAAAGGGATGAATTATAGTAACTAGCAGAGTTGATGTAAATTCTGCATGCATTATGGTCAAGTCTATCAATTATCCAAAAAAAATCCGGATCTGATCCAAATCTGTATCCGACTAATCAGAAATATCTGATATTTGAAGATCCGAAGTACGGATATGAATATCAGTGTATTCGATCAAAAAAATATATGTATCCGACATATATTATATATATATATATATATTTATATTATATATTGTCCAAATTTGTTATCTTGTATGATTAATCACAATCATTATATATTATTTTACTATTAAATTTTCAATGTATGATATCTAAAAGAGAGAATAAATCTGAAAATCTTAATTTTAATTTTCATATCTTTCTAATATATCATTTGGTTATTCAATTTAATGTTAATATTTAAACATGTAAATCATATGAAAAATATCCGTGTCCGATCCGTATCCAAAAAGATCTGAATCCAAAAATTAATATTTGTATCCGAATCTGAAAGTTAGGATATAGATCTGTCCGATCGACAGGCTTAATTATGGTTCTACATTCTCATTTTTTGATATTGCTTCTAGGCAAGAAAATTTATTTTTATAACTTTTTTATCTGTTTACTTACCTTTTTTTTATATTGTGTATGGGGTTCCCATCTTATAGATATGCATAGGATTTGGCCTAACCTGCCTAAATTCATGACCGATCATCCTCATCTTTGATGATAACTGTTAACCATAATTATTTATTAGAAGAATCACTGGTATCTTTCATCAATTAAGATTTGCAAGTTACATAGTGGATGATGTTAACTTCATGCCAGTTGCATCATCTTGTTTGCACTGATAATTTGGATTTTATAAAGTCTACTATCATCAATTGCTATTGAAGAGTTATTTCCATTTGATTTGCATTATTGTCTCAGTTCTGTGCATTTGTTGATTGGTAGAATCTGCAAGACTTACCTGCTCTTGTAGGCCAGTTCTTTGATATTATTCATGCATATTATGTAATATTAGGTGCTATACATTTCCAATATAGTTTAACGGTGTTTACCTCACAGTTAGGGTTAGTCTATTGGTTTTTCCTCACTTTATAATTAACTCTACAGCTGAGTGGTAAACGTGTTGGAATTGTTGGTCTTGGGAGCATTGGATCTGAAATCGCAAAAAGACTGGATGCCTTTGGCTGTATCATCTCATATAATTCAAGGACAAGGAAACCATCTTCTCCGTACTCATACTTCCAAAACATTTGTGATCTCGCAGCGGATAGTGACATACTCATCATAGTTTGTCCATTGACTGATGAAACACGCCATATCGTCAACAGGGATGTCCTCTTGGCTCTAGGAAAGAAAGGGGTAATCATAAACGTGGGTCGAGGGCCGCTCATTGATGAAAAGGAGTTGGTGAGGTGTCTGGTGGAAGGAGAGGTGGGTGGTGCTGGTCTCGATGTGTTTGAAAATGAGCCTAATGTGCCACAGGAGCTTTTTCTCTTGGACAATGTCGTGCTATCGCCACATAAAGCCGTAGTCACCCCAGAATCCGTTCAAGAACTGCTTCAGCTTGTTATCGCCAATCTCGAAGCTTTCTTCTCAAACCAACCCTTGCTCACTCTGGTGTAGGAATGGCGACGGGCTGGTGACAATGTATCTCTTCTTTAGCCAGCATGGGCACGTAATGTTAGTAAATCTAAGCCTCAACTGTTTATGCAATAAACTTTTAAGTTGAATTTAAAGCTGCCTACACATGGATCTCCTGAGTTTAGTGAATGCTTGGCTTTTCTTATGCAGTACTTTCAAGGGAGAAAAAGTTTCTGTATCCATTGGAGTATCTTGAATGTAGAAAATGATTCTTCACTTGTATGGATCGCTCTATTGTTGATGGAATGAATGATTTTATGAATAATTAAACGCTGATTTATGCACAGGCCTTCCTCACTGACTACATGACTAGAACTAATCTCAGGTTAATAATATAAATTCGGGTCATTACCTCAGGGAAATCCATTGTTTGGGATTCTGTTTTATTTCAGTTCCCTTTGACATGATTAGTGATGTATGCTATGATTAGTTTTCCCAGGAAGAGCGGTGGGTTTGTACAGTGAACCTTCATGGCTGGCAGGAGTGATAGGCTTGAGCCTGTTTGCTGGCAATCAACATGCTAAGAGGTAGTTTCAGTAAAATAATATGCAGTTTTCAATATTGAGTATATCATTTAAATAGTGTACATATGTGAGAACCTTTTTTTGGTTATGTAATCACTGGGTTTTATACAGAAGGCCTCATGATACAATATGCATGCATATGCATGACTTGATGAGGTGAGATATTAAAAATTTTAAAAATTTCTCCTCTTCACTCTTTGGAGATCTAACCCCAAGGGTGAATGAACTAATTTCAAGTTATACATAACGATGACATCTAAGAAAAGCAACATTGAACATTCTATAACTTTGCTCACATTTTCAATATTTCATAAACACTCTTCCTGTTTGAATAGCAATGTAGTTTTCTCAGGATATTTTCATTTGGTTCTATTTTTGATCAATTATCATTTTTGTCTTTAGAGCATGATTATACCATTCTAGCCTTGATTTGTTTTTGGATGACCAAAATCACCCACAAATCATTTGTTTATGCCAAGTCCAAAAGGATTCGAACTGATGTCAATGGGGAGCAACACCATGGCTCTAGTCAAACTCTTGGTTTTAGATAAATAGTCGATCCTTTGTAAATTTTCTTTCAAAATTATTATTGAAATTTATTCTATTTTATTCAGACAAATAGCTCTTTTGTTATTCCATCTCTATTGGGACTAATCTCTCTGTTTTCCTACCGCCTTGAGTTTTTAGTGTACCAGAAAAAGAGACTCTTTGACCATCTGGGTTCCAAATAAACAACACATCCTAGTTTTGAACATTAAGATTGAACTAAAAGATAAATCCCATACACCAGTTAAGAAGATCAGATAGAAAATAAAGGGAGGATGGTTGTTCTTCCATGACAATGATAGGAAGAAGAAAATTATAAATATCAATCTAACATGTATAAACATAACTGAAGTCATTAGCTTAGCTACCAAAGAAAAAATTAAAAAAAAAAAAAACAGTTACCTAAAATAATCATATAGCACATAGCACACACTAACTGTGGTGTCCTATGTGATTTGGCCATGCCAAATGTGTACAAGAGCAATGAATCAGTGATGATACAACAACAAACATATATGAAAAAAAACTATCAACAGTGGTTTTGATTCTCTCACGTATCCACTTCAATTTCGTGATTAGTATAAAAATGGAGAAGATAAGATTTCATTTATTTAAAATTTCAAGGTTGGTGGATTTGATGCTTTTTGTGCATGTGCATGTGGGGTGTTGTTTATTCACCAGAAACTTAAAAATGGTTTTTTTTTTTTTTCTTTTCTTTTGACAAAACATCCCATGTATTCCGGCCAATAACATGATCATAACCTATAGTTTATTATTTAACATTTTTGGCAGTTTGTCCGGTCAAGAAGTACGTATTTTTAACATTTTTATTTTGTTATATATAAGTTATAACCAACAACATGGACAGTGAATAAACATTGGTTGTTTTATTTAATCTGTCTCTCGCCCTCTCATTCTCATGACGCATAAGTCTGATCTGATTTTTTGTTTTTAGTTGGTGCCTTCTTTAATAATTTAATTAACTGATAAATCATGGGTTGTTCCTGCCATTTTGTTCAAATGAATAATGGATTCTACATGATAAAGAAATACAAAATTGTTATAAAAATCTTCTTCCATGTAAATTTTGTCGTGGCCTTGGGTCTCAGTTGGAACTAATTCTTAGAAAATGAATTATTTGATTAAAATAATAGATTCTAAATTTTTTTATTTCCAATCAATTTTTTCATAACTATTTTGTTAACTTTTAAAAATAAAAATCAAAAGTTAAATTTCAAAAAATTCATATTATAAAAGTAATTTTGAAAAAATAAAACCCGTTTGAAAATTTATTTAAATAAGGTTTTAATCTCATGGCTAAATTGAAATGACATGAGACATGTCTGATCCATCCTTTCCATTTTCTTCTTAAACCCAAATATGGATACAGTTTTTTCTAAGAACTTACTCACACAATAGTTAATTAAATGAGTTTTTATTTTTTAGTCCCTGTAAACTATGTGATTTAGTGATTGATTCCTCACTTCTTCATATTTCAGTCCTAACTTATTTGGTTTTCATTTTAGTTCTTGGGAGGGACTTAAACCGAAATATGAAGAAGCGAGGGATCGATCACTAAATCATATAGTTTTTGGGGGTTTAAAAATAAAAAATCCTTAATTAAAATGTGAAAACATATAATAATGATTCAATTAAAAAAGTAAAACCGCACTACTTTTGTCCCATCTAAATAAAAAAATCTATTAGCAAGGGGGTGTAACTGAATGTTTTAGAACTTCAAGGGGTGTTTTGATATAGGTTTCAAAGATTTTAGGAAGTCCAAACGCAATTTACCCAAAAGATATTAGGATAAGAACACATTGGACGATTTAGATTTAATCTCACGAATTGAAATTTAGGACCAATTTAGTAACTCTGATCCTTAATTTTTTTATTTTTTATTTAAGAATAATACTCTATAAGATTTGATTATTTGACTTCTCTCAAGGAGATGAGAGGTGTTTACCAACTTAATCAAATATCAGTTCCCAAGCTAAAATTTGATTGAATATTTAAATATAAGTTCAGATTGGGCCAAGGAACTAACCTAACCAAACTTTGATAAGGTTTGTTTAAATATGAGTCTAATAGGGTTCGAGTCCGACCACAATCTAACATCTGAAACCCTAATTGAAATCCATCCAAAGGTTGGGTCAAATCTCAATTAAGTTGCCCCATGTAACCATACTCTTCCATGCTTTTTATTTAAAAAAAAGAAAAAAGAAGAGAAAGAATAAAAAAACCTCCGGCCATTCTTTCCAGTACTATTGCGGTATCTCTCAAAAACATTTATTTGGGCAAAAATCAACTCAAAAAAAATATTGAGACATGAAAATCTCAAGTGCCTAAGGTTTGGCTCAATGGGTCAAAAATAGTTGACTGGAAACTTGAATGTGTTCTATATTATATTCAGACCAAGAAAATGTTTCAATCCTTCTAGATGCAGTTATCATCATTGAAGAGACCATCTGTCAATGTAAACATTTCTTTTGTTGCTCTTGATCTTTAAAAAAATGCAGCACCGGATATATCACCCTTAAATGACATGAGAAAGAAAAAAAACAGAGGAGAAAAATTGCCCACCACTCACAAAATAAAAAATTGAGATATTTTTGTTTGGTTAAAAAGTGGAAGTCCCATGGCAGTGCAAGTGGGAGCTCAACTTGAAGTTGTGGATAGAGTGCATTAACATAGCATGGCATAACTGTCCTCTTTCATGTATGAAATTAACTATGTTGCTTTGAAATTTTTATTTTTAATTTTTGAATTGGTCTTCCATGCATGTGTTTTCTAAAGGATAACGTGGAGTCCTATGTATATTCCCAATATGTTTAATTTTGATTTGTTTTATACACACACACATATAATTTTCATATAAACATACATTTTCGTATTAAAATAAAACAAAACGGCAATGTATAAAGTCAACCTACCAATTTGATCATAAGATTAGCCACGGAAGATATCTCTATCGCAAATTAAACAAAAAAACAAAAGTGTATATGAAACATGCAAGACATTAGCATAAAACGGTTGTGTCACTTGTGTGTGAGCATGCCCTTTGTTAGAAATAATCAATCTGCAATAGTGACCATAAAAACAAAATCTAGAGTGAATTTGAACAAGTCTATTTTTTCCACGTCATTTGTTCCATGTCAGTTTTAGCCCCACTGATCACATATTCACATGCAAGGGAGTTCTGGGAATTATTTATTTGTCTGAGTGAAAGAAAAAAAAAAATATATATTTTGGGGAAAAAGGAAATTTTTTTGAAAGTATTTGAAGAAAAATTAGTAAATTTGAATATATATATATATATATATATACGGAACTGATATTGTGCGGTCGAGACGGGAATGAGTGCATCGTGCGAGAATTGGTGAGCACCGTTCGATCGCTGAACTTATAATCAGACGGTGCAGATTATTTTTTTATTTTTTTAAAAGAAACCGGATGAAACCGGCTACTATCACACTTGTGACCTCTCCCTTCCACCCATTCCTTCTCTCTCAAACCAGAAGAACAAAAAAACCAAATGAAGGTTTGTTAATGGTGGACTCTCTCTCTTTCTCCCTCATTCATTTTTTTTTTCTTTTAGGTTTCTCTCTCAAATCAGATGAACAAAAACAAAAACAAATGAAGCTCTGGCCCTTCAAGGTGATCCCCGGCCCCGATGACAAGCCGATGATCATCATCTCTTTTAAGGACTAGCAGAAGCATTTCACCCCCAAGGAGATCTCGTCAACGGTGCTCATTAAGATGAAGGAGATCGCGCAGGCCTATTTGGGTTTCTCCTCTCTGTCACATTTTGGGTTGATATTTCTACAACTCTTGATGGAGGAGCTACTGAATGGAAGTCTCTCTGTTTTTTTTTTAATGGAAAAATGTGTTGTTTAGTTATGCTTATATCAATTGGAATAGTTGTTGTTTAGTTCCTCAAATTATCAGTTGGACAAGTCAGTTTGCATTAAAATCCAATGTAAAAATTAATTATGCAGATCTTATTGGATAATACTCCAATTACTAATTAACATATTTTCAGGTTTGGGTCACATTAAAATCCAATCAGGAGAATCAACTCATCATTATGTCTTTAAATCTTAGATGGTTTGGTTTTTCATTGAAGACCAATTTATGTTTCACCAACTATATCTGTTCAAATGCCAAGTGAAACTAAACATGATTAACTATATCTTATTCAATTACTGTTCTTATTAAAAAAACTACAAATTAAACATCACATATCAATTTATGCTTTAATCATTACAACTTGTATAACTTACAAATGCCAAGTGAAGTTGAACATGATCAACTACCTGGAAAACCACTGCTACATAGTTAGATGCAGATATTTGATATCTGATGGTCTTCAAAATTCTCCAGGTCCCTGATTTAACTACTGCTTACATACTATTTTATCAAGAGTTGACTGGAAACTTGGTTATATTACATATTTATAAGATTACATTACATATATATGTGTTTGAATTCACTCACTGGCTAAAGCTACCAATCTCACTGGATGTGTCTTCAGACACAGTTACCTACATACAACTCCCCAGTTACATTTATTTGTAAAGTAACTTAACTACCTGTGGGCTTAAATTACATACATACAAACCTGAATTCACTCACTGGCTCAAGCTACCAATCTCACTGGATATGTCTTCAGATGCAGTTACCTACATACAAATCACCGAATACATAAATTGGTGAACTGACGTAACTACCTGTGAGCTTAAATTACATATATACACGCTTGATTTTACTCACTGTCTAAAGCTACTAATATCTATGGATGTGTTTTATTACACAGTTACCCACATACAATTGATTGGTTACATATATTTGTGAAGTGACTTAACCACATGTAGGCTTATATTACATACACACACGCCCCAATTTAATCACTGCTTTAAGCTATCAATAACTCTGGGATGTGTTTTAAGACGCAGTTACCTACATACAACTCACCGGTTACATATATCGGTGAACAGACTTTACTACCTGTGGGGTTAAATTACATACATACACGCTCAATGTCTGAAGCTATCAATATCTCTGGATGTGTTTTCAGGTGTAGTTACCTACATACAACTCACCGGTTACATATATTTGTGAAATTCCTTAACTACCTGTAATTTTAAATTACATACATACATAACCCAATTTTCTCACTGTTTAAAGCTACCAATCTCAATGAATGTGTTTTAAGACACAATTACCTACACAACTAAGCGGTAATTGTGTCTTAAAACACATTGAGCGGTAGTGAGTAGGTTACCTACTCCTATTTCCGTCACAAGATAATATAATTTTCATAGTTAACATCAGGTATCTATAAGAAATTTTGTGCCACAAGACATGCTTTATATCTCACAATTTAATTTTTGTTATTGTGCTCTCTTACAATACCCATTTGTATCCTATAGACTTTACATTTTCAGTTGTTTGGACAACAAGTCCAAAAACTTCACATTTCGCGAGCATCTGTAATTCTACCTACATAGCTTCTTTCAAATTTTTGGCCAATAATTTTTACGTCGACATTCTATGACGGTTCATGGTTTTGGATCCTCATTATCTTTTATAATAGCAAAAGCAACATCATATGAAATACATTATCAACAATAATTTTATTATATCCCATCTTTTTTCTTTATTATTTAATGAGATCTCATTGTTTATATGTGCCTCCTGGGAGGTACCTCTTCTGAACTTATTTCTTTAGAAAGATGAAATTGATCAATTGCTTCTGTTGCTTGTATTGGGATCTCTTCGGGAGCACTAGCCTCTTTGTTTATCTTTTTTCGTACCTTTCTCTTTCTGAGAATTAATTTTGTCTTTTACACTAATCGGCCGGCCACACTTTTGGCATTCCTTATATTCATACAATGAATATTGTTCTAAATCATGATTTTAGCAGCTATAGCAAAATATATCATCAATGATCACTTGTTTGCAATCCCACAAGATCCTTTTGTATTTGTATGACATATGGAATTTCTTAATTTCCATGTATATCCTTTGGGGACGTGTCACTTCAGGGACATATATATGTCTCTTTGGATATTTTATCTTCTGCAGAAGTTAATAATGTTAAAACCTTACTAAGAAAACCTTGTGGGATAAAAACTTAGTGAATGAAAAAGAGTACAATATTCTTGTTTATGTTTTCATACTGCCTCATTAAAACCTTGCCAGAAAAAACCCAATGGAAAAAACCTGGTCGAAGGAAAAAGAGTGCAGTACACAAATATTTTTGAATTAAATTACTCCCCCTGTTTTTAGCATGAAGATATTTGAGTCGAGGCATTCCAATGTTTTGCTTCAGCTTCTTGAACATCATGGTCGGTAATGCTTTGGTGAATAGATCTTTGATGAAGCCTCCTTTTAAATCATGTTATACATGCAATGTTTTCTTCATGATGAACGTTGAATTATATTTAACCACTAGAAAATCATTTTAAATATAATAAACCCGTATTTGTTGTTTTTCAAAAAAAAACCTTTTCACAATACCAATGTTTTCATGTAGAATAACACTTGGCCAACAAATTAACCAAAAATACAATATCTACCTTGTGCGAAATATAATAAAGCACTTACTGCACTTGTATATGCTATTTGCACTAAGATATGGTATTTCAGGACCAAGAAGTTTTTCATTATGAGTAAATGAAAAATAGTCCTTATTTTCTTATAACAAAATGATTGTTATTTTATAACAAAATAGTGAGTAGGTTACCTACACACTACCGCTCAATGTGTTTTAAGACACAATTACCGCTTAGTTGTGTAGGTAATTGTGTCTTAAAACACATCCATTGATATTGGTAGCTTTAAACAGTGAGTAAATTGGGTTATGTATGTATGTAATTTAAGCTTACAGGTAGTTAAGGAATTTCACAAATATATGTAACCGGTGAGTTGTATGTAGGTAACTACACCTGAAAACACATCCAGAGATATTGATAGCTTCAGACATTGAGCGTGTATGTATGTAATTTAACCCCACAGGTAGTAAAGCCAGTTCACCGATATATGTAACCAGTGAGTTGTATGTAGGTAACTGCTTCTTAAAACACATCCAGAGATATTGATAGCTTCAGAATATGATTAAATTGGTGCGTGTATGTATGTAATATAAGCCTACAGGTGGTTAAGTCAATTCACCAATATATGTAACCAATCAATTGTATGTGGGTAACTGTGTAATAAAACACATCCATAGATATTAGTAGCTTTAGACAGTGAGTAAAATCAAGCGTGTATATATGTAATTTAAGCTCACAGGTAGTTACGTCAGTTCACCAATTTATGTATTCGGTGATTTGTATGTAGGTAACTGCGTCTGAAGACATATCCAGTGAGATTGGTAGCTTGAGCCAGTGAGTGAATTCATGTTTGTATGTATGTAATTTAAGCCTACAGGTAGTTAAGTTACTTTACAAATAAATGTAACTGGGGAATTATATGTAGGTAACTGTGTCTGAAGACACATCCAGTGAGATTGGTAGCTTTAGCCAGTGAGTGAATTCAAACACATATATATGTAATGTAATCTTACAAGTATGTAATATAACCAAGTTTCCAGTCAACTCTTGATAAAATAGTATGTAAGCAGTAGTTAAATCAGGGACCTGGAGAATTTTGAAGACCATCAGATATCAAATATCTGCATCTAACTATGTAGCAGTGGTTTTCTAGGTAGTTGATCATGTTCAACTTCACTTGGCATTTGTAAGTTATACAAGTTGTAATGATTAAAGCATAAATTGATATGTGATGTTTAATTTGTAGTTTTTTTTAATAAGAACAGTAATTGAATAAGATATAGTTGATCATGTTCAGTTTCACTTGGCATTTGAACAGATATAGTTGGTGAAACATAAATTGGTCTTAATGAAAAACCAAACCATCTAAGATTTAAAGACATAATGATGAGTTGATTCTCCTGATTGGATTTTAATGTGACCCAAACCTGAAAATATGTTAATTAGTAATTGGAGTATTATATAATAAGATCTGCATAATTGATTTTTTATATTGGATTTTAATGTAAACTGACTTGTCCAACTGATAATTTGAGGAACTAAACAACAACTATTCCAATTGATATAAGCATAACTAAACAACACATTTTTCCATTAAAAAAAAAAAAAACCAGAGAGACTTCCATTCAGTAGCTCCTCCATCAAAAGTTGTAGAAATATCAACCCAAAATGTGACAGAGAGGAGAAACCCAAATAGGCCTGCGCGATCTCCTTCATCTTAATGAGCACCGTTGACGAGATCTCCTTGGGGGCGAAATGCTTCTGCTAGTCCTTAAAAGAGATGACGATCATCGGCTTGTCACCGGGGTCGGGGATCACCTTGAAGGGCCAGAGGTTCATTTGTTTTTTTATTTTTTTTGTTCATCTGGTTTGAGAGAGAAACCTAAAAGAAAAAAAAATGAATGAGGGAGAAAGAGAGAGAGTCCACCATTAACAAACCTTCATTTGGTTTTTTTCTTCTTCTGGTTTGAGAGAGAAGGAATGGGTGGAAGGGAGAGGTCACAAGTGTGATAGTAGCCGGTTTCTTCCGGTTTCTTTTCAAAACATAAAAAAACAATCTGCACCGTCTGATTGTAAGTTCAGCGATCGGACGGTGCTCACCAATTCCCGCACGATGCACCCATTCCCGTCCCGACCGCACAATATATATATATATATATATATATATATATATATATATATATATATATATATATATATCAAAATGTTAAGCAAATTGATACATCAAATCATTGAAGTTGTTAAAAAAAGGAGCTAATATTTTTAGTTTTATATTATTAATGAGAAATTATTTCCAAGTATCTTTTAGTTTTAGTAGCTAATGTGATTTGTTCTACTATTATTAAAGAAACTAATTATATACATGCATGGATACAGCGCACATGCATCATAACCTGGACAACATTCCAAATAATCTAAATATTAAAAATGTATAATGGAGATACAGGCATTCGGATAAGAGGATAAGTAGAAAGACAAGTGGTTGGAAAATAATTTATCTAAAAAATAAATATAAAATATGGAGATAAATTTAGATTTTGAATAAAAAAATTAGAATATATATAGAATACAAGACATCTCACAACAAAAGCATATATCATTAGATAAAAAAATCATCTTCTACAAAAACAAAAAAGAATGCATATTAAAGCTCACCCCAATTTTTTTCTTAATTAAAATATAAAAGATAAGAAGAAGAAGAAGAAGAAGAAGAAGAAAAGTGATTATAGAACAAGAGAAATCATAAATGTTATTAAAAGGCCAAAAAAAAAAAAAACATTGGGCATGCTTGACAGCTGAACTTATGGTGGTAGTGTTAAAAGAAAGACCCTGTGAGAGCACATGCTGCACAGTTTAAAGGATTATATTGAACATGACACATTCGATATAATGAAATCCAAATAGATCGAACAGTATGTGTTCATCGACACGAGCGTGGGTTCGGACTTTGTCTAGGTTAACTGCGACACGGATGATGCTCTCTCTTTGATCCCAGCACAACAGCTTTAGGCACCTCACAAAATTCCATTCAACTATATATGATTCTCTCTCTCTCTCTTTGAATTTCTTTATCCAACAGTTTCTTTTTCTTTTTTTGTGTGATTAGGTCGGGCATATATGTTTAGGGAAGAAAATCATGGAATCATGTTGGGTTAGCATGTTGGTAAATATATCCCCCTCTTCACTGAGTTGTCAATCATGTACTACCGCATTTGTTGTTGTTTCAATATGTACAACCATATTTACAAGCCAGAAAAGTTTCGAGCAAAATATTCTAAAACTTGGATATCTTTTTGTTTTCAGAACGGTCATATTTATAAACTTTTTAAGTCAACTTGAGGGTGGGGATTTTCAATGGAGCATTTTGATTGGTTCATGTTTAGTGCACACAGATAACAAAAAAATGGTAATGAATCGTCTCATCTGACCTTTTGGTTAATGTAGAAAACCATGTTTAAGAATTCGATTTGCAAAGTTCATTAATTATTTGAATTTTGGGTGAGGAATTGTATTCAATCTAAAATCCTGATCTGCATATAGCCCATAAGCCATATGATGTTTACATTTCATAACTCAAATTCTAATGAGGCATGAAGGAGAAGGCCAACACTTAACAAAAAAAATAGACAAATGATTTGATTCAATTCTAATATTAGATATTGAAAAACTAGCTAATCATCTTTCGGTGGCTAATGAACCTCATCAAAAATGTTCCACCCAATCATCCCCACCAAACACCCACTCGTGCATGCACTCCTCCCATTCCCAATCATGGGATCTCTCACAAATAAATAAATAAATAATAATAAAAAATCTCATCATTTGCACTTAAAATGATCGAAATGACTGACATTTATAAGTCTGGTTTAACACACGCACAAAAAAAAAATAAAAAAAATCTAACCCACTCCAAATGTAGGCTAACCAACAAACCATGCTATGATTATGGGGAAAGCTTTGATTTTAGTGGGTTTTTGATATGATCGTACTGAAGAGTAGTAGATGATTAGTGGGTAACAACAAAGGATTCTTATGTTGTTTGTTATATATATATTTTGTGTTTGCGTTTGTGTATATATATTGGTGGACGTTATGGTAGTTCTGTCTTTGATTGGTAATATTAAAAAATTGCATCTGAGCATCAACTTGCACATGGGTCTGTGTCTGATCATTGCATCTTTTCCTCTCTCTCTCTCTCTCTCTCTCTCTCTCTCCCTCTCTTCTTTTTTGCCTTTTTATATACATAGACGAGCATCTTCTGAAACTCAACCACTTTCTGTAACAGCCAAAAGGACACCTCTCTCTCTTGTTTTGCATGTGGAGGGTTTTCACCAGGGTTCTAAATTAACAGTATTTTTTTCCCCTGGTTTTGTGGATGGATTAGTTAAGATGTATACCTTATGTCTTATTAGGGAGTCTGGATCTCCTGTGTCTAGTAATACTTATAAGCCAATTTGTTGTTCTAATTAGGAACACCTGAATTATAGTCATTGGATTCATTTCACTTTTGTGGTCCATTTCTATAGTCTTCAAATCCATCAAAATTGAATTCATGAACAATGAATCATTCATTTTATAGATCAGAGTGTCAAACGTAACACGCTTAACAAACACATAAATTAAATAATTTGTGTGAGTTAATGAGAAACTTTACATTGATGGCAAAAAAAGCATTTCTAATAATGGAAAAACATTTCATTACAATATATATATATATTTATTTATTTATTTGTTAAATCTTCTTCTGTCAACAGACGACAATACTCAAATCTAAATAGTGATGGTACATCTCCTCTTCGATCCTACTAAGAGGAGGTTAGATAATCGATATTTATTAGATATAAGTAGCCAGGGGTAAGACCAGATCCAATGAACATTAAATATGACAATACCACCTGTGTCTATTAAATGGAGATTTCATATTTTTTTTTAAAATCATTTAAGATGTGTTCTTCAATCATTATGGATCGATCCTCAACCGTTGATTCTGCTCTTTCATGCCCGTCGTTGATGTCAGTGTTCTTTGTTTATTTTAATGTATGAATTTCCATCTCATTTGTTATAATCAATCTTAAAAGATTTTTTTATACAATATCATGCTCTTTGGCATTAAAAAAAGGAAAACTTTTCACCTTTTGTACATCACAATCTAAATAAAACCCCATTCGATGAACCTTGGATGTTTGATCCCGACCTCTTACACATCCCTGAGAGGGAAAACCTTTCCTTTATCTTTTCTTTTTTTTTTTTTTAGAAAAACGCCTCATACAGAAAGTCTCAATCATGAAAGATGATGGTCCCATATTTCATCAATTTCACATGTTACCACATCACCCCCCATTAGATTTTTCCATTGATCATTACCCTTTTTTCCAATAATAACACCCACCACCATGTACTACATGCATGCTTACATAAGATGATTAAATTACAATGCTTCAAGATTCTCAGTGTTGCAGATTCAGATATTTCTTGCTTATACCAATGAAGGTTTAAATAGATGATATAAAATTGTTTAATATAAAATTCAATATTTAGATGATGTAAAGCTGTTTATTATAAAATTCAGTATTTAGATGATATAAAACTGTTTAATATAAACGTACATGGTTTTCACGTGAATTTTAATTAAAGTGCGAACAATTTTCCAAAAATTGTTTTTCCATCATTAAATGGAACTGCTTTATTGGTTTCTAAGGGGATTCTTTTGTGTCTATGAATCCAAATGCACATGTATGATCGAGACATTAAGCCACCAATATTTTCTCTATCTTTCCCACCCGATTCACACCTGGTCTATTTTGATTCTTATTGAAATAGATATAACTACAATTTTTCTCAAAAAAAATATCTTCTCTCTCCATATTATTAACTAAATTAAAAGTGTTTAATTCTTTTTACGCGCGAGAAATGAGTTCCTTTATAATACAATGACTGTGGGTTTGACAGTTGATGTTTGTCAGGTACACTAATTGAACGATGATTTTTTGTGTACATATTTGTATCTTGTGATGGATGTAGAAGAACTCTTATTAGAGACTAGTCAGACATAATAAGATCTTTATCAGATCCCATGATTCCATCTACAATTCATACAAATCAACCATTACCCATTTCATAAGAGCGTTGCCATACTCAGTTTTTTTACAACCTAAAATACAGTCATGTATACCTTGTTAAAAATCAAGTAGGATGATATATATGTCTCATTAATTTTTTTACACTTATTAGAATTGAGTTCATTGAACTCGAAATGAAGTGACATACATTTTTTTATCAAAGCATATACATGATTAGATGTCATTTATTATGTAACAAAAAAATCATACTATGTATGATTTAAGTTTTAAACTATAAAAATGATCGAACCTAACATTTTTTATTTATTTTATAATAATAAAAAAAACCCTTGTAAATAACCTCCAAAGTCGGGCCATTTCAAAACCTCCCCATCTATAAAACCCTTCCAATCCCTCACTCTTCATAGCCTGCTAAAACAAAAACAAATAACCCAAACCCACATTTCATGTGACACCAAGAAACAAGAGAAGCTTCTCCATATTTACACACAACCATGTCAAGCAGACCCTGCAAGTGCAACGCCATCCGGTGCGTGGTCCGCCTCCGTCAGATGCTCCGCAGGTGGCGGACACGTGCCACATCCTCCGCCTACGCGTCGCGGAGGGCGCCGCCCGCGGACGTCCCCGCGGGACACGTGGCGGTGAGGGTGGGCGCGGGTTCGCGGCGCTTCGTGGTCCGGCTGGCGCACCTGAACCACCCCTCCTTCAAGTCGTTCCTGGTTCGGGCCGAGGAGGAGTTCGGGTTCGACCACCCCGGCCCGATCTACATCCCCTGCGTCGACGAGTCCGCGTTCGAGGACTTCCTCCGTTCTCTCGACAAGCGGTGGTTGCGCGTCGTCGCCAAGAACAACAATGTCAACTTCCGGGCCGAGTCTTGGCCCCTCCTCCTTGCCGAGAACATTGTCTCATGAGACTACTCTCGTTCTAGTACGCTTAATTTCAAGGTTTTGATGGAATTCGGTGCATTAGTTCTGGTATGCTCGCACTCCCCCACCGGAAGACAGAGATGGAATTCATCCACTCGTCGTGCTGGATGGATTGAAGAGCGCGTTGAGAGTTTTTTTTTTAATGATAAGTATTTTTCTTGATCAACAGACTATAGGACTTGAACCCGTTAAGCAAAGGGTGTCTCTACCCTCCTTTCAAGAAGAGGTTTGGTTGGGTGCATTGAGAGGTTCTTCGATTGGTTTTTTTATTTTTTTTTGTTGTAAAATATGTGATTATTTTGGTTTGATTTGGATTAGCTTGATTAATTACGAGAAGTTTCTTTATCATGTCTCTCAAGACTTAAAGCTTTAGTGATTTTTTTTTTTTGGGTTAGTTTTGGGTGGTGAGTGAGTGGGGGTCTCTGCTTTGCTTTTGGCTCCGCTGTTGACTCACATGGAGGAGTTTGTTGTGTCTCCCATGACATGATTAGCTATATTAAGAATTCGTTATCATGCCAATTGTTATAAATATATGCATTTGAAGATACATGCATATATTTGTGGATGACCACACAATAAATAGATTCATCTTGGTATAGTGTGCTATATTAAAATTGTAATTCATGCATTTGTGTATGCATTTATCTTGGTGTGTATTTTGGGTTTCCTATCATTGTGGTTGTGACCCTATAAATAGAGGGCTTGTGTAACATGAAGAATATCAATGAGAAAAGATGAGAAATGAAATGAGAAGTTCTTGAATAATACTTTCTCTACCACTCTTCTCCTCCAAATTATCTTGTGTTTGTTTTGTGTTTCTATCTCTTTTTCTTTTATTTTATAACACGTTATCAGCACGACGATGCTCTCGAGGTTTGTATTTTGGTGAGTTGATGATGTTCAAATCATCATGAATTTTATTTGATATTTTGTATACAACATAGTATACACTTTTATACAAAAATATATGTTAAAAAAAAAGGGGGTGTTGATCTCATACCCTATGCTACATATGTAAATTCACTTTCGGCCATGTTCAATATTCCTATCTCATGTAAGTAATATACGGATGAATCCATAGTTCATAATCAAATCCGTATGAATGTTTGAATTGTGATTCACATGTACATTTACTTTGATTATGGACTATTTCTAATTATCATCTAGTCTTAATTTACTATTCTCCATCTTTAAAGAAAAGTCAATTTAAACTTCTTGATATAAATATACATATATGGTTAATTTATGTGCACTGTATGGGTGCAATATTTCATTGATATATTTGCATATATTAATTAATGTGTACTTTTATTTTCTGGTTTCATTCTTTATTCATGTGATACTTCGAACATATGGAATTGTATATTAGCCAATAATATCTAGTATCATGGTTGAAATCATTATTTGAATTAAAAAATGAAACGTGTTTTAAACTTGTGCATGTTATCACTTGTCAGTACACAAATTATGTCGTCTATGGGTTACAAGTAGAAGTGCTTATTATGAGTCATTTTGTTTATATTTACATCGGGCCATTATACATGTTGCTGTTCAAATTTTTTTTTTTGTATATACTAATGCATGCCCTTTGATAGAAGTGCTCATTGTGGGTGCTACGTATAGTAACAAGTAGAAATCATATGTTGGTTTTGAATTTTGTTTTTGGTAGATCAGTTAGTTATGATATTTTTTTTTATTAATAATGATATTTTTTGTGATGATACCCGACAACCATATGCTATGATTTAGATTAGCATATTTAGATGATACAATTTGCAATTTTTCATTTTTATACTAGTATGCTGATATGAAAAGGATGTACCCTTAACACATGGCATTTTAAAATATCTAATACTTTGAAAGATGTGTTCAAATCAATTATCATGATATAATGCTCACCTGCCACTAGGCCTGTCAACGGGTCGGGTCCGGGTCGGGTCGGGGTGGACCCGGACCCGACCCGTGATAGGACCCGGCGGGTCCGGGTCCAACCCAAGACCCGGCGGGTCCGGAGAAATGTGGACCCGGACCCGGACCCGTCGGACCCGGGTCGGGTCCGGGTCCGACCCGACCCGGATGTTGGGTAAAAAAAAAAAAAAAGAACTCATGTATTTGTTTGTCTTATTATTCTATTTGAAATTTTTTGTAATAAAACATTATTGTTAATGAGACTATGTTTGAATATAATTTTATACAATTCAAAAGAAGTAAATGAATTATTAAATAACATCCAAAACAATAATCACTAACATAAAAAACATATTAACCTAAATAATAAACATAACTAACCTAAACAACATTCAAAACAATAAACACTAACATATTAACCTAAATAATAAACATAAATCATGTAACAAACTAATTAATCATACAAATTCAAAAGCTAATAAGTTATTTGTCCAAAACAAACCGATTTATAGGCTTGTTATGATTATGATTTATGAACTTGTAGATACAAAAATAAGTTAAGTAAGAAATAAAATTATGTATCAACTAATATTAATGGTCTTATAATATATGAGCATATATTAAAAAAAACAGTCGGGTCCAACGGGTCCAACGGGTCGGGGCGGGGTGGACCCGGACCCGACCCGTTTGTTTGTTCGGGTCCACCGGGTCGGGTCCAACTCGGGTCGGGTCCAAATCGGGTCGGGTATATTACACGTGTAATCGGGTCCGGGTCGGGTCGGGTCCGGGTCTGGACCCGACCCGTTGACAGGCCTACCTGCCACAACCATTATCTAATTAATTTAATTCGGCTTCTATGTGTAGCTATGAGCAAAATATGCTAATCTGTTCTTCTAATAACGTGGGTTATAGTTATTATTATTTTTGTTAGATAAGCTTACATAACATGTTTATTTATCACCCCTGTGGACATCATACCATGTTGAATTATGTAATGGCTTATATCTTGGTTAATCATCATTTCTTATTTCAATGAAAAAAAAAAATGATGAGTACATGGATCTCCGAAGGACTATGCAAAAGTTATGATTAATAATGTCCTGTAGGACCATACAAAAGGTATGAAATTTTTTTTAGGGATCTTTTAAGGACCATAAAAAAAAAATAGTATGATAGCATGGATCCCTGAAGGATCATGTAAAAGATATGTCCATACATAAGTATACAAAAATTCTGATATAATGAATCCTTGAAGGATCATGTGAAAGATATGTCCATACATGAGTATACAAAAATTCTGATATAATGAATCCCTGAAGGATCATGTAAAAGATAGGACGAACGTGTCCATGAAGGACTACATACAATTTTATTATCCCTGAAGGATTATATAAAAATCATGGTTATTTGAGTCCATGTTGGATAATACAGATGATTTTTTTTTAGTCCTCGAAGGATTATAATAATAATAATTATGACACTTGTATCTCAGCAGAAACGTGTAAAAGTTATGATCATCTTTCACCATTGTAATAAGACGATTGTAAAACATCTTAAACCACCAGAAGTGGATTGCTATTGTACAAAAGCAAAATAAAGGGAATAAGTTTGTAAAACAAAGCCCTAAAATTCAAGGAAAATTATTGTTGTTCACATAGTACTGAAAAACATGGTCACGTGCCTGATGTGATCAGAACTTTGTCAATTATGTATTTATGTTTTTATAATTTTTCTTTATTTTATGAAATGCACTTTCATGATTTTATATTTATCTTATTTTAAGTTTAACATTCGTTAATGCAAATAATAATACTATTTTTGATATTACACTTGATTGAAGGCTCCAGAAGACCAGATATATCAGAAGAAAAAAAAAAGATCAACGATGAATTTGTATACATCTAAATCCAGAAGAATCTACTGAATTTTAAGGATATCTGTCTTAACAAATATCATATTGTGACTGAGAAGTATCTATGCATGAACGACAATCATTTATCCTATACCAGAAGCATACATTAGAAAAGCATTTGGCCAGAAGCATATCTTATGCAATAAGCATATACTAGAAAAGCATTGCGCTCTCTCCCAACGGGTTATATTAGAAAAGCATATACTAGAAAAACATATGAACGAGAAGTTCTATGATATTTATGATTTGGCATGATTGTCTGAGATATTCATTATGATCGTCGTTCTATGGTATGTGATGATGCATTGAACTATTCATTTGGATATATAATAAAGAACCAGAAGATTCTTTTTCTTGATGATAGTTAATATTTTTACCGCATGATTTTTGTGGATTGTTATTTCAATGAGACAATATTTCCGTCGTTAGGGGAAGGAAATATGTCGCTTAAAGAACGACGTGAAATTTATTAGAGAAAATTGAGCATCAATGAGGGATGCATTTACTCATACAAAAAAGTGACAATGTCACATATTCAAGTGTAAAAACTAATGTTCGGATTGGTGTTCTTATTGAAAAACTATCAATATGCCTGCTAAATAATTCATAAAACATGCCTGAAGCATGGAAGACATATAGGTTCAAAAGATCATTATGTTCCCTGAAAGAGAAAAATAATGCTTCAGAAGAGCCTGAAACACTTGTAAGATCTACATTATTAACTTCTGCAGAAGATAAAATATCCAAAGAGACATATGTCCCTGAAGTGACATGTCCCCAAAGGATATACATGGAAATGAGGAAATTCCATATGTTATACAAATACAAAAAGATCTTGTGGTATCGCAAACAAGTGATCATTGATGATATATTTTGCTATAGCTGCTAAAATCATGATTTAGAACAATATTCAGTGTATGAATATAAGGAATGCCAAAAGTGTGGCCGGCCGATTAATGTAAAAGACAAAATTAATTCTCATAAAGAAAGGTACGAGAAATGTAGATAAAGAGATTAGTGCTCACAAAGAGACCTCAATATAAGCAACAAAAGCAAATTGATCAATCTCATCTTTCTAATGAAAGATGTAACCCCAGAAGAGGTAGCGCCTGAGGAGGCAAATGTAAATATGAGATCTCATTAAATCATAAAGAAGAAAGATGAGATATAATAAAATCATTGTCGACAATGTATATTCATATGATGTTGCTCTTGATATTTTGAGGATCATTAACCGTAAAATGTCAAAAAATGTCGACGTAGAAATGATTGGCCAAATTAGAAAAAGGCAATACAGATTGAATTAAATTCGCTAGCGAAACGTGAAGTATTTAGACTTGTAATCTAAATATATGAAGATGTAATGCCTGTAGGATACAAATGGGTATTTGTAAGGAAGCACAATGACAAAAATGAAATTGTGAGATACAAAGCATGTCTTGTGGCACAAGGTTTCTCGCAGAGACTTGATATTGACTATGAAGAAATGTATTCTCCTGTGATGGATCCAAATCACATTTCGATTTTTAATTACTTTGGCAGTCTCAAAAGGACTGAGTATGCTTTTAATGGATGTAGTTACAACATATTTATATGGAACACTAGAAAGTGATATATATATATATATATATATATATCAAGATCCTTGAAGGATTTAAAATGCCTGAAACAAATAACGCATCCGAAGCATGTATTCTATCAAAAGATCTTTACATGGGTTAAAGCAATCTGGGCGCATTGGAACAATCACCTAAGTGAATATTTTTTTTGAAAGAAGGGTATGAGAACAATCTAATTTGTTCTTGTATTTTTATCAAGAAATTGGAATCCGGATTTGCTATTATTGCAGTATATGATCATGATTTGAATATATAGGGATTTTTGAAGAGCTTACATAAAAGAAAGAGTTGATCGAAATGAAAATCTTGAAAAAACAAGATATTGTCCCAGCTTACAGATCGAGCAAAATCCAAGTAGAATCCTTGTCCATCAGACAATGTAGTACAGAAAAGTTCTAAAGAACTTTAATATAGACAAATATCGATCCATTAAGTTTTCTTATATATGTCAGGTCATTTGACACAAATAAAGACTAATTTTCATCCATAAGAAAATAATGAAAAACTTCTTGGTCCTGAAATACCATATCTTAGTGCAAATAGCATATACGAGTGCAGTAAGTGCTTTATTATATTTCGCACAAGGTAGATATTGTATTTTTATTTAACTTGTTGGTCAAGTTTTATTCTACATGAAAACATTGGTATTGTGAAAAGGAATTTTTTTTGTAAACAACAAATACGGCTTTATTATATTTAAAATGATTTTCTAGTGGTTAAATATAATTCAACGTTCATCATGAAGAAAATATTGCATGTATAACATGATTTAAAAGGAGGCTTTATCAAAGATCTATTTACCAAAGCATTACCAACCGCGACGTTCAAGAAGCTGAAGCAAAACATTGGAATGCCTCGACTCAAATATCTTCATGCTAAAAACAGGGGGAGTAATTTAATTCAAAAATATTTGTGTAATGTACTCCTTTTCCTTCGACCAGGTTTTTTCCATTAGGTTTTTTCTGGCAAGGTTTTAATGAGGCAGTATGAAAACATGCATAAGAATATTGTACTCTTTTTCCTTCACTAAGTTTTTATCCCACAGGGTTTTCTTAGTAAGGTTTTAACGAGGCATATTCTCTGTATAATGGTCATCCAAGGGGGAGTGTTATAAATATATGCATTTGAAGATACATGCATATATTTGTGGATGACCACACAATAAATAGATTCATCTTGGTATAGTGTGCCATATTAAAATTGTAATTCATGCATTTGTGAATGCATTTATCTTGGTGTACATTTTGAGTTTCCTATCATTGTGGTTGTAACCCTATAAATAGAGGGCTTGTGTAACATGAAAAATATCAATGAGAATAGATGAGAAATGAAATGAGAAGTTCTTGAATAATACTTTCTCTACCACTCTTCTCCTCCAAATTATCTTGTGTTTGTTTTGTGTTTGTTAGATTATATGTGTTATCTTATAATGTGTGTAGTGTATTACACGTGTAACTCCTAGACATTTGTATATATAAGGGGATTAACCCCTAAGTGGAACAACAAGAATTCCCATTATTTTATTATCTGTTTCTATCATGGTATCAGAGCTAGAAATTAAAAAACCCTAGTTTTTTTTTCTTTTTTTTTTGGAATCCTTCGCCGTCGCCGTCGTGCCCTTGCCGTCGCCGTCGCCGTCGCCGTCGTGCCCCTGCCGCTGCCGTCGCCGCCCCTGCCGCTGCCGCTGACGCGCGCCGCCCTGCCCTGCCGCGCCCAGCCCTGCCCAGCCCGGTGCCCTGCCGCGCCCAGCCCTGCCCTGCTCGGGGCCCTGCCGCGTGCCCAGCCCTGCCCTGCCCGGTGCCCTGCAGCGCGCCCAGCCCTGCCCTGCTCGGTGCCCTGCGGCGCGCCCTGCTGCGCCTTGCCGCGCCTAGCTCTGCCCTGCCCGGTGCCCTGCTGCGCCCTGCCGCGCCGTGCCCTACCGCATCGCGCCCTGCCGCGCCCAGCCCTGCCGCGTGCCCTGCCCTGCCCGGTGCCCTGCCGCGCGCCCTGCCGCGTCGTGCCCTGCCGCGCGTTTGACCCTGCCCGGATTACCCGGGATCTGTCGCGCCCGACAAATCTGCCCGGGCACTGATCCGGTGATCTTGCCCGGATTTCCCGGGATTTGCTGGGACAGCTCGTGCCAGCCTGTATTGGGTGTTCCGGATCGTCTCGAGCGCCTGACCCGGCACCCGACCCGGACCCTGCCCAGCGACCCGACCCGGACCCTGCCCAGCGACCCGACCGGGACCCTGCCCAGCGAACCCGGCCCGACCCGGGCGCTGCCCAGCGACCCGACCCGGACCCTGCCCAGCGAACCCGGCCCAACCCGGGCGCTGCCCCGCGAACCCGGCCCAGCACCCGACCCGAGTCCGACCTCAGGTCAACTCCGGCAGCCCTCCGGCTCCTCCGGCCGCCCCCTGCTGCCACCGGCCGCTCGCCGCCACCTCCAGCACCTCCTTGAGACTCCGAATCACTAAATCGGTTATAACTTCCTCTCCGGAAGTCCGATTAAGGTGATTCAGGAGTCCATTTTGCTCGATTTTTCGTGCTCTACGTCCTCGTCTGCTTCTGATCCTCATCCGAGTGGTTCTGCACAATGTCAGAAACCAACGGCAACCCTACTCTTCCGACACCGGTGGCTTCGAAGGTATCTCGTCAGTCTACTTCGTCATTTATCTATGAGGGCATCTTGGGGGCCGCTCCTGCTACGAAAAGACAACGACCTTCTAAGCAGTGTTATCAACCGAAAGGCCGAGGACATCATCTTCCTCCTATTGTCGCTACGACTGCTACTTCGATTGCCTCCATTCAGTCACACTCGGATATGCTTGTCCAGATCAGTCAGCGCCTAGACCACCTGATTCTGCAGCAGTCACTTTCTGGTGCTTCTACTCCCTTTGCCTTGTCTTCTACTATGGGTACTCCTGCTTATTGGATTTTTGATTCGGGTGCCTCACATCACATGACTCCTGATAGTTCTATCCTCACTGCATGCTCACCTGCACCCTCACACCTCCCTTCGATTCATACTGCTAATGGCTCTCCTTTAGTCATCACGCAGTGTGGATCGATCACCACCACATCCCACCCTACTGGCCGCCTTTCATTACCATTTGTTTTGCATGCTCCTGAGCTTTGCATGAATCTTGTGTCTATTAGTAGATTGTGTGATTCTGGATTCACCATTACCTTTACCTCTTCTGGGTGTTCTGTGCAGGATCCACGTTCAGGGCAGAGGATTGGTGTTGGTCGTCGGATTGGCGGACTGTATTATGTGGAGTATCTTTATCTTCCTGTACCTGATCCCTCAGTTTTCTGTGGCACTGTCACCTCTGATACTGACTTGTGGCATAAGAGGTTAGGTCATGTTTCTGAATCTCGTCTTAAAGACCTTATTAAGTCTGGTGATTTAGGTCATGTTTCTTTCTCTCCTCTTTCTGTTTGTGAGGGCTGTAAATTAGCCAAACCTGTTGCTACTCCATTCCATTCTAGTAATCATCAGTCCTCTAGTCCATTTGAGCTTGTTCATTCTGATATCTGGGGTCCTTCTCATATCACGTCAAAGAGTGGTTTTTCGTATTATATCAGTTTTATTGATGACTATTCTCGCTTTACCTGGATTTATTTATTGCGTCATCGATCTGAGGTCCCAAAGATATATGAGGTCTTTACCACTATGATTCACACCCAGTTTCAGACTCGTATCAAAATCTTTAGGTCTGATTGTGCTCGAGAATATATTTCTTCCACGATGCGTTCTCTTCTTCAATCTCATGGCACTCTCTTTCAGCAATCATGCCCTTATACTCATGAGCAGAATGGTGTTGCTGAAAGAAAACATCGCCATATTCTTGAGACCGCTCGTTCCCTCTTACTTTCTTCTTCAGTCCCCAGCACATACTGGGCTGAGGCTGCTCTTCTATCTGTTCATCTTATCAATATCACTCCCTCTTCTGTCCTCTCCGGTATGACTCCTCATGAGCGCCTTTACTCCAAACTTGATTATAGCAGACTTCGCACTTTTGGATGTACTTGTTTCGTGCTTCTCCCTCCTCATCAACGCACTAAGTTGGCCGCTCGGTCAGTTAAGTGTGTATTCTTGGGGATTAGTTTCGAACACAAGGGATATCGCTGCTACGATCCTATTGGAGATCGTTTTTGGATAACTCGTCATGTGTCATTTGTCGAAGATGTTCCCTATTTTTCTTCTACACCCACTGCCTCCTCTCCTCCGGTGCCTTCTCCTGTTCAGGCCTCTCCTATTGAGTCTCTACCTCTTCTCGGGCCGTCTGTTCTGCTTGAGCCCACTCCTAGTTCTGTTCTCCCTGAGTCTCATCTTGGCATTCCCACTGCTGACTCTCCTGGTTCTTCGTCTCCTCTTCACACTCCTGCAGCCAACCCCCATGGTCCTCCCTGTTCTCCTCCTATTGTGTCTCCTCTTGCTCCTTCCGCAGATGACTCCGCTGGTACTCCGTCTTCCACGGCTAACACACCTCCCTCTGATGTGGATCCTCGTCCCTTGACTCGCTACCCTCAGCGTGAACGTCATTTTCAGTTTTGACTCTGGACCACTTGACCGATTTGGCTTTGCATCAGTGAGTACCTATTCTCCAGAATTCCAGGCCTATCTCACCGCTATACATGCCCATCGTGAGCCCCGATCTTATCGAGAGGCAGTCGAGTACCCTGAGTGGCAGCAGGCCATGGCTGAGGAGTTTCAGGCGTTTGAGCAGACACAGACCTGGGATGTTGTTCCCCTTCCGGATGGTGTTACCCCTATCAGCTGCAAGTGGATTTTCAAGATCAAGCATCGCCCTGATGGTTCCATTGAACGACATAAGGCTCGTCTTGTTGCCAGAGGTTTCACTCAGGAGTATGGCATTGACTATGAGGAGACCTTTGCTCCTGTTGCTCAGATGACTACTGTTCGCACCCTTCTCGCCGTTGCTGCTGTTCGTCGCTGGCCTCTCTTTCAGATGGACGTGAAGAATGCTTTTCTTCATGGTGATTTATCTGAGGTTGTTTATATGCAACCACCTCCAGGTCTCAGCACTCCTCCTCAGCATGTTTGTCGTCTTCGGCGGGCTATATACGGACTGAAACAAGCTCCTCGTGCCTGGTTTGGTTATTCTGACAGCTGGTTTTGTTGAGAGCCACCAGGACCACTCTATGTTTGTGCGATCCTCATCGCAGGGGCGGGTAATCCTTCTTCTGTATGTTGACGACATGATTATAACCGCTGGTATTATTCGGGTTAAGAATCACCTCAATCGATAGTTTCAGATGAAAGATCTTGGTACTCTTCGCTACTTCCTTGGTCTCGAGATTGCACAGAGTGATCGTGGGATTCTACTTTCTCAACAGAAGTATACAGCTGACATTTTAGAGCGTGCTGCCGTCTCCGATACCCGCAGTGCGGATACTCCTCTCGAGCTTAATGTGAAGCTTCGTCCTACGGATGGTGAGCTCCTCTCAGATCCTACTCGATACAGACAGATCGTGGGTCAGCTTGTGTATCTCTGCATCACTAGACCTGACATTGCTCATGCTGTCAGTATTGTTAGTCAGTTTGTCTCGGCTCCTCGATCAGTGCATTATGGTGCTCTTATGCGAATTCTTAGATATTTGCGTGGTACTATCACTAGATCGATCTATCTGTCATCCTCTTCGACTCTGGTTCTCAGGGCTTACACTGATGCTGATTGGGCTGGAGACCCGACCACTAGACGCTCCACCACTGGTTTCTGCATATTTCTCGGAGATTCTATCATCTCTTGGCGCAGCAAGAAACAGGAGGTTGTTTCTCTTTCCAGCACTGAGGCTGAATATCGAGCCATGGCTATCACCACCAAGGAGATTGTTCATCTCAGACGTCTCTTGGTGGATCTAGGAGTTACTATGACTGGTCCTACTCCTCTTCACTGTGATAACCGGTCTGCTATTCAGATTGCTAGCAATCCGGTCTTTCATGAGAGGACCAAACACATTGAGATCGATTGTCACTTCGTTCGTCAGCACTTTCTTGCAGAGACATTATCGCTTCCGCATATCTCCTCTGCTGAGCAGCTTGCTGATTTCTTTACGAAGTCACATCCAATTCCTCGATTTCAGTTTCTTCTTCGCAAACTCACTTTGTATGATCCACCGTGAGTTTGAGGAGGGCTGTTAGATTATATGTGATATCTTATAATGTGTGTAGTGTATTACACGTGTAACTCCTAGACATTTGTATATATAAAGGGATTAACCCCTAAGTGGAATGCAAGGATTCCCATTATTTTATTCTCTGTTTCTATCAGTGTTTCTATCTCTTTGTCTATTATTTTATAACAATTGCATTTTTTGTATGTATGATTATAGTTTAATCACAGAAATTGAAATGCAAATTTAGCTGCACAAATGTTTACAGTAGTTTTATACAAACAATAGACAAATTCGTGTTTAAACTAATAATTCAGTGATATGTGTGTTTGAGAGAGATATATGTAAACCATGTATATGTAAACCATGTATATATTATCAAAGTAAGAAGTTCGGATCCCAAAAAATAGAAGAGTAGAAATTAAGCGTGCGGTGGCGTGCGGCCACTAATGAGCTAGCTAGATAATATCAGAACTCACATCATATTATGTATAATCCTAATAATAGTTTGATTGTGTTAACTAATTGTAGTTATTCTTGTTGAGAAATTATAAAATGTAAAAAGAAATTGACATGTAAACCTCTGATTTATAAACAATAATACCAGTTGATTTGAAATGTGCGTAAAAATCCCAGGAATAAATAGAGTGGAATAATCAATTCTACGGGAATCTATGTTTATTTACAACCGTCCACTTTGAGGGGTTGACCCATGAATGACCAAGCAAGAGATTTTAGAGGCTTCCATCTATGTAGCGTTCCGGTGATAGGCTGGTGTACTAATACTAGTTTATTTTGACATATTCTAACATAGCTATACTTATTTATTCTTTGCAAACAAAATAGGTTTTTAAGTTTACTCACCCTTCTTCCATCCTGATCCCCATCTGTTCCACTACCCAAACGGCCAAACAGAGGCTCAATGTATGGATTCAAAACATATATTACATAAGAAAAATGTTAAAAATATTTTATACATGTTTTGATTTTTTAAAAATAGTAAATTTCATCTAATGATATATATGCTTTGATTAAAAATATATATTACTCCATAACGAATTAAATAGACCTTTAACGAATGTAAGAAATATAAGGAAATACTTTGATGGATCGTGAGAATGTCTGCGCGGACTGACTGCATGTAACAATGGAATAAAGGATGGGTCTTGCTATATGGACCCCAAAATTTATGCCCCATTGAGAAGCCCCAATAAGTGTCATTACCTGATTGATTGGTTCCCATTTTGACTTTTTTAAAATGTAAAAACAACAAAGACAATGCTACACTTACTTTTACAATGCTGCTACCTGGGCCCCAGAAATTAAGCCCCATTTGTGAGCCCCAATAGGTGGCACTGTCCTATTGGTTCCTTATTTGACTTTTTCAAACCACCAAAATGTCAATGACAAAACTACCATTCTTATAATTTTAAAAAATAACCTCCAACTAACTAATATCCCCATTAAAATGGTAACCGAATCCCACAAATGGGGGCACCATTAATTCCTCTCCCCGAATTAACATATTTCAAAAAAATTTAAATGTTAGGGTTCCAATTTGGGCAAAACCATACGAATGAAAAAAAAAAAAAAAATTAGGCGATCAAGATTTCAATCTATCTGATTCTCTTCCCCAACAAACCGTCAACAATGGCGAATAAAAAAGGATAGATTTCTTCCGCCAATCGAAACTTAACTGTCGCTTTGTATTTGTTTTTTTTTTTTTTTTGACAAAAAAAAAACAGGTCGTTTGTATACGATAAAGAGATCGCGTTTTTTTTTTTTTTTTTTTTTTGCACTTCTTATTAGATGAAATCTTTTATTTTCAAAATAATATATAAAACGATTTCCTTCGATTATCTCGACTCCTGTTAATCTGATTGTATCTGATATCCATTTGAAGAATCATTGTTTCAAATACTTGCATCTGAAATAAAAAAAAAATGATTTGAAATCAGTGATTCAGATACATGCATCTGAAAAAAAAAAGTGTATCAAGATACATTGTCATTAATCTCTAATATATTATGAGATTGTTTTTTGATACATTGTCTTCGTCTGCCAATGTATCAAGATTAAAGGAAAAATGAAATTACATTTTTTTATTGTTTAGGGTTTTCTCGTGTGCATATTTCGCTTCTGATGAAACAAAAACATAAGTCAGATACATGTATCTGAAAATTTTATATAATGTGCAATTGTTTCATGATTCAGTGAAATAAAATCTGGTTAACTGAGCAATTAATAGTAGCCAAATGAAATGTTTGAAATATCATATGCATGTAGATCATGAATTATTATATTATCTTTGATAATTAACATGCATTGTTTGATGAATATATCTTATTTTTTTGTAAACAATCCATGTATCTTAATCAACTGTACATGTATCTGAAAACCTGTTATCAAATAAATATGAATCTGAAGCAATTATGTAGTAACAGATAACCTAATAGTCACATTACAAGCTATTAACAAGTAGCCATGAATCAGAATGTGTTGTGTATTAAAAACTTCAATCTTATATTTTGGATTACTCAACTGTTTCTGTAAATCCCTTGATGAAAATAGATTAATGCTCTTGTAAAAATTGTATGTATCTGAATCATTGTTATATAAAACATGGTTAAATCCTTTGGCTATATCTGAAAAAATAAACATTTGATAGCATTTATTTGTGTGCAATCTGGCTGTTCATATGTATCTGAAATATAGATGGTATATATAGTTTTGATCTCTCTTATATTTGTTTAGAAACTCTTGATTTCATTTTTAAAATACACATTTATCTTAATACACAAAAAGATAGTGTTTGTCCACTATTCGTATGGAAAAGACAATGTCATGTGTATGATATTGTATTAGGCATTTTAACTGCATCTGGATGTTGTACAAATTATGCAAAAGCAAAAAAAGACGGAGTTGCTGAACAAATAAGAAACTGGGCATACTATCCCGAGTACAGATCTACAGTGCACAGAATATTTGAAACATTTGCAGCAATAGAGTTGAGCTAAAGGCATTCAGACATTCAGACAATCTCTTCTACATTTTGCTGATCAGCCACAACAAACAATTCCTTCAACAAACTGGTTTTCACAGAACATGGATCATTGATGTCATCCAAATGAATTGAGTCTTCACATGTGTCCACAAAATCACCATCATTGCCTGGTGAAAAAAAAACATCAACCACATGTTATCAATTAAGATACAATAATGTATCTGAAAATCCAAATGAACAAATATGATCTACATGCTACTCAGAACTGTATAGAAAATTCATAAAAGGTCTTCAAAATGCCAACAATAAGCAATTACATATTAATCAGCTATATATTAATCAAATCCATAAAAATAAAAATAACAACCTTCAAAAAATGGGATGAATTCAAATTCAGATACAGATGTCTCTAGAATTTGAATTAACAAATACATATTCTATACAAGTGAATGTCTAGTGTATTTCAAAATCTTCAATCTGAATGAGTCGAATAATACTGATATAAAGCTAAAAAATATGATGAATGACACATTATGCATAATTATACACAAACACACAATCATAAACCATTGTACAGATCATACTTAGTACACAACAATGCATGAAAATCAAGATACAGCCCATGTATCTGAATTTAAAATAAAATTCAGATTCAATTAATGTATATAATGATTCAAAGTAATGACGAAAAATCAATAAAATAAAAAACAAACAATTTCATGGTCTATAAGCTAATTAGTAAAACACACATAGATTTTCAATGAAAGTCATTCAAGCCTTTATATACATACGACAATAAGCAATTGAATATTAATCAGATAGACATCAATCAAATCCATATAAATAATAAATCAAACTTCAATTGGGCTAGAAAACAACATCAAGATACACATGTATCTGGAATTGGAATTAACATCTACACATTTGATACTATCGAATATTGAATCTAATGGGTTTAATACCAATTATTCAAAGCTATAAAAATGCTGAATGACTTAATATGCATAAATGTACATATACACACCACTAAAAAACTGATTATACAGGCTTGAATGTAAAACACAATAACGCATCAGAATTCAGATACACAACACATATCTTAATTTAAATTAAATTATGTATAAAAAAAAGTATATGATGATTCAAAGGAACAGTTAAAAAAATCAGATCAAATTCAATTATTCAGATCGAAAACAGTCTAACCTGAATGGATCACCATTGTTTCTACCACAATCGTGTAATTCTTATATTCTCAACCGATCAAACTGAAAAAAAATAACGATTACGATGTTTGTTTTCATTTTCACCGAATAAACTGGATCTAAAAATTCTAAATCATCAATTTTTGGGTGTTCCGATTGGCCTAACCTGAATGTTTGCACCACAAACAGATCGCACAAAAACAAAAACGAAACTCGTTTTTCTCTTCTCTTCTCCGCCGATCAAATATGAATGAAAAAAAAATTTGATGTTTGTTTTCGTTGCGAGAGAACAATCAGAAGAAAAAAAATGAAACTCGTGATTTTTTATTTTCTTGAACGTGCAATTGAATTCGTATATTCCAGAAAAGAAGTGATCTCCATATCATAACTAACCCCGTAATTATTGGACCGGTTATGGAAACAACGAAGAGATTAATTGTGAGGGGGTAATATAGAAAATTCACACTTGCCACCTCATGGGGCTTAAAATGGGGTCTACCAATTGGGGCCCAAAAATCATTATTGTTTACTTTTATATTTGAGTTTTTCATTCTAAAAAACAATCCCTCATTAATCGGGATTGGGATTGCATAACCGCTTCTAACACTTTCTCGTTGAAAAATTTCTTTTTTATCCTCATAAAGCATCCACCACTTCAAAATTTCATTCCGGTCGGCCTCCTCATCTCCAGCGATTGGCATCATCACCCTTGGATTACTCTCGTCGCCCTCCATATGAGAGGTGGATCGGCTACCTTTCGAGTTCTCCTCCGACCTCTATCTCCTCCAACCTTCTACCTCCATTTTTTTTCAAATTCATATGAAACAATTATTATCTACATGCTAATGAGGTATTAGTTAGATGATTAATAAAAATATATAAATATATATGACAAAAAATAATTAAATATTATTCAGATATACATTAATCAAATTCATCGGAACAAACATAACAATTAGTAAATTAGGTTGTATAAATTATTCAGATACACGTGCATCTGGAATCTGAATTAACAACTTTACATTAGATAAAAATGTATCTTGAATCTAAATGGATTTTATAATGATAATGTAAGCTAAAAATATACTAAATGACTCAATATACATAATTATACACATACACAACAACAAAAACGATTATACGAATCGTACTTATTCAAATCTTAAAAATCGTATTGAATAGCAAGGCTAAAAATTCAGATACAGTGGCCATGTATCTGAATTTAAATTAAATCTGATCTCAAAATATGATGATTCAAAGATGAATGTAAAATCAGAGCAATATGTTTTATTCAGATCGAAAAATCTAACCTGAATGGATCGCCATTGTTTGCACCAGAACCAGGTCGCAAATAATAAAAAAAAATTACTCAAGTAATTATAATCTTGTCCTCCAATCCCCACAAAAACTGAATTTGATATTTGTTTCATTTTCACATATCAATCTGAATAAAAAAAAATGTAAATCTTGTTTTTTTTTTTTTTTTTGCATCTAATTGAATTGATTGCTTAAAAAGAGAGGGAATATCCTAAATCGTAACCATCTGGATATTTAAGGAATCGAAAAAAACCTCTCCATTTAGATAGGAAGGGTAAAATAGGTAATTCAATATTACCACCTCATGGGGCTTAAGATGAAGTCTACCAATTGTGGCTCAAAAATCATTATTGATAAATGATTTATGTCATGCTTCTCCGATTCTTTTTGTCTAACTAGGAGTGAGTGTGCATGTGCACTACACATAAAAATATTTTAATGTATTGTTACAAAATAATTTAGTTACATTAATTCCTAATCCTTTAACAGTTTGATTTTATTTTTAAGACATTATATTATAAAAAATTAACTAAGTACAAACTTTGTTGTAGAAAAAAAATTGTTAATTGGTATTTATATATAAATAAAGGATAATGTTACATCCAGCCTCATTTTCAGCCCCATTTCCAGTTTACATGTGTTTTGAAATTTTTAAAAATAGTATACCTCGTCTAATGAGGTACATGCTTTTATAAAAAATGAATCATATACTACAATGAATTGCATAGATGCATTTATAAAAAATGTAAAAAAATTATTTCAAAGCATATCTTTGTTAACGTAAGCATATGTGTCGATAGAATTCTATCGACGCATACAAGGCTGGAATCGGGGCTGGAAATGGATCTGAGTGTAACAGCACCCATAAATAAATGAAAATGATATGTCCACCTCTATGTGCAGCCTTGACCCGTTTGTAATCTACATTAGTTTTGTAAAGAATAAAGTTTATGATCGATCACTAAATATTTGCACTACTTATTTCGTCGGTTTGGTTTAAAGTGATTTAAAATCATATGGAATTTATTTTACATGGATTAGATTTTCAAAAAAAAAAATGGAAAAGAAAAATCTTATTTTATTAAAAAAATCCCGTGGGAAAGATCAATCTGGACCATATGTTTGACAACATTCAAATTATTCTACCAAGAATTAATTATCAGAGTTTGTTTCATCAAAAAATTTAATAGCATTCAAAAAATATTTTTTTTTAATATGGATATAATAATATTATCATGATAAAACAAATGAGTACATGAAAAAAAATATTTTTTTAATAATTCAATGAATTTTTAAATAACTTCATTTTGAGATTTGTATATATATATAGGGGATGCTTGTAAAATCAATGGATATTCAACATTTAATTATGTATAAGAATTATTTTTATTGTACTATATTTTGATCAGTAAAATATCATAATAAAATTATATTCTAAAAAATCTATGAATAAAATCCTATTCAAATTTTAAATAGATTGCATATCATTTAATTTTATATAAAAAAATTTATGAGATCAAAGCCTATTGAATATTTGAAACTTATGTACTATAATTTCGTGATAATAACACATTGAAAATATTTAAAATTTAAATTTTGCTTTGTGATCTCGATAATATTGAGAATAAAATCAATTTAATATTCAAATTAATGGTAAAAGTTAATTAAATTTTATATTTTTATTGACATAAAAAAATTCACGACTCAAACTATAGAATTTTCAAAGTTTCAATTTTTACCCATTTCAATACATGATTTGGAATATATTTACAAGTAGTTCGAATTAACCAAATTAAATATAAACTTGACATAGATCTCATCATATCTTTTGTATATAATAAATAAAATCATATTAAAATTTTAATTCCCATTTTAAAATTATGGGATTAATATTTTGATAATATGAATTTATCAAATGTAAATGATTACTCTCATGATTTTCTTCTTCCATATTGCTTATCAATTTTATTTTTGTGTATGAATATTTTATATGATTTTTTTTTACTCCGTTGGGTCGATACTGTGAATAATTGTTTGTTATTAAAAATCATTATATATTTTTATCCATTAGGTGTAAAGAGTGATATCCAAATTTGGTTTTTTTTAATAATTTTTTTTGTGTATGGGTATTTGATATGTTGGTTTATTTTGTTTTATGATTTATTGGGTTTGGTTGATCTAGTGAATAACTGATTGCCCTTAAAAATAGGTATATATTTTTATTTTTATGTATTATAAGTAGGTGAATGTATCATATATTAATTAGTTGAGGATATTAGTTTTATAGGATTAAAGAGGTGTTTGAAATGATTGTCATGGGATTCAATAGATTGGGAGGGATAAAATTGTCAAATGGCTATGTGAATAGATTGTTATGGCATTGAAGTGATTGAGAGGGGTAAAATGGTCAAATAGTTATAAAATATCTTTGAATAAATCCTTATTTAGAATTTAAAAAGGTTTCATAAAGTCTGTTTATATCCAAAAAAAAAAAAATCTATGAAATAAAGTCATATTCAAATTTCAAACTTATATATTAGAATGATATTAATTTTTGTTAATATAATTTTTTAATAATTCCCTAAATGAAAATATTTGAAATTGAAAGTTTATTTTATGATTTGGATAATATCAATAATAAAATGGATTTAACATTCAAATTCAAAGATAAAAGTCAAATAGATGTCATAATTTTATTGACATTTAAAAAATCTGGGAACACATTTTAGGAAACTATCAAAGTTTAAATTTCTTACCATTTTTATATATGTTTAATATCAAAGTTGCTAATACTATGCAAATTAAATAAATAAATAAGAAGACTGATAAATTCTTATTAAAAATTAAATAAACTTTAAATACATATCGTCGTATCCTAAAATCTATGGAATTAAATCTTTGGTCATTTCTAGATATGATTAACATCAAAATTTCTAAGTACTATCTTAATTAAAATAAGAAATGAGAAGGCCAATAAATTCATATTAAAAGTTAAATAAACTTCAAATAGACATGATCATATCCTTTATATATATCCTAAAATCTATGGAATTAAATCATAATTAATTCATATTAAAAATAAATTTTTTTTGAAATTACTGGATTAAAAAAACTAGAGGACGTCTAAAAATTCTTTTCAATGAAAGGCTAATTCGAGAAAACAATATCGGATAGGAAAATTCATTTAAATTGTGTAAACAATTTATTTATTTATAAACTTATTATTAAATTTAGATATTATATCACTTAACAGTCAAAACCCACGTAAGAAAATCCACAAGCTAAACCTATTGAAAAACATCATAAGTGGCATAAAATAAAATTATTATAAGAGAGAAGGGGAACTGGGCTGGGAGTGCTTTTCTTGTGCAAAAAGAAAAAAAAAATTACGGACATTTAAGTGAAAATCTTGCTTTGCTTGTCTGAGTTGAATTGTGATTGTACTGAAATTTTTAAGAATACAGATATCTGGTCAATAGACATACAGACAGACTGCCATACACAATCCACGGATTTAAATTTTACAAAGCATTTGTTTTCATAACAGAGATTTAGGTGCAACACTTCCTGGTAGGTTAATAAGAACATGGGATCTAATCAAATCTGCAATATTTGTGTAAAGTAGGTGAATGGCGTGCACCGAACACCCACCTTGACCATTATAAAAACATACAGACAATTCACAGTGAGGATGATATTTTTTCCTTCAGTTAAAAAATTGATCTTCGGAGCCTTTTTCTTCGAACTTAGACCCGATTAGTAATGCATCCTACACTCACAAAGAAAGCAGGGAAACACCGGTGTGGTGCTAGTCAAAAGGCCTCTGAAGAGAAATATCACTAAAGGAATTCAATACAAAACTCACTTAATTTTGGTGGCTTGAGAGTAGGAAGTTAGATACCTTAACTTTTGGGATTACCTCCCTCTTTATAGGGTCATTTAGCTAGATTGTTCCTACCACTTCCCTTTGGCTGTTATAACTGTTTCTTCATTAAACTTTAGTTGGTGATTTTTGTGGAAACCTCCACGTGTTAATGAGGCATGTCGTGCCAACTAATTGCCCATGTTATGCAATTAGTGGGTCTTAACTGTTCGCCTAACAATTACAGGCGTTATGGCCCTTTGACCGTTTCCTTAGTTTTGCTTGTTTGTCTGTTACATCCTCTAGTGTGTCTACGAGGTGAAAGATCACCCGACTAGACATTCTAATTGGTCTTTTCTTTTCTAATCGTTCGCGAGGCATAAGGTCGTCCGATCAGACCTCTAATATGATCGTGTCTTATATACTCGAGGTGACATTTGCCCTCGAGGTGCCGACTGTCCTGTTATATATGTGTCACTTTTTGACCTGTTGGTAACCATTGGAGCATTTTGGCAGTTTTTGAGTTTTTTTCGTTTTTCGATCGGAACCGCTAAAATTTTGGACTGTTAGCTATCGTCCTGAGCTAGAGGACTCCAATTGAAAATCTAACTGCATATTATGTGTCCTGGTGCCATTTTAAGCCACTCATGAAAATTTCATCGAATTCCGGCAACGTTTTCGAAAATTTCGCAGTTCCGGGGCGTATCCGGGTTTTTAAGTGACTTACTATATATATATGAGATCTAAAAATCAGATGTCACTATTCATCATCCCTACCAAAGCTTTCCCTCTCTCCTCTCTCTCTTTTTCTCCCATTTGAAGCCCTTAGAGCCCTCAAACCCAAAAACCTAAAGCATAGGAAGTGTAGATCGGGTCTCGATCTACACCCCGGTGCTTTCAAATCCCGATTCCGGCGAGTCTAGCCTTTCCATCCCCCCCTCTTTCTCCTCTGTTTTGGGCCATTTCGAAGGCCGAGAGAGATCCGGGCGTTGGAGGGCTTTGGGGAAAGGTTTCGGTGCGCGGAGAGCAACCGATCATCTCTTCCTCCCCTTGGTAAGCCTCTTTTTCCCTCTTTTCTTACTTAGATGTATGTTAGGAGGGTAGATCTGTGTTTGGGGGGGTGGTCGGCGGCTGTGGGAGGCTGTCGGAGGTGGTAGGAGGCGGTCGGAGGCCGTGGGATGGGCGGTGGAGGTGCTCGGCATGCTGGGGGCTGCTGTTTGGGCAGCGGCAGCAGCGCAGGCAGCGCGGCAGCCTGGGCTCGCGCGGGAGTGCGCGCGTGCGTGCGCGCTTGCGTGCGCGCGGGCGTGCGCTCGGGGGGAGCTGGTGCCCAGCAGGGCGCGTGTGCTGGGCGTGCTGTGCGCGGGTGTGTTGGGCGTGCGGGCGCTGGGCGAGCTGTGCGCGAGGTGCTGGTCGAGCAGCTGTGCGCGAGGTGCTGGTCGAGCGGCTGGTGCGAGGTGCTGATCGAGCGGCTGGTGCGGGGAGCTGTGCGAGAGGATGATGCGCGCGGGGCGCGGCGAGGCAGCGGTGGTGCGCGCGAGGTGTGCGCGAGGCGAGGCGCTGCGCGCGGGGCGTGCAGGGTGCTCGCGGGCCAGCGCAAGGCGTGCGGGGTGTACGCGGGCTGCTGCGCTGGGGCGCAGGGGGCGCGCGGTGCACCCGGGAGGTTCGGCGGCGTGTCCAGGCGGCGGGCAGGGGCCCGGCGGTGCGCGGGGTGCGTGGGCTGAGGCGCGGCGGTGCACCCGGGCGGTCGGGTGGCCGTGCGGGTGGTTGCCGGCCGTGCGGGTGGTTGCCGGGGTGCTCGGGCTAGCGTGCGTGCGGGTCGTATGCACGTTTGCCCGAGTGTTGGGTGGTTGTTTGTGGGTTTTGTGTATTTTTGATGTCTTTGGTAGTAGTTGTGGATTTTTACTCATCAGTTGATACACTGTCTTGCAGATCTCGACGGACGGTCGCGCGTCGACCCGACTTCCGGTGAGTGGGACAACCCAACCCAGTTTGGGAGGCGCTACATGCACTTGGGCGTGTACCGTCCTCCCCTGGGGCAGATAGTTAGTATTAACTGTTTTATTATAATCCATGCAAGCATGATCTCTGTGTAGAATGCATGCTGCCCTAGACTTGTATGTTAGGGACTTGCACCCTTAGGATTTGTGCATGAGCCGTGCATCCTGTCACCCCGCTATCATGCTAGGAAAGCCCTGACCTATGCATGCGTCCTATTAGTTTGATTTATTTACTTAAATGCAAACTTGTAATATTGTTAGCATGCCTTGGGGAATATAAGGGGGCCTTGCGAGGTTAACATTGAGACCCGGGTTAGGGTACTCCGTGTTCCTCGTTTGGTTGTCAGGATGTCCTACATCGGGACCTCAGGTTGCCCTCCCAAGGTCTCTTTTCCTCATTTATGTCTTATGTATTCCCCGCATCTTGGTTATGCGCGCTGGTGGAATTCTGAAGAATTCAAGACATTAGAGTTGTAGAGATGTGCTGTCAGCGGATCCGAGTGGATCATATGCGATGGATAGGCTGTTCTGTTCCCTTCGTTGGATCCGTGTAGAGACTACCTCGGCATTAAAAAGGTTGTCCCGTGCAGGGGCTCCCATCAGTAGGCGCCTCCTGATTTGGTAGAAGGACTGTGCCGAACGTGGGGGTGGCCAAACGACCTACGGAGTGAGGAGAGACTACCGGTGGACCAGGGGTGACCAACAGCCTAGTCAGTCCCAAGAGCCTATGTCACCTATTGAGGGGTGAGGGTGAGGGTATGGTGGGCCGGCGATGCGACGACCCACAGGATTGTGTATGGATGATTATCAGCCCATTAAGTCCCAATATCCTTTGTCACCATATTGAGGGGTGAGGGTGAGGGTGAGGGTGTGGTGGTTTGGCGATGTAGCGAACCACCGGATTTGTGATTGATTATGCCACTTTGAGGCTTTTGCTATGAATTGTGGTTAATATAAACTGTATGCATGGGTTGTGCTATTCACTGAGCGTGTGGCTCACCCCTCGCATAAATCATTTTCAGTGATCACTGAGGAGGACTTGAAGGAGGAGCTTCCAGAGCGACTACACCAGTAGCGGAGTAGCGCCACGTCCCTCGAGTCTTGAGGCCATCAGCATCCTTCTCTTTGTTGTATGTATATATCTCTGTGCTTGGGCACCTAGTTGGATTTTGTATGGATTGTATTTGTGTATATATGGACATGTTGGCTCTCACAGGACACATGATTATGTATCGAGTCTGTAGTATGTTTTGATTACAGATTCAGTCTTTTAGCTTCCGCATTTGGTGTATATATTATGTCAGCCCTGCTTTTATCTGTGTGGTCATTTTAGCTGTTGTGTGAGTAATTATTGAACTCCTGTTTACTGATATCATATATACACTTGCCGCGTCCCGGGGACGGCCGCCCTGGGGCGTGACATGTCCGACTAGACCTATAATCTAGTCGTGTCGCATTTATTCGGGAGTGTCATAATGACGCCTTGGATTTGGATCCAGGCTTACGATCTTGAGATATGACGGCCCATCAAACTAAGGCCCATATTCTTCTTTACTTAACACGTGTCGCTATTTAACATCATGCGGATTTTTACCTCCACACACAAGTATTCAGACTATTCACATGCATCAGGTAAATGACGTGCATTGACTATTTACTGTAATGTCTATACAATTAAATGTAAAAATCCTTCAGGGGTATTTTTATCTTTTAAATGGACTAATTTGTCTTTACGATTGTTTATAAGGACTGTAATGTCTATTCAATTAAATGTAAAAGTCTTTCAAGGACAATTTTATCTTTTGCGGGGACTAATTTATCTTTATGATTATTTATAGGGACTACAATATGTACACAATTTAATGTAGAAGTCTTTTAGGGGCAATTTTATCTTTTGCAGGTACTAATTTGTCTTTATGACTCTTTATAAGGACTTCAATGTTTACACAATTATATGTGATGAAATATTATAGGAATATTCCGTTAAGTTTTGATAGAAATTTAACTCAGGGATGATAATTGGGTTTTTCTGAGTTTTCAAGGACTCGTACATCTGTCCCAATTTTAGTAGGGGCTTATATGGGTTTTCCCATGTTTGTAGGGACTTAGATGTCTTTAACCCTTTCCTAAAATCTATGGACTTAAATTATAATAAATTCATATTAAAAATTAAAAACCTATTTTGAAATTATTGGATTAAAAAAATAAGAAGATTGCTAAAAATGCTTTTTCATGAAAGGCTAATTCATGGAAAAAATATCGGATAGGAAAATTCATTTAAATTGGGTAAATAATTTATAAATTTATTAACTTATAATTAAATTTGGATATCATAATATTATTATATTAAAATGAAAGGATATAATTGACACAATTCACTGTTAGAAAAAAAAATACTACTCTATTTTGATCATGAAAATATCAGAATGAAATTATATTTCAAAAAAATCTATGAATAAAATACCATATCCACTCTTGTGCTACTTTCAACCATAATAGAGAAACAAAGAAGAATCTGTCAAGTAAAAAATAATTTATTTATATGGGATTTCTTCTTTTGAATTTTGAAATAACAAAGAAAGACACGACGCAACAATAAATAGATAAATTGTCAAATAAAAAATACAGAGCATATGATAAGCACATATTTTAGCACAATTTTTATTTCCTGATGATGTACAAGTCAAAAGGCTATAAAGACAAATAACCTATGAACAACAATCAAAGAAAAAATGCGAAACTAACGAAAAATATAATATTTTTAATATAACAGCAACATATAATGGATCAGATGAACCACGTGAAAACTCACATCTAAAAACCCCAATAAGAACTTAGGGTCCGTTTGGAAACACAGATTGAAAAGCAACTTTAAGCTTTTGGAATAAAGTTATTTTTTAAGATGATTTTAGACCTTGACTTTTTTAGGATGTTTTTTTTTTAATTTAAGAATCAATATTTGAAAGGAGTTTAATGTTTGGCAGAGAAAGTTGCTTTTCAATTCAAAAAATAGATTCTGATCAAAAAGCATTGTTTTTAAGCTTTTCAAAACACACATTTCGATGGAAAAATTAAAAAGAATACAGCTTCCGATTCTTCAAAAAGCTGCTCCGTTTGGTTGCACGATTTTAGCTTTTTAGCTTTTCAAAAAAGAAAATCACGTCCAAACGCACAACCAAACGGGACCTTAGTATAGTCTATGATGATTGGGAGGTACCAGAAACATAATAATTAAACAACGGCAGTAGAGCAAAGGAAACAACAAAAAAGATGGATATATACGAAATGTTGAAAAAATTATATTTCCAATCAAATATGAGGCCTCATGAAATAGTTCTACATCAAACAGGCATAAAGTACAAGTCGATAAAACTAAAAGGCTTCATTTAGACAAATATATATACATTGCTACAAGCAATAGATAATCCCGACTTTCAAATGACATCATTAATGTTTAGACTAAAATCTAGATGTTCAATCAAATAGGCTGCTCTTTTAGATTTCTATAAGAAAACGTGGCATCTAAGGATTTTAAACATATTTCTATCAATTTAAAAAAATTTAAACTAGGATTGAGGATGTGTATATGAACTTCTAGAACGATCCATTCATAGCAGGCATGTATAATATATAAGGGTTTTTTAGTCTCCCTGTAACCATATATATTTAGGGATCAATCCCTCATTTCTTTATATTTTAGTTTTAGTCCCCAGATATAAATAATATATGCCTTTTTAGTAGGGCTACAACTCGGACGGGTTGGGTTCGGATTGACCCCAACCCGAATTCTAAACTACTCAACCCTAACCCGATCCAACCCGATCTTAAACCCGAATTGAACCAACCCGAACCCAACCCATAATTAAATAAACCAACCCGACCCAACCCGATTTTTAACCCGAATTGAACCAACCCTACCCAACCCGAATTTCTAGCATGATGTGCAAATTAAATAAATTAACCTGACCCAACCTGTAAAATTAGCTAGGTTTATCTAAAATTTGGACTACCCAGATTAGAAGCTACAAAATAAACGTCCATGATTTTTTTTAACTATTAGTTTACAGGTTCAGGTTGGGTTGGATTGTGAGTGAAGCCAACCCGAACCCGATTTGATCAACCCAACTCATGTAAAAATCGGGTTCAACCTGTCGGGTTCGAGTTTAACCTGACTCAAGTTGCAGCACTACTTTTTAGTCCCTCCCAGGGACTAAAAATAAAACCAAATAATTTAGGAATAGGTCTCTCCCAGGGACTAAAAAAGAATATATCCTTTAAATCTGGAGACTAAAACTAAAATACGAAGAATTGAAGGATCGATCACGAAATCCTATGGTTTACGGGGACTTAAAAATAAAAATCCAAATATATAAATATTAACGTGTTTTCAAGAAAAAATTTATTCAAATGTGCACAATTCATAATGATATTTTAAAGGGTTTTTATTTTTAAGTCATTGTAAACATGTTTATTTAGGGATCGGTCCCTCACTTCTTGATATTTCTTTTTTAGTCTCCATATTCAACCGCTTATTTGATTTTTCATCTCTCCGTCAAACGTCCGTTCATACACCGTTAATCTGTGAAATATGATTTATTTTTAAGTCCATATAAACTATGTTATTTAACGATTAGTCACTCCCTTCTTCATATTTTACAGGGATTGATCACTAAATAACATAGTTTATAGGGACTTAAAAATAAAATCACATTTCACAAATTAACGGTGTATGGACGGACGTTTGACGGAGGGATTAAAAACCAAATAGGCAGTTGAATATAGGGACTAAAAAAGAAATATCAAGAAATGAGGGACCGATCTCTAAATAGACATGTTTATAGGGACTTAAAACTAAAAATCCTTATTTTGAATTATAGTGCATTTCAAAATCAGGACTTAAGAGCATGTCCTTCATTACACATGCTTAGCAATCTATTTGACAATGAAAATGTAAAATAAGGAAAAGAAATAGTCCACAAATAAATTTTTACCAAATAGATCCCACACACTCATATGACACACAAAGACAATATAATCCATCCCACGTGAACCAAAAAATAAAATTAATAAACAAAAAAAACATAACATAAATTATATGAACCACAAGAACTCAAATCCGAATCCGAATACCCAAATAAGAAAATTTGGATCCAATGAGAACAGAAGAAAGAGAGTGATTGATCCAATTATATAGAGAAAGGATGGATGAATTATTGGAGGGGGAAAGCATGTGAAATGTCTTTGAATCCAATTAAAGACAGAGTAAATGGAAGGGTATGAACCACGTGATGTCTATCATAATGTTAATTAATATGATGATTGGAAGGTTTCGATAAAGAATGATGGGTGATAAATTCATAATAATGTATATTAATTATAATTGATAAATTCATTATAATGTATATTAATTATGATAATTGAATCGTTGTTGAGGGGGGACGAATTGTTGGAATAGAAAACGTTTAGGATGATGGGTCGGAGTGGAAAATGTTTGGGATGAAATCTTGGTGGAATTGCAATGGGTATGAAGAATCTGGTAAAGGTAAATCTGGGATGAAATGTTCGAATTTAATTAAAGTTAATAAATAAATTTTATAAGCATTCTCTTATCTTGATAATATTATGATATGCGAATTTAATTATAAATTAATAACTATATTTATCTAATTTCAGTTGGTAACAATGAATTATATTTGAATATTTTTTCATTTTAGAAACATCCCCTTATCATGATAATATTATGATATTAATATAATTTCAGTTGGTATATATAAAAAATTCAAATCCTAATAATTTATGTAAATTATTAGGATTTTATGACATATATATAAAAGATATGATGAAATGTACGTATTGAAATAACTTATGAATTAATGAGATTAAAATGATGTAAATGGATTTCATGGGGATTGTATAGAATTATATGGGTAAAATGGTCAAATGACAATTTTTTTTGGGTTAAGAAACTTTTATATAATAGTATAAATGTGAATGGATTGTAATGGGATTGAATGGAATGTACGGGTAAAATGGTCAACTGAGAGTTTTTGTAGTAGTATAGATTCATTTGTCCCTTTAAGTTGCTCTCTATCTTTTCTTAAAAAGAAAAAAAAAAAAAAAAACACAACCACCTAAGACATTGGTATCAAGACCTGGTTTTTGGAGCAATAAAGGGTTGATTGTTTGATCCATGAGCGCTGATATACTCAATTCGTTTTGCAGCCTCATAAACTATAATATATATTGTACTATAAAATGTATGAGGTTCTGTCATAGTGTATAAAAAAATTTATTTTTTTAAAATGAAAAAAAATCAAATATATATATATATATTTTATATTATTATATGTCATAATATATTTGATTTTATATAACATAATATGTACTTCAATGAAAAAGTATATGATTTAAGAAAAAATTGATTTGGGCTGTAAGTGAGACTATTATTGTTGTTGAAGCCAAATCCACAATCTATGTAGCTAGGATCGGTAACTCATACGGATTAACTTCCAAACCCACATGGAAAATGATATACTTAGCCCCGAATGCAGCCCGGCTCGCAGTCATCACCTCAGCAATCCGACGTGGCAAGATTTGACGTGGTTTTTATCAGCTTTCTTTATTTCCGAACGGACGAATTTCGAATTTTGAATTTTAAAACTCTCTTACACATCAATTAATGATGTCTCTCTCTCCCTCCCCCTCTCTGTCTCACTCACTCACACACACACACACACACACACACGAACTCACCAAACTACTCTTCATTCCTCTCTCATGTTTCTTCTTCTTCTCCGAATGGATCTGTTTCTTCTTGTTCTCTCTTTCTCTCTTCCATTCTCTTTGTTGTATGTATGTTATTCTTTTCTTTATGTATGTTGGTCTTTTTTTTATTTTTTTTATATTACATACAGTATTTTTTAATATTCCAAGAAGACATCAGCTCTCAATTTATGATGCATGTTTGTGTTAGAAGACGTGCGGTAAGTAGTTGTGGTGTTATGAAAAAATTTTTTCCTGTTGGATGCAACATATGCAGCATGTATGTTCTAGTAAGAAGAACGTTTTTCCCCTATTTGATGTGTTGTTTTATGGTTCCTTTAAGATTTTTTTTGGGATACAAACTATACAATTTTTTCCTTTTCCATTTAATTGTAGTATATTTTAGAGTTTCTTTTGTTTTTGTAGTTTGTCTTACATTTTTTTTTATTCTTTTTAACATCTAATTGATACACTATTTGAAAATATAGTAGTTGTACAGACTGTTTGAAATTATATTAGTAATAGTATAGTGTATGCATTTTTATGGTTGCATATGCTTTGTTCATTTAGATTAAGTGTATTTATAGAACAGTACGTTAGTTTAATCTAACATAGCACATGCTGTACTAATGCAGCGTATACATTGTAATATAAATATAAGTAGTTAATATTATTTTTATATTATTTTGGATTCTCTGAAAAGCTGTGAGATTTGATTTGATGGCTAATAAATGGGGTGCGCTGGGTGGGCTTCCACGTGTACGGCCCGACTCGTCAACCGATGGGATAATAAATGTCGACGTCATATCAATATTCCATGGCAGTGAAGTATATGTGAGGCTATCGTAATACATACTTCATTGGTTTTCAAAAATATTATTTTATATAAAAAATTGAATTTCAAAAAATTAAGAGTAATAATCATCATCTTTGATTTGAAAATCGAGACTTGAAAAGGCGCCACTTTGGTAACACCTGTACGCCCACTAAGTTTGAAAATTACTCTATTGTCCCTCCTAACATAGTATATGCTATGTTAAAGTAGTATGTGCTAAGGGCAATTTCATCATTTGAATTTTTATAATGTATAAAACGCCATTCTTAGCGCATACTGCTTCTTACCTCGCTCGATTGCTCTTCTGAATCGTCTCTTTCTCTTAAATCCTTTGAATTTACAATTCTACATCACCCACAAAAAATCACTCTAATGGCTGGAAAGGAGAAGATGACAATGGAGGGGGAGGTAAGGACATGCTGCTAATGTCGTATACTATGTTTTTGAATATGGGTTTTGGTTTTTTTCATGAAAATATGTTGCTTATTTTGTTTGACAGGGCAAACTAAAATCGGTTAATGCTTCAGGCAAGCCCATCCAGTCGCGGTGTACCACCTCCTGTCTAGTTGATCTCATGCGAGACGTGGGGGCTATAGAATTCTCCACTTCATCTAGAGTCCATCCGAGCCACACCGTTCGGACATTTCATTGATATCCCTGCCGTTGTGCAAGAGAACTGTCTCCTTGGGACAGTTCTAAGTTTCTATGACTCGGACCACGACGTTTTCATGGTTCGAGGAAAGGAACTTCGCTTTTTATCGGAGCATGTCTCCGCAATCCTCGGCTTGTCTAGCCGAGCACTGGTAAAAAGTCCCCCACCTCTCCCTTTTGTAGGGAGTATTTCACTTCTCACGGTAAAAAGTGTCACGCCCCGGGCGTCCCCGAGACGCGGCAAGTGTATATAAAATATCAGAATCTACACAGGAGGTCAATAATATCATACACAAGCTACTAGAATGACATACAGACAACAAAGCAGGGCTGACATGATATATACACCAAATGCGGATAACTAAAGACTGAATCTGTAATCAAAACACACTACAGACTCCATACATAATCACATGTCCTGTGAGAGCCAATATACATATAAAGACATCCAAATACAACACAAACGCGTGCCCAAGCACGGAAAATAATACATACTGGTACAAGGGATGCTGATAGTCTCTGCAACTCGCGGGACGTGGCGCTACTCCGCTACTGATGAAGTCCCTCGGGGAGCTCCTCCTCTGGATCCGACTCAGATGACACTGAAGAGAAAATATTATGCGAGGGGTGAGCCACACGCTCAGTGAACGGCACAACCCATGCATCACAGACAATATTGACCACAACCAGATATCCTTATAATCCACAATTCATATTACTTAATCCACAAATGATAGCACAACTCAAAGCCGTGGGTTGCTCAATCGCCAACCCACTACACCCTCACCCTCACCCTTCAATGGGCGACAAAGGATATTGGGACTGGCTACACATAACCAGCGGGTCGCTTCCGCCAACCCGCCACACCCTCACCCTCACCCTTCAATGGGTGACATAGGATATTGGGACTAACTGCACCAAAAACCAACGGGTCGCTTCCGCCAACCCGCTACACCCTCACCCTCACCCTTCAATGGGTGACATAGGATTTTGGGACTTACAAGCATCCAATCACAACTCCAGTGGGTCGTTCATCGCCAACCCACTACACCCTCACCCTCACCCTCACCCTTCAATGGGTGACATAGGATTTTGGGACTGACTAGGCTGTTGGTCACCCTTGGTCCACCGATAGTCTCTCCTCCACTCCGTAGGCCGCCTGGTCTACTCCCACATTCAGCACAGTCCGTCCTAAATCAGGAGGTGCCTACTGATGGGAGCCCTCTGTCAGGAAGGCCTGTCTAACGCTGGGGTAGTCTCTACCGGATCCAACGAAGGGAACAAAACAGCCTACCCATCGCATATGATCCACTTGGATCCGCAGACGGCACATTATAACAACACTAATGTTCTGAATTCCTCAGAACCCACCAGGGCGCATAACTACGATGCGGGGAACATGCATAAGGTTATAACAAGGTGGAATATCGTTGGGGAAAGAAACTCGGGAGGGCAGCGTGAGTTCCCGTTATAGGACACCCCGACAACCAAACAAGGAACACGGTGTACCCTAACACGGGTCTCACCGCTGTCCTCGCAAGGCCCCTCCCCTATAATATTCACTATAACATGCATTTTAACATTTATTAGCATTTAATTTAATAAATAAACTAGTAGGGCACATGCATCGGCCGGGCTTCCTAATATGGAACCAGGGGACATGCTGCATGGCTCATACACATATCCTAAGGGTGCAAGTCCCTAACATGCAAAGTCTAGGGTAACATGCATTCTACAATTTAATCATGCTCGCATGATATACACATTACAATATGTCAATATTTATCCATGGTGCCCTAGGAGAGGTCGGTATACGCCCAAGTGCGTATAACACCTCTCTACTGGGTTGGATTGTCCCACTCACCAGAGATCGGGGTCGTCGCGCGACCGTCCGTCCAGATCTGCAAGACAGACATTCAATATGGTGAGAACAATACATAAATACTCTAAAATACCCCAAACACACAAAACCCACTCACTCCCGAACCCACCGGGCAGCCGCACGCACGGCCACCCGCCCCGAGCGCACAGCCGAGCCTCGGCCCGCGCGCCAAGGCGCACTGCCGAGCCCAGCCCGCACACCCGGACACCACCGGCGCACTGTCGCACGCCGGCCCGCGCGCCCCGACGCACCGCCGCACGCACGCGCACGCTCGCGCGCGCCCGCGCGCACCGCGCGTCCAGCCCAGCGCGCCCCCGCGCGCACTGCACGCACGCCCCAGCACGCGCACGCACTGGCCCCCAGCAGGCCCCCAGCACCGCGCCCAGGCGCATGCCCAGGCGCCCTGCCCAGCACCCAGGCGAAGTGCCCAGGTGCCCTGCCGCGCGCGCGCACGCTCGCGCGCACGCCCGCGCGCACCCGCGCAGACCCCCGCTGGCACCCCCGCGCGCGCCAGCACCCGCGCGCACCCGCGCGCCCGCTCCGCGCGCACCCGCGCACTCGCGTGCACGCGCCCGCGCGCGCCTGCACGCCCGTCTGCGCCCGACTCCGCGCGCGCCCGACGCTCGCCCGCGCGCAAACGACGCCCAGCTCGTGCCCAAGCCATTCTAAGCTCATTCCAACCTTTCCAAAACCCTCCCACACACCCCAACCTACCTATCCACCATGCATGACCTTCCCATAACCCCTTAGGCCATGAAAACCAAGAAAAAGGAGGGGGAGGAGCTCACCTTGGGAGGGAAAAGAAAGGGGAAGGTTCGGGGCCCTTCGCGCACCGAAACGCCGCCGCCGGAACCACCACCACCACCACCTCTCCTCGGCCTCTCCTCAGCCTCCTCATGGCAGCAAACAGGGGGGAAAGAGATCATGAGAAAGGGGGCTTGATAGAAGGGAGAACAAGCATCCAACAACCAAGATCCACCACCACTTCCACCACCACCTCCTCCTTCTCATAGAGGATTAAAACCAAACACCTTGTGGGTGTGCTTGCAAGAGAGAAAGAGAGAAAGAATTCTGGTCGTGGGAGTGAGAGGGGAAGAGAGAGAGGGGGGAGAAAGATATTTATCACAAATATCAAGGAAAATTACTAAGACACCCCTCACTCGAAATTCTGCGCAAGCTTCACTGGAACAGCCATAACTTCCTCGATACAGCTCCGAATAGCTCAATTCCAAGACCGATGGAAAGCTAAGAAGATTATCTACAACTTTCATGTTTATGCCATGATCAGATAATCCCTCTAGCTAATCCGAAATTAGAGCCGAACATGGAACAGGGCTGCTGCCAGAATTTTCATTTCCGGGGTACACTTGGAAGAATACCCATAACTTTTACTACAAGAATCCAGTTGATCTAATTCCACTTCCAAACGAAAGCTAACTCAAAACTGGACGTCTCATAATAAAATCAGAATTTTACCTCTTCATCTTGGATTTTTACAAAATCAAATCCAAACGGCAAATTGGAAATACATAACTTACGAAAAAAATTTATGTACCCAAAATTCTCAAATAGAGCACTCCAAATGACACAGGCACAACAAAAAGTACCTTGTCCGACTATTGATTGAGAAACACATGCGGGAACTTATCCGCAACACAGACGAGAAGTCCGTGAGGGACTTCACGAAACTGTTTATTCTCCATATTTTCTCCAGTATCATGTTCATCAGGGTGAACTATTCATGTCCGCTAGAGTACGCCGATATCGTTGATGATCTTGATCACCTCGTCGACAATGCGTGGGCCAAAGCAGTCAATGCGGATGTGGTTTTTGCTGTCATGAAATGCGCGAAGGTGGTCCAGCGCCCTGAAGGTTGGGATGGGAAGGGCTATTTCTGTGCATGTGTCGTAGTCCTCAACTTAACTGTATTTATTTTAAGTTTTTGGTGTGTGCATAGCGTATACAATTATAATATAGCGTATACTAATGTAACATAGTATATACTATTCTAACATAGCATATAATATTCTAACATAGCGTGTAGACTAACGTGGAGGAGAGAGGGTGATTTTTTGGGCAATCTAACGTGGAGACTACAGCCCGGGCTGCAAAATAGTATATACTATGTTAGAACAGTACACGCTATCTTAGAATAGTATATGCTATGTTAGAATAGTATATACTATGTTACATTAGTATAAACTATGTTAGATTAGTATACGCTATATTATAATTGTATACGCTATGCACACACCAAAAACTTAAAATGCATACAGTTACATTGAGGACTACGGCACATGCACAGAAATAGACCTTCCCATCCCAACCTTCAGGGCGCTGGACAACCTTCGCGCATTTCATGACAGCAGAAACCACATCCGCATGGACTGCTTTGGCCCACGCATTGTCGCCGAGGTGATCAAGATCATCAACGATGTCGGCGGACATGAATAGTTCACCCTGACGAACAGGATACTAGAGAAAATATGGAGAATAAACAGTTTCGTGAAGTCCCTCACGGACTTTTGGTCTATGTTGCGGATAAGTTCCCGCATGTGTTTCTCAATCAATGGTCGGACAAGGTACTTTTGACCGTGAGAAGTGAAATACTCCCTATAAAAGGGAGAGGTGGGGGACTTTTTACCGGTGCTCGTCGGCGCCCCTCGGCTAGACAAACCGAGGATTGCGGAGACATGCTCCAGTAAAAAGTGAAGTTCCTTTCCTCGGACCACGAAAACGTCATGGTCTGAGTCATAGAAACTTAGAACTGTTTGAACGGCAAGGATATCAATGAAATGTCCGAACGGGGTGGCTCGGATGGACTCTAGATGGAGTGGAGAATTCTGTAGCTCCCACGTCTCGCATGAGATCAACCAGACGGGAGGTGGTACACCGCGACTAGATGGCTTACCTGAAGCATTAACCGATTTTAGTTTGCCCTGTCAAACAAAATAAGCAACATAGTTTCAGGAAAAAAACCAAAACCCATATTCAAAAACATATTATACGACATTAACAGCATGTCCTTACCTACCCCTCCATTGTCATCTTCTCCTTTCCAGCCATTAAAGTGATTTTTTGTGGGTGATGTAGAATTGAAAGTTGCAGTGTAAATTCAAAGGATTTAAGAGAAAGAGACGATTCAGAAGAGCAATCGAGCGAGGTAAGAAGCAGTATGCGCTAAGAATGGCATTTTATGCGTTATAAAAATTCAAATGATGAAATTGCCCTTAGCACATACTACTTTAACATAGCATATACTATGTTAGGAGGGACAATAGAGTAATTTCCAAACTTAGTGGGCGTACAAGTGTTACCAAAGTGGCGCCTTTTCAAGTCTCGATTTTCAAATCAAAGATGATGATTACTCTTAATTTTTTGAAATTCAATTTTTTATATAAAATAATATTTTCCCAAACCAATGAAGTATGTACTACGATAGCCTCGCATATACTTCACTGCCACAGAATGTTGATATGACGTCGGCATTTATTATCCCATCGGTTGATGAGTCGCGCCGTACATGTGGAAGCCCACCCGACGCACCCCATTTATTAGCCATCAAATCAAATCTCACAGCTTTTCAGAGAATCCAAAATAATATAAAAATAATATTAACTACTTATATTTATATAACAGTGTATACGCTATATTAGTACAGCATGTGCTATGTTAGATTAAACCAACGTACTGTTCTATAAAGACACTGAATCTAAATGAACAAAGCATATGCAACCATAGAAATGCATACACTATGCTATTACTAATACAATTTCAAATAGTCTATATAACTAATATATTTTTAAATAGTGTATCAATTAGATGTTAAAAAGAATAAAAAAAACGTAAGACAAACTACAAAAACAAAAGAAACTCTAAAATATACTACAATTAAATGGAAAAGGAAAAATTTGTATAGTTTGTGTCCCAAAAAAAATCTTAAAGGAAACTATAAAACAACGCATCAAATAGGGGTTAGAAAAGAAAAAATTTGTATAGTTTGTATCCCAAAAAAATCTTATAGGAAACCATAAAACAACATATAAAATAGGGGAAAAACGTTCTTGCTAGAACATACATGATGCATATGTTGCATCCAACAGGAGAAAAAAAATTTATAACACCACAACTACTTACCACACGTCTTCTAACACAAACATGCATCATAAATTGAGAGCTGATGTCTTCTTGGAATATCAAAAAACACTGTATGTAATTTGTAAAAAAATAAAAAAAGACCAACATACATAAAGAAAAGAATAACATACATACAACAAAAAGAAAGGAAGAGAGAAAGAGAGAACAAGAAGAAACAGATCCATTCGGAGAAGAAGAAGAAACAAGAGAGAGGAAAGAAGTGTGGTTTGGTGAGTCCGTGTGTGTGTGTGTGTGAGAGAGAGAGAGAGTGAGTGAGAGGGAGAGGGGGAGAGAGAGAGATAGAGAGAGAGATCATTAATTGATGTATCAAAGAGTTTTGAAATTCAAAATTAAAAATTCGTCCGCCCGGAAATAAAGAAAGCAGAGAAAAGCCACATCAGATCCTGCCACGTCGGATTGCTGAGGTGAAGACTGTGAGTCGGGCTGCATTCGAGGCTGAGTATATTATTTTCCTTATATTTTTCGTAGTAGCCCACGACTAATGGATTGTTAACAGCATTGAGATTTTAAGGGCTGCGGCCTCCAAAGTGAACATGATTTCCTTTATGAAGTCATTATCAATTTCATTGGTGATATTAAAAACTCGATCTATAAATGACTAATAAATGTCATTAATAAAGATAATGAATGATTGAATTCATTTGGTCTATGATAGTAATTAGTTATATATTTGACTCATTACAATCTAGTTTGATAAATGGATAAATTTTTAGGATAAATTATCCTAATTTATGGGGATAAAAAAACTACTATTTTTATCTAGATTTGCTTTTGATAATGTTTTTTATTATCCTCATTTTTTATGTTCTTATCATCAATCTTGTATTTGGATCAAATATGGGATAATTTTAAATTTTTTTAAATAACACCAGATCCATCCTTCCTATTAATAGGGCATTAATATTGTTTGGTGAAACACATTCTTTTTTTATTTTTTTATCTCAATTTTATAAAATAAGGATAAAAAATTGGGACAAGGTCTGTTCCAACTTTATCGAGAACAAACTATTCCCATTTTTTATCTTAAAATGTGGACAATTAATCATGCTTTATCATTTTTCTTAATACCATATGAGATAACAAGTTATTTAATCCAATTTTTTCTTTATTATCCCTTTATCAAACTAGACCTACATGGTAAAAAAAATGTATAAGAGACTTCCTCACCATGTAAAAGATGAAAGGATAGAATTTATGTTAGATGAAAATTTAGTTTTTTCTTTTAAAAAAAAAAAAAAAATTCATCCCCATGATCATGCAAGACAACTTAACTTGGATCCAAAGACTCCTTTTTAAGAAATAAAATATATCCCGTCAAAATTGGATATCATTAATGACCGATCACGTGAAAATTTTGTTTTTAAATATCAACCCACGTCCTAAGAATTTAATAGGCCAATCCATAGGTCTCATATCAAGTTAAAATAAAAAAATAAAAAACCCTGCTGTAAAATTCATTGATTCAACCACATTAAATCTTGAGAAAGACAGAGCATATGAACAAGATTTATTCTGTTCAGGTTTGAAATCTTGAGAGCTCTCCCATGGATTGAAAATTTTGAACTTCCCCATGTGGGGGGCTGATCACATGCACCACCACCATGTCAATGAAAAAGCTTATCTCCTTCATCATCTCATGGGAAACATAGGAACTTTCTTGCAAATCACTCCCAACAAAAAGAAGATAGATAATAATTTTATTTATTAATAGTTGTAATAGTAATGGTTGTTTCCATATAGTACTATTTGACTCTTCACGTCCACCTATGCATGGCGCAATTTGCAAACCCAACTTGTCGGTGGATGGACCACAGCTAAATGTCACTATAAATAAATGAATCTTTGTAGCTTGTACACAATACGGCTTATATATATATCTTATATTCATTCAGTCCATCCAGTGCTTTTCTTTTCTTTTTTTTCTTTTTTTATGAAGCTTACATTTGGATCGATGTTTGGACATATTCTACATTTGAAAATAAAAAGATTCACAAATGCGAAATTGAACACATTTTCAGCGTTTAGTTTTTTAACTCACATTTTGTTTTTTTAAACACAAAAAATATATAAATTGAAAAACTAACAAAACAATAATTTTAAAAAAGCTAAAGTTGAAAAGCTGATATTTTTAAAATCTAAATATTTCAATCGCTCATCCAAACGCATCATAAAGAATATAACTTAACTGATTCATGCTTGTTTTACTTGATTTTACATTGGGAATTCATCACATAGGGAAATTAAAATTAAATTATATAACTTGTTTTTTTTTAAAACAAAATTGTCTTAAACCAACACCCTCAATTTCTTTTCAACCCAATTATATATGATATAATATATATATATATATATATATATATATGTGTGTGTGTGTGTGTGTGTGTGTGTGTGTGTGTGTAATAAAATTTTAAATAATTATTATTTCAAATAAATCATAAAATTTATTAGAAAGTTATAGAATAAAAAAGATATATTACAACTCAAAATGAGTTTTTTACATATGTTACGTTCCCCTAAATCAATCCTATATTGGCAAAATCCCCCACTTGAACTCTAACTAAAATCATCATTATCATGCCTGTCAATTATCTGAAAAAATTATCCACATCCAATTTGAATTTGTATCCGAAAATTCAGAAAATATCTGATATTTGAAAAAATCTATATCCGTATCCAAAAAAATTATCTATATCTGAACCATATCCAAAAACTTTCAGATTGGATACAAATATGTCTGTATCCGATCTAAAAATATATGTATCATAAAATATTATTATATTATTATTTAATTAATTATATATTTATATTTTTAGGATTAGTATGAGTTTTTATTTTTATTTGTACTCTAAAAGCATGTAATTTTATGTTTTATACTAGGTAATTATTAGATTTTTTAATATTTCAAATATTAGATACATGATTTTTATTTTTGGATCTTTGGATATTTTAATCATTTCATATTCATTTTGAATTTTTGGATATTTTGGATAATTATCCGTATCCGATCTGAATTTTCAAATCGAATACGGGTACTTACTTTCAATATTCGTTAGATATTGGATACGGATATTTTTTTGAATATCCAGTTTGGATATGAATATGGATATGGGCATACGGATACAATCCATATCTGTCCGATTGACAAGCTTAATCATTATATCTCAAATGAATAAAAAAAAGGCGTTCATGCACAGTTTAAACGCTTTTGAGAGGTATTGTTAAAATAATAAATCATCTCATTAAAAATATTGAGATTTTGGTGAGTACAGATATAATATTATTTAATTTATATTTATACACATATATAGATAAATAGATTTTTTGTTTCATCCTTATTCCAATATAAAACCAATGAAAATAAAACAATAAAAAAGTGATGATTTTGTATGATCAATATATACCATTCATGTATCTTTTAAAAAATTAATGTTTTATGTAATGTCACAAAGGAAGAAAGAAAGTTGAAACATTTTCTGATTAGAATAATAGATAGAAATGTAAATCACCAATACTTACATTACAAATAATTTTTACATTACAAATGTACGGGACTCTGATGAACTTAAGACAACAAAATTTTTGAGGAAATTAAAGAAGAAAAGCATGAGAGACTACATAATACATTTTGTAAAAAAAAAAAAAATCGTTATTTAAATCAAAAGATTGCATGCATATATTTTTAACCTAACTTGGTTAAAACCAAATCAATGGAGTTTTAATTTGATTTATCAAATCTTAATCTACCTTTATTTTTTTCTAAGAAAACTGATACATTGAATTAATATTTTTCCAAGACATTGATTTTTAACCAAATCGAACTATTCATCAAGTATATTAATCAAGGGCAATGACACAAGCTGGTACAAAGAGAAAGAAAAAAAAATCAAACAGTAGATGGAGAATGTCAATTCACTTTTGTTGCAGACAAAGAGAGAAAAACAAAAATAAGGAGTGGCCGAGTGGGTGAATGATGTGTTGTTGGTTGGACCACTGAAGAGTAATGATTTCGTACGTAGAAAGCAACGGTGGGAAAGAAAAGAGAACAGACATGTGTAGAAGATGGAAGAGATAGTACTGTATATATAAGTTTTGGGTGATAATTATATTGGACTCTTGGAACAATCATTTCCCCACCCAACCTTTTGACATTTTAATTTTTTTAGGTATAAAGTGTAATGGTAAATTGTTGAACAGAATATGTTATGTTTAATTATTTTATACCATAGAGTGAATTGATGACCTGGCCAAGTCAGTATTAATTACTTTGGGATGTTATATATATATTTTATTTTCATGTGGAAGAACAGTGTGCACATAGGAGTTTAGAGCCTCTTTGCACATGATAGAGTTATATCATGATATTCTAAAGAATATTTAACAGTAAAGATGTTGAGAATATGCCCATTGTTAAATAAAATGTTACTCAAACTATAATTTGATTAGTCTATCTGGGAAATGAATTAGAATTTGTACCACTTTGTCACCCATTAGGATAACTAATTAAAATATAAAAACATTTACATGGAGATTTTATCTCTTTCTTTCAGGCCATCTCCATTCCTTACTGAAACATATACTCAAATTTTACTTAAAATTTGAGTATAAGCTTGATTTGATATGATGTATCTTCAACCATCACTTTGTATTTTACTCAAATCTTTTAAAAAATTCATATCTTCTTCTAATTATGTCATATAAACATTTTCTAAGTCTTTCCCCAAACATTTTTATAACTCAATTTTTCTTCCCTTTAAGATATTTAAATTTAAATATTATAATTATTCAATAAATCATTTTTTTTATTGGAGTAAAAATAAGAAATTAAAAAAACAAAAATAAAGACTTAAAAAAGAATACCACTTTTTTTTTTTTTTTGGGTTTCAAGTGATGGTAAAAATTTTGGGGGGTAGGAAGACATCTAATATAATTCAACTAAACGTGGAGTTGAAGGGAAAAAAAATGTCATATCGAAAGAAAATGTAGAGATAAAGAAAAAAAAATGTCCAAAATTTGAGTAAAGATTTGGGTCTCTCTTTATTTGGTATGGGTATGGGTAAATGGTTGGAGATGATTTTTGGTGACTTTTACTCAAATTTAAATCTGAGTAAAAATTTGAGTATAGGATTGGAGATACTCTTATATTATCACTCATTTTACTTACTGATAATATAATGTTTAAAAATATATAATTAATTCAAATAATAAAACTTATTTATTAAGTTTGAATTTAAAGATAAAAAAAGGATAAGTTTATGGTAAATATTATACTCTACTTTTTGGTATATATACTTGGTCAAAATATCTTAACCCTCTGTCAAAAGGAAACACGTTACGTCAGTTACCGGTGTTGGCTAGCAGTGAAATGCACAGACAAATGTATCAGTTGGCATATGCAAATATGAAATTAATTAACGTGACATTGTGTTTTTTTTATTGTTTTCATGTTCTATATATCAATATTGAGAACCAAATCAAACTCGATCTATTTAGCCTTCCAACAGAACTGACAAATACACACCATCAGCTTTTTTAAAGACATGTTTGATGAAGTTCAGATGCAAAGTCCATATGTTTTCTTTAATTTAACTCTGGTGGGGTGTGAGTAAGCATGGGCAACCACTTGAATTAATTATAATAATAAAGCAACCCAACAGAATAGGATTAATACAGCTCTCCTGATATTCCTCCGACCACCTTTCCATTCATCTCTGCCATATATTAATTCCATCCATTAGGGGTACAAAAAATATACTTTGAAAACTTACCAAAATATATATTTATATACTTTAATGGTAGATGCCATATAATACTGGCTGTCAAATGGAATTCTTTCTTTCATAAGGAGACAAATGAATATTTTCATTGGGGGGGGGGGGGGGGGGGGGGGAGGTGGAGGAAGGAGCTGGGGGTGGTTAAAGAACTTAATTTAAATTCCACATATTAGAGTACTTGGCTAATATATGTCCAACATTAGGTGACATAAAACTCATAACCAAGCTTTGTTTATTATAAGTGGGGTCATCCTTGTTTACTATTAAACACATTTATGGATATCTATTACTGCTCTTATATTTTTTAAATACAAATATTAATATTCAAATTCATATTTTTTCATATTCATAATAGATAGATATTAATATCTTTTGAAATAATTAACGTGTCTATGTATGAACTTTAGTTCAAGTGATCAGATATCATATTAGAAACATGACAATGTACAATATGAAGAATTTGAAACTAAAATCAAAACTTTTTTTTGGGGTTTTTTGCATATATACACCCCTGTTAAAATAGAATTTGATTAGATTACCCCTCTTATAATGATCCGTTCAAAAATACCCCTGAAATTTTTTAACCCAGTGCATCCATGCCCCTGAGGTCAAGTATCGTGAGCTGTGGTTAAAAGTTATCATTTTGAATCGTTATATACACCCCATGAAAAGATCAAAACACCCTTACTTCTTCTCTTCCAATGATAGCACCTCCAACACATCCAAAACATTATTTATGTCCAAATCACATTCTAATCTTCTTCACCTTCTTCACTGTTTCAAATCTTCTACAAACTCAAATCCCATTGAATTCTTGTCTGAATCCTCCTTGATTGCCCAAGTATGAGTTCTTCAACTCAAACATCTCCTCTTCAAGCCAAATCACAATCTAACCCTCCCTGTCATTGTGGATTATCATGCAAGGTGTAAACATCTACAAAGGAAACTTCAAAATGGAAGAAATTTTGCAAGCGTGTACATTAGGGGGCAAGTGAATCTCATCCAATCTTTATTTGCTTAAAAAATTTGAAGATCTTTAAATTGTATGTCAAGTGTTTGACGAAATGCATGAACCAATGCTTTTAACAGAAACCTAATGATTGTAATTTTTTCGGTTGGGTGGAGGATTTCTATCATGATTCAGTTGATTTGGTGCCTCCACAAGAGTAATTTGATGTTAAAATGAAGGTAATGGAGGAAAAGTTGTTGTCAGTTGAAGAAAATTTGCTGGATCTGAAAGACAAGTTGTTGTCTATGGAGGATCAGTCGTCCAACTTCAATGGGAGAATGATTATGTACTTGCGCATTGTGGTCAGCATTCTAGTTGTTCACTTTTTTAGTTAAAATGTTTAACAATTTTGCCTATCAAACAATGTGGCCCTATGTACTGATGTGAATGTATGGTGATTTCACTTTGAACTTGGTATGTTTTACTCATGGTACCAATTGTTTGAACAATCAATATTACAACAGATACAATCTGTAAGAGTTGTTTGAAGTAAACTTAAAACAACACAGGCAGAGACATACATAACAGGTGTGAAACTTAACTTAAAATAACACATCATATCATATTAGTCATAACAAATATACAAGAGCTGTTTGAATACGAGCAAAAAACTGAACTTAACTTAAAACAACACAACCACAATTTGAAAATACATATAAACTTAAAACCAATCAAACTTAAAACAACATGACCACACTGTTTTGACATTTCACACAACTGCAGATCCATTCTCAATTTTTAGTGGGTGGCCTTCTACCCCTTATCCCCATAAATCCTCTAGCACAAGCACATGTTCCATATGCGAGCCATATTCTCCCAGATCCTCCCATTTTTGTAGACTCACCCCCTCCCATCTGTGCAGTTCCAGTCCCAAATCCTCCCATCTATGTAGACTGAGGCCCTCTCATCTGTGCAGTTTTAGTCCCAAGTCCTCCCATCTGTGCAGTCCCATGTCCCCTACCAGTATGGGGGTTAAGTCCAGTGACTTTCCATCCTCCTATTGCCCTGTCAATCCCTCTGCCTCTTCCTCTGTTGTCAACTCTCTTGGGCCTTCCTGGAGCCCTTTTTTGAGAACTGTAATAACAAAATCATTCAACAGTATAAAAGTAGAATAATAGAATCTTAGTTTATTAAAATTTAAGTTTTACCTTGATGCTTCAGTGGAAGGTCCTGAACTACTCATTAGTGGATTTTTGCATGTCTTTTGGTGATGCCCATGCCCTCCACACCTTTTGCATTTATGAACCCTATGACCTTTGGTTAATTTTGTTTGTTCATCTGATGGTATTATCATCTTCTTCCTTGGTTTTCCTGGTGGTTTTATGCATTTTGGAGGCTTCATAATGTAGTTCAGGTTTTGAGCTTCCCACATTGACTTATCTGGTAAGGGGAGATGAGTAGTGCATAAGCTGCCTTGCATCTGTTAAAAATAAAAGACTAAGTAAATAATAAAAAATAGTAGAAGGTCTTATTGGATTCAAGAACATGAAAAATTCATAAACATTACTAACCTTGCAACAGGATAACAAACATCCACATAATCTTCCCATCTGGCATTTCTCATGTGAGCTATGACAGCTGCTGCATGGTTGCAAGGCATTTCTGTCACTTGCCATCTTCTACAACTGCTGTATTTTTCAGACAGTATTACATGCCACCTCCCCTTTGGCTCATCAACCTTAGCTCTGTCATTGGATGAACTATGAACATCAAACATCCCCTTGTTTTTGCTCAACTTCATTAATTATTTTTATGCCTCAGGAACAAGAACTCATTTCCACCTTTTAACAGACAATCTTCTATAGTTCATATTTGACATGATCTTCAATCTGATTGCATTTATACAAAATATTATAGGTTTGGCCCTTGCATTCCCAATAAATGCATTGAAAGATTCTGCCACATTATTTGTTAAATGACTACATTTAGCTGTTTTGCTAAACATACTTCTACTCCAAAAATAATTTTTTTCAGCCATTAGATAACCATAGGCTTCTTTAGAGACCTCCTCTATCTGTCTCATATATTCAATATGTCATTTAACAGTATATGCCTTAGCTGCTGCCTAAACTTACATTTCTAAAAATTCTACAGGATGCTCTCTCTTAAAATTCTTGTATAGATGTCTCATGCATGTCTTTTGTTCAGTCATAGGAAAAATTACTTTCACTCCATCATCCAATCCCTTGCCTCTATCAGACATAAAAACCATCCCATCAACATGACAATTGCAACCCTGACACACTCTAGAAATCACAGCCAACTACTCCCATTTTCTCTCTCTACTATTGCAAATGACTATAAACAAACCACTGTTTTCATCCATTGTTGTTACTGAGAGAAGACATCCCAAGTATTTACTCTTCAAATGGCAACCATCCAACCCAATAAATGGCCGATAGCCTGCTAAAAACTTTCTACCACATGCACCAAAGGATACAAAAAAACCTTTCAAATGAGTGACCAACATCAAGGGTATAATGGGTCACACTGTCAGAAGTCCTCTTCAAGAGTTCAATCCTCAAGGAAGGACAAGTGCACATAAATCATCATAAGAACCCCAAATCATGTTATTCCCCTTCCCCTTTGCTCTCAAAATCCTGTGATATGGTACATTTTCCATACCATACTTCAGCTTTAGCCTTTTTCTATTATGACTCACTGGGATATCATCTTCATGTCTCAACCAATCAACAACTTTATTTGCAATCCAGTCTGATGTAGTCATATTGTTACCCCTCTTGTTCATAAATGAACAAGTGTGTTTGGGGATTAGAGTCTTTATTTGAAATGAAATCTGATCAGACAATGATGATGCATGCACTCTCCATGGACATGTCACATCCTCACATTTGGCAACGACCATGTTAGGCTCACTCCTAATGAATCTCGAACAAAAAAAAATTTATTGCATGTTGTCTGAGTGGCTGTCTAAGGGTATTGATGCTTTCAAACTCAACCCCAACACTAATGTCTGGTTCTTTCTCATTTTGCTAGTCAAAAGAATCCTCAAATTCTGAAACATGATTGTCAATTTTTGAACTAAAAATGTCATGAAAACTAGACTCACTGCATACCCTGTCAGCTTCTACATCCGCTGGGTCTTCTCTTTCATGTGCTTTGTCATTCAGTGGCCTCTACCCCCTATCTGATTCAATAGGTTGATCTTCAATAGGCTCTTCCACTCTTTAACTAGGCTCATTTCTTGTTGCTCCAACAAGGTCCTCTAAAGGCTGATCATCATTAATTTCATACTCTACTGCTGCTACAACAGGGTCGTCATTTATTTCTTCAATTGTGATATTGTGACTACCCTTACCTATTGTCTGATCCTCTTCATTGTCCTAAAAAAGAATTGAAAACCTTCCTATATCTTCTGTATCAGAAAAAAAAAATCTTAAAAATGATTGTCCTGGTCCTCTTTCTTCCTCAAATTCCATATCATCATCCTGTGAGGAATACTCCCTAGCACTATGCTGGGCTTCCTCTCAGGTGTAGGAAAAACTGATGTGGCAGCATTATATTCTACTGTGATAAAAATATCAATTATTGAACTATTGTTATGTAAATTGAACATTCTCATCATTTCAGTTTTATTTGACAAAGTTCCATACTCTTCTGCATCAGGGATTTTGTATTGCATGTTTAATGCATCATTATCACCCCATTTCACTAATTGACTCCCCTCAAATATTTCATCCATATCACAATAGTCTTTATTCAAAACAACCTTTTTTGTTTTCCCAATCTATAAGTTCTCCTATCTATACCCTGCACAGTTTTCCAGAAAACCACCATATCAAAATATTATAGACACGGTACTATCAACTTCATCCTAATGCAAACAAGTATTAACAAAACACATATGAGATATACACATCTACAATGCATAAAGCAGACTATCAAAACATACAAGCTCATATCTTACAAACTTTCTAATTCATAAAAAATCAAACAAACAGGTAGATCTTCAGTGTTTCAATACATACCTGTGAAGCAGAACTTTATGTGATTTGATTCCTTTCCAACAATGGATTTGAAGCCGCCTGAGCCCGAGTGACGAGAGCGCCATCAACAGATCTTATCAATGATCTTCGACCACCATGAGTGCACCACATGGTTGGGGTTTCTTTGATTTCACTTATATAGAGAGGGGATAGGATGAATGGAGAAGAGATTATGTTTGATTGTCTTCAAAAGAAGGGAGATCAAAGAGGTTCACAAGGGGTCGAACAAATTTCAAGAGAGAGAGAGAGAGAGATGTTAGGGTTAGTGTTTTTAGGTGATTTTTAGGGAAAGGGTTTCATTAGGAGTCGAAGACAATTTGAGAGAGAGATAGAGATGTTAGGGCTAGGATTTAGTTTGCTTTTTAGGGAAAGGGTAACATAGACATTTCACAACCTGGGGTAAGCAACTTAACTATAATTGGCTCCTCAACGTTAAAATCATCTAATGGAGGGGCACGGATGCACTGGGTTAAAAAATTTCAGAGGTATTTTTGAACGGATCATTACAAGAGGGGCAATATGACAAAATTCGATTCTAACCAGGTTATATATGCAAAAAAAAAAAAAAAAACCCTTTTTTATTCTATCAAAGATTGTAACAAAATGCAATAATTATTTAAATTACAAAATATTATGATTTGTTATGCCTGTGTCATTTAGAGCCATTTTGGTTAAACCTTGTTCGCATGTGGGTCATTCAGGGCCTTTTTCTTTTTCGATCGGAGTCGCTAAAATTTTAGCTTTTAGCCACCTGCGGGAGTTGGAGTACTCTGATTGAAAATCTAACTGCATATTATGGGTCCTGGTACTATTTTGTACTACCCATAAAAATTTTATCGAATTCCGGTAACGTTTTAAAAAATATGCAGTTCTGAACCGTATCCGGCTTTTGAGAGTTCCTGATTGGTCGAATAGTGTGAGATATTTTGGGGATGTGGTGACCCTTGGTAACCTTACCCCCACCATGCTTGGGGATGAAGAAATCATTGGTTATTTGATATGTGAGTGGGTGAGCCTAACCCTAACCTCACCCCCCCCTTTAAGGTCACCCCTAGACACTATTTGGACATGAAAATGACTTTTTTTGCCCTCTCTCTCTCTCTGCCCCTCTCTCCCATTTTGTGGAACACCTTCTCTCCCTCTCTTGGTCTCTTTTTTTCTCCTCTTTGTGTGTGAAGAAGGAGGAGGAAGAAGCAATTGAAGGAAAAGATGAAGAAAAAGCACAAGAAAGAGTGAGAAAGGGGCTTGAGGAGATGCTGATGAGGTGGTGGTAGTGGTGGTGGTGGTGGTTGAGGTGGTCGTGGGTGTGTCGAGAACCCCGCATCTCCCCATTTCCCTCCCCCTGTTTTGATCTCGTAGACCGGACGCGCGACGATCCGATCCGGGTATCTGTGAGTGGTTTGATCCAATCCCCCCCCCCCTCGAGATGCGCTCGACGCGCGAAGTCGTGCGTCGCGCATCGATGGGGCACCTTAGCTATACTACTTGTGTAGATAAGTAGTATGGCCATGCTTAAGCTATAATATGTTATATATCTTGCATGCTAGGCTTATATACATGTATTGTATTCATGTATGAATGATTGTGTTGCATGCGCCCCTCTAGTATGGGCATGTATTTTTGTAATGTGTATAGATGTATAAAATATGGCATGCCTTATGTAGTATTGTAATACTACTCCCACCATATAAATTGGAATATCCAACATGATTAAGTCTGGGTTAATAACGGGCACCTGCCTAATATTCCCTTGCGATAAGACTCAAGGGCGTGGTGTAGTTGTTGCGCCCATGCTAATGAGGCAAAGCTATGACCAACTTCATGAGATGACGATCTCTCTCGCCCTCTCCCTCTACATGAACTGAGTAAGTAGAGGCGATTTCCTACTCGACTCGGGTTCGTTTGGAATATTAGCATTCACCTGTTAGTGCGCGAGATCGCGCTTGACCCTTCCCTTTTAAGTTGGCGATATCCAACGCATGTTAGTGTATATTTTGGATGTTTATACGATTAGTGCCCTCATATGCATGTGTAGTTAGGCCTTGCCTTGTATGTATGTTGCATGATGTGTTGTTTATGCCATATACTCATGTTAGGGAGAAATCCTATAGTTAAGCATATGTTATTGTGCATGTGGATCAAGTTCCTTCAGTGATAGAATTCTCCTGTAATAATTATGCGCATGTTAAAACTGATTAGGCCTATCTGAAATAGGCGTGGGTATGACCCGTTGTCGGGTTGTACCTTATTAGTTAGAGCGCTAGCGATGTAATCGCCCCGTGCATCCGAGCGATGTACTCGTTTGGAATTCAGGAGAATTCATTATCTTATTGGTTTTGTTAAGCCGGTAGTTGTGGCATTAAGCTGGACCTACCCGTGCAAGGCGTGTATATGAATCGCCTGTTGGGTTATGTGCCTTGGGATTATTTCTGCGTGAGAGCAGAGGCAACCCCCCCTTGTGTCCGAGCGACGCAACCGTGTGGGAGTGCAATAGTATTCGATATCATCGATATGTGATTATCGAGAGTAGTTGTTTTTCCATTGGGTTCGCTTTGCAAACATGGAATGTTTACTTCCAATGTCGTCCGTGATGAAGAGGCCCGGGTTGTAGCTGTCCTGACAGAGGGCTCCCATCCGTAGGTACCACCGATGCGTTCGGGAGCGTACTGATCGTGTGAGTGTACCAGGTAGAGGCTACCCGGGGAAAGGGCTACCGGTGGACCAAGAGTGTAGAGCAGTCTAAGTCTCTTCCAAAAATCCTATATCACCTCTAAAGGGTGAGGGTGAGGATGAGGTGAAGACACGTCGCTGCGTGACCCATTCATTGTTCGTCCGTTCCTATAGTTGTTGGGTCCGGTTGCGTATCGATGTTCAAAGATATCGTTGGACAGTTATCCCGATGTAGATGATCCAGTAGCGTTGTGTAGACCAGTAATTTCGGGTCTCTTCGACCAACGGTATGGTCTCTCCCCAAGAGACCCAAGAGTCTCCTCCGAGAGTGAGAGTGAGGATGAGGTTGGTGATTCAGTAGTGTTGTGTGGACCAGTAATTCCGCGTCTCTTCGACCAATGGTATGGTCTCTCCCCAAAAGTCCCAAGAGTCTTCCTCCGGGAGTGAGGGTGAGGGTGAGGTTGGTCGCGCCGCCACGTGACCCTGTTATCTATGGGTTTCCACCTATGTTTTTCTTGAAAGGAAATTGCTTTAGTATTGAACTGTTGTATGGTGATTGGTTTTTAGCCACTCACTGAGCTTGTAGCTCACCCCTCGCATACTGTTTCTTTTCAGGGGCAGTGTTGGGCGTGGAGCTGGAGCTTTTCTGTGGCGTGGTCTTATGGGCGTGGAGCGTTCTTCCGGCGGGTGGCGAGTGTGAGGCTGTCAGCAGTCCTAGAGTCATTTTATGTATTGTAAATCGTGCATGTGGCACAGGTTGTATTTTATTTGGACTAGGCTTGGCTCTCACATGACAGTGATTGTGTATTCGAGTCTGTAATAATATTTTTGGTTTACAGACATTGTTGATATCTTATGTTTTCGCTTTTCAATGAGTTATCATTATCATTGGTTTGCCACCTTGTGTGTTGTTGTTGGAGTCTTTGTTGACCTCAGGTATTGATAGCTGATATTTTATTATTGCCACGTCTCAGGGACGGCCGCCCTGGGGCGTGGCATTATTAATCAAACAAAATGATTATATTAAATAGCATAAAATATACAAACATATATTATTTTATAATATTTCATATTCATGTAATTTTTAAAATGAATGTTGTGATATATATCATCACTTAAATCGTTTATAATATTTAAATATCAAATAACTCAATTTTTTTTTTTTTACATATCCGATGAGATACAAATATATTTTTCTTAATTAAGAGGCTTACACACAGATCCAAATACTCGAGTACCCACTGAATGTATAAACAACACTAGGTGACAAAAAACTCAAAATCAAAAGCTTTGTTATTAATCGTGGATTTTTTATTTTTAAGTCTCCATAAACTATAAGATTTTGTGATCGATCCCTCACGTTTTTATATTTTGATTTTAGTCCTCAGATTTAAAGGATATGTCCAGGGACTAAAAAGGAACATATCCTTTAACTCTGGAGACTAAAACCAAAATACTAATAAGTGAGTGATCGATCGCTAAATCTTATAGTTTATGGGGACTTAAAAATAAAAAAAATTCATTAATCATACTTAGGGTTGCAACTGATGATTATGGAGGAAATTAATTGACAAATGACACGTGTCTCGTGTCGGTCCGGTCAGAAATCATGGAGAGAGCCAGGGATTTGGTCATTGATTAGGTGTCGTTTATAAAATTAACACCTAATCTTTCGTTAATGAAACATGTAATGACACATCTTTTACATTTTTTTACATGTATTACAGGTGGATAATTAATGATATAAATCAGGTATAACAGTCCAAAGTCCAAACCACCTCATCAACTACTGCATACAAAAGATGCATGTTGCATACACTATAAAATTAAAGAGAGGCCATGATATTCCAATTTGATCAATTCCACATTCTTGTTATTTAACTTTTGTGACTTTGCAAGTGTGATTTGACTAAGAGCTAAGCAGGTTTTAGTAGATTATATTATATAACATTTTCTCAAAATTTTATGTTTTGATGTACTCCTATACATTACAATCCAAACGATTTTCTGTCCATTTTGAATTGCATCCGTTAATATATAGAGTATTTTTGCAAATGAGGGGACAGATCATACCCAAAAGTTTTAGCCCCCGTTTGAAACGGGGATAGGTTTTATCCTAAGGTATACATTTATCCAATCATTAGTGAGTATAAATAAGGATAAAGTGATTTTGTGTTTGATTGTGTTTTGAATTATTCTCGTTGGTAAACGTAAGAATAAATGTTCTGTTGTTTGGGTAAAATGTGAATAAAGTATGGATAAAGATTTATAAAAGATAAAAAAGTAATGATAGTTGATTTAACAGGTGATTTATAAGATGTGATGACGGTTGATTAAACAGTGGGCCCACATATTCTTTAGGTGGAATAACCTAGGAGTACTTTAATTACAGGGGTTGATTGGAATCCATATACCACTATATCAGAGTTTATTATGACATACTTTATCATGGGTTATCCGGGATGAACAAACACTTATACGGGGTCTTATACCAGAAACAAATGGGGGCTCAGGATGCTTATATTTGTTGCTAGTCTGACCAGGCAGACCATATAAATGTAGTAGCTTATAGTAGATTATAAATGCTTATATTTGTTGCTAGTCTGACCAGGCAGACCATATAAGTGTCCTACGAGCACTTGTTTAAAAATAATTAAATCATATAAGTGCTCTTAGGGCACTCGTTAATCCACATTTATTGTTAACTTTTTAGGCAACCCAACGAATATAATTATGATATGAATCAATAAATTAAAAAAAAATTTAAAATACCAACAATATTCTTAATAAATTCACCACTTATTTTTCTTTTTCTCTCTCATACCCAAATTTTTCCCTCCTCTCTCACAAAAGTCTTATCCAAAAAATGTACAAATATATATCTTCTTTCATTTTTGTTCTTATCTCATATCTCATATGATTGTGATACTTATTTTAGTGTTGCTTATGTGGAGATATTTTTTGTGTGGTATATAAGATAATTTATTTTATTTTTTGTTTGATTTAATCTTTTATTTTAAATATTTTATATGCACATTTATAATTTATTGATTTTTTTATCATTTCAATTTATTTCAATATATTATGAATAATAGTTTTGCATGTCTCTGGCCGATGCTTCACATCAAATCAATTTTATTTATAGAGCAGATGCTGAAATTTAACTTTTATGTATTTCATTATAATGGGCTAGCATTATAGATTGGGCATTGAAAAACATATTAATAAAAATTAAATTATAGGAAACACATGTAAAAAAAAATGTTTATGTATTAAAAATTTTGGGTATTAGAGAAAAAATTGGATGTTAGAGGGAAAAAGAAAAAAAGGTAGTGAATTTATTAGGGGTATTGTTGGTATTTTAAAAAATCTTTCAATTTATTGATTCAGATTAATTAAATTTCTTTAGTTGCGTAAAAAGTTAACGATAAATGTGGGTTAACAAAACCCTTTTTCATAATAATTAATAAAACAGATATCTTAATAACTGAAACATGGTTTTTCACTTAAAGCAGTTTAGTTTTTAGGAAACAAACTTTTTTTTTGTTTAATCCCTGAAAATTAATTTCTCGTAATTAAAAGAAAATTATATTTTTCAAAAATTGAAACCACCAAAGAACTCATTTTGACAACATGTGGAATATTAAATATTTCTGTCAAAACAGAATCTTCTAGGTGCACGTACTTGTTTCTCACTACCTAATGAGGAAATAGAGAGCTTAGAACTTTATTCCCATTTCAAAACCATATAAGATCCAATAATTGGACCAAATTGATGCTATTTCATCTATTCCTGTGCATATATCATCACAAAACCCCACAACGTAAAATGATATTTCTGACTACTGCATGTGTACTTAGCTTAATGATCATTGCCTGACTAGATAACCAATTTTACAGTGGATATGACATAAGTGGGAAATGAAATTATGCGCTGAAATGAAAATCAATTTCAACCTTCTTACGGGATAAAATGTTATCATTGTATGTCTCTATTTTAGGTTAATTTCGTACGTACGCTTTCTTTTTTCATGGTCTCACAAGTAATCCTAATATATTGTTTTTTTTTTAGGAATAGTAATCCCATATTGTTAATAAAATATATACTTTCCTAATAAAATATGCATTAATTCTTTTTACGTAAATGGTATATGCAATTAATGGAAATATTTGTTTGTTTTCTAAACCAATATTTTATTACAGACCCACCAAAAACAAATACTTTATTACATGAATTTCATATACATATACACATTAAAATAATCAATGCATGTAAGATTGGAAACTATACACCATATTATCTCTAATTAATGCTATTCATTTAAAATAAAGATGTAACACTTAGCTCTCGTTTGGATGCGGAATAAGTCATGGAATAACCTTTAATAAAACAGAATAAGTAATTTTGGACGTTTGGATATAGTGAATACTTTGAGATAATCTATGCCAGAATAAACTGACATAAAGTGACATATGGATTCCGACCAACCATTGAAATTGAAATTATTCTAGATTATTCCACTAAAAGAATGAGTAGGTCCATTGTCAAATAAACTATCATCACCTTTTATAAATCATATATCAAATCAATTATCATCATTTTTTTATCTTTTATAAATTTTTATCCACACTCTCTTCACATTTTATCCAAACAACAAAATATTTATGATTACGTTTCCCAACGAGAATAATTCAAAACACAATTAAACACAAAATCACTTATTTCACTACTATACCCATTTATACTAATATAATTGTACACCCGTAATAAATCTTATTTTATATCCAACCATGTGCTTAAAGTCTTAAACTACATTTTTATTCTTATTTTTAACACCACCAAAAATGCATGCATTAAATATATATCCTGAATATTAATTCTAAAATCAAAACCAAGACCGAATCTAAAGCCTCAAAAAGACCACCTCCGTATCAGCACCAGTTTCAACACAACAGGAACCCAAAGTCATTGGATACCCCTTTTAGCTCTTTTATCACATAATAAAATCAGATGATCTAATGTATACAACACAAAAAAAATGTGTCCCACGGTTTATATTGAAAGGGCTCTTTATTAGAAGCAGACAGTATTTCAGGGAAAAAGAAAAAAACTTTATTGGAGAGAATGATGTGTCTTTGGACGAGGAGAACCGTGTGTCTGCAACACTCTTTTTAAAGCCTAACGTGTGCTAAAGCAGCCCCCGTTTGGATGTCCGGATAGTGCTGTCAGACCCGTCTGACGCGCATCTCGGGGCATCGTGGAAAAAAAAAAAATTGGTGTAAGCATAGTGGAAAAATTGAAACACACGTCCGGTTTTCGTTCACTCTGAACTTACGGTGTCACGTGGACCCACGTGTCACTTTGGATCCGGTCTCTTTGTTGGGAGGAGGACTCACCGAAGACAGTCCTTTGTTAGTACGTACGGTCCGGGTCCGGGCCCAACCAGGTCGCGTCACGTCGCGTCTCGTCTGCAACCAAGTCTGATCTGTGTCCTATCCGAGAGTTTTGATTCAATCGCGTTTTGTCATCAATATTCAACTACGCAGTTTATGAACAACAAATGATACTATACCGAACAATCATTGAACAGTTTCATTTATGCAATTCGATAGTATTCATCTTTCTTCATTATCATACATAGCAAATATAATTATTTATAGTATAAAAAATATTGTGATTAATTATTAATCTATTAATAGGTATGATAATAAAAATATAAACATATATAATTTTATAATTTTTAAGATATTTTAAATGTCATATCAACATTCTGGATATTTAGTATATCAATTTTTTTTAATTTTTTTTTTATATAAGGTGGATGCATATATTTTTTAAGATAATTGATTGGATTAATCACTGTTTTTTTATTATTATTTTTTTAGGGGGGCTGGGGGGTTTTGGTTAAAAGTCGGTGTGTTTTTTGTTTTCAGGTCCCCACGCCGACAACTCTTCCGTTGTTCGGGCGTCCGAGCCATGATGGGCCCCGCAAACGATCACCCCGCGTCAAACATGCGTCACGCGTTGCGGGATTTGCATATACGGTTTTCTGTCCTTCAAATCTGGCCGCTCGATCGATGGGCCCGTCGGAAGTGGACTTTTATCGTGAATAATATTTTTACACGTTACAGGTCACATCAGCTGTCCGTGCTTGTTGGGAGAACGATCCATATAGGTAAGATGGACCGCGACTCACATTAACCGTCACAACAAATTCTAAAATGACTGTGAAGTTATTATTATTATTATTATTATTATTATTTGGAGGCTGGTTTGGTCAGACAGACTGAACTGTTGATAATAGTTACTGTTCATTCATGAATCATAAATGGGTCTGAACCTATGAGGAAGGTTAGGTTGCCATTATAATGTGCCACGTTTTCTCTTTCATGACAGTTCGAATTATGTATTGGTATTGGTATTGGTATTCAGGAATAGTTATTCGGTTTCTTTCTGGTCAATGCATTATCAAAAGATCCACTGGTTAGATGGTCAACTTGATCGATCATTCTTCGATGGCAATTGAATATACTTTATACCAATTTTACTTCGGTGGCCATTGAATATACTTTATATCAATTTTGCTTCTGTTGTAAGCATGTACGTTTTTTATAATTTTAAATTTTAGGATTCATGTCTATGACCCGGATGGATTACTTTGAGCATGTGCAACTTTTACTGTGTCACATTATGCAATCCAATGTGTCACACGTAATGGTATGCAATGCATGAATGGCTTTGTTCACATATAACTTTATAAAATAAAGGGAAAAAACCCAAATAAATCCCCCCCCCCCCTCCCAAAAAAAAAAAAAACAATATGCAATTCAAATAACTCCTTGACTTTTCTTGAAATTTATATAATCTCCTAAAAACATTATAAGTGGAATCAATAGTTGAAATGGTTTTTTTGCGTATAAACCCTTTAAAAAAATTATATTATCAAATACCCTAACTTAAAATCTATTCCCAAGCATCAAGGCCCTTTTAGGGGTGTTTTTGCATAATATAAATTTTTCAATTTTGTAGAAATATCATCCCGAAAAGGGATATTGCTGAAAAAAGTAATTCATCACAGCTATTTTGATAAAATAAGATCTTTACAGGGGTATATGAAAAAACTCTCAATTGAAATGAGTGAGTTTAATGTTGAAAAATGTTACGTGAAGTCCCGTTTGCATCCTGATTAGCATGCATACATTTAATTTTTTTTAAGTATATACTCATATAATAAAATATATTAATCTTTTATGAAAATATATTATAGAAAATATACGTTTTCTATAATAGTGTAAACAGAGATAGTGAAATATATACTACTTTAATCAATTTTATATACTACATTAGACATGTCAAATGAAAATAGAACTACAAAATGGACTCAGTGTATTAAGCACCCATTAAGATATATAGTTGTGGATCATTTTAAAAAAATTGTGATATATCTTTGTTTTCATGGGAATATCGATATCTAATTTTGAGGTGTTCAAGGTCACATACTCAAATGGTTTAATGATTTTTTTGTTTATTTTGATTTTTTCATCCTTACTATATTGAGTCTCTCATATATTTTTGGAAGTTAGGTTTGAAAATATCTTTCTGAAATAAAAGACTAAAGAAAATCCTTATACGTTTTTGTGATCGATTATTTTCTTCATATTCATATTTTAAAATTTTGAAGCTTTATTTTTTCTATTTCTCAGGATGGGAGTAATGAGATTTCAAGAATTTTCCTATATCTTCTATAAATTATTCTATATCACTAAATATAGAAAATAAGTAAAAAAATAACTTTCAATATAAATTGATTGTTATTGCATCAAGGAATCAATCATTATCTAACTGTCTTAATTTCGTCTTAACGTATCATATATCTATAATTATTCTTTTTATTTTACTCATTCCCTAGGCTCGCCCCCCCCCCCCCCCCCCCTTACTCTAATTCCCGGTTCTGCCCCTACCCTGAGTTAAATTTTCATTAACAGATGAAGAATATTCTGCTTAGTTAACATGGCTGAAAGCACAGTATATCGAAAAATCTTTACAATCTGTTGAAAAGGAAAAAAATCATCCGTAAATGATGGTTTTACCTTTCTTGATAGAATTTTATAGGTTATTGGGATGGGTAAAATCATAATCTATAGATGATTTTTCACATTTTTTATGAATTTTATGGAGTTTTTGATATATTGTGTTTTCAACCATGATTAACAAAATTAAATATTCGCATAATATTCCTCATTAGACAATGAAAGTTTAACTTAAAAGGTTATTTAGATATACTTAAGTGTTTTAGGGGGTCATATTGATTTCAAAAAAAGGTTAGAGAGTCGATTTTTTTCCTTAAAATAAAATATATGTTATAATCAGTTATATGTAATTCTTCTATAGATTAAAAATAAACATTTTAACGATTTGTCTTATAAAACAATAATTCATTAGTGAACAACAAGACACGAACCCAAAATTAGAAGAAGAAAACGACCCAAAAACCGCCTAACATGCTCTCGCAATCTATGCATCCATCAACCCACCCAACATGAAGTCATCAATTTATGATGAATCTCCACAAACAGCATTTTTATTATTTTTATCAACCCCCTAGAACAGGGTGTCTTCTTTTGCTGCACAGGACAGATAGAAATCTTTAATTGCGATACAGTCCTTTTGTCTCTGTAATAATGATTTCCGACCGAATTAGGGGATGAGTAAGCATTATAGTGCACACTACTCCTACTTTTAATCATAGTTACATACTTATATTCATATGTATATATATATTTATATATAAATTCATTATTTATCATATATCTATACATCACATACTGTAAGTTGGATTAAAAGTTAAACTGAGCTTTTTTTCTGTTCTTACACCTGTGTTTATTTTATTAATTGGTAGAGATGATGATAAGCAAGCTATAACCTAATGTAGCAAGCGTAACCCACAAAACATATATCCCCCAAATTAAAATCCACGAAACTAAGCCGGGTTAAAGGAGAGATATAGAGAGAAATTTGAACAATTGTCTAAAACATAAAAAAAGAATTAAAATAGTTTAGATAACAGATAATTTGGGATCCAGGAGCACATTAATATGTCAAAATACAAAATTTATCCTCTCTAAATCCTAAATTTATAAGCATACATAAATCATTATATTGTAAAACATTGCAAAAATAACAAGTGCATCATATTCATTCTACAATATATATATGTTAATCTAATAAATATCAATATATATCATATTATGTCATATATGAATTTTTTTTTTTTTTGAAGAGAATGCCATAATATTCGTATCTGCTTCAAACTCGTTGACACACACACAAATATTATATTTTGAATGTGTATACAATTTTATATATTTAATACTTTTTAAAAAAAAATTGATAGGAATATAAATAGAATGAAAATTTTAAAATTTTTGGATAGGAATATGACTAGAACGAAAATATTTTGGGACTGATTGACATGCTTACACGATACTCGTTCTGTCTCAACTGATGTTGGATTGAACCAGATTGGACCTTAAATTAAATTAATTAAAATATGTTAATTAAACAGAAAACTCTATAAAAAAAAATATGAATCAAAATTTGTTTTAACATATAGATATAAAACTTTTTCATTACACACACACACATATATGTATATACATAGCTTTTAGCATGCATTAAATAAAATCTTAGAAATCCATATAAAATTCTCATAATACAACACGTAATTCATAAATATGATTTTTATTCTAAAGTTTATGTAAACTATGTCATTTAGTAATTAATCACTCCCTTTTTCACATTTTTTTAAGTCCCCAACTTCAAACATATTTTTCGTTTTTAATTCTTATGTTAAACGTCCGTCTGTATAATGTTTTATCAAATGTGATTGTTATTTTTAAGTACTTGTAAACTATAATATTTAGTATTCAATCCCTCCCTTCCTCATATTTTGTTTTAAGTCCCGAACTTCAAACACATTTTTCGTTATTAATCCCTACATAAAATGTGGTCTGATTTTATAAGTATTTTAATATTTGTAACTTGTATACAAAATATTCAATGAAGTGTTTCATTTATTTTACATGGTTTTAAACTTTTATTTATTTAGAATTTTAGTGATTTTATGGGAAACTAACATATTTAGACTATTTATATTATTTATTTATTTACATTTAAGCTAATATTATTTTAGGTCTTATTTATTTATTTATTTTGAAATCTCATTCACGTAGGTTTGTATTTTTCTCCACTATTATAGAATTTTAGTTAAGCCACTACACACCATTATTGATTTGAATTATCAAATGATAGAAGTTGAAGAGATATTGAATCAGAAATTGATATCCTAGTTATACAATGTTTTGAAATTTCAACTATCCATTAGCTCCAGACAGACGAACGTTTAGCGTAGAGAATAATAACGAAAAGAATTTGAAGTTGAGGACTTAAAATGCAATATGAATAAGGGAGAGATCGATTACTAAATAACATAGTTTACAAAGGCTTAAAAATAAAAATACAAAAGGATAATTTAGATATTTCAATTATTCGTTAGCCTAAACTGACAAATGTTTGACGGATGAACTAACAACAAAAAGATATTTAAAGTTAGAGGCTTAAAAAAAATGAAGAAAGAAGCGATCGATGACCAAATAACATAATTTACAGGGATTTAAAAATAAAAATCCCTTCATAAATTTCATCAAAGTTTGACTAGGGTGGGGTGTGGCGTGCGGATTTTAAACTTATTAACATCTAAATTTGATTTTTTTTTTAATTTAAAGAATGCTAATTTCAGAATTTGATCCTTAACCTTTTTTTATAAAAGTGAGATGTGCTTGCCGATTGAATTTTTGTTTAGAAGTGTTGAAACACTCAATACTAACTTGCAGCTCCTCCAACAACAAGAAATGGATTATTTTATATATTCCTACTACAACACACACACACACTCACACACATACGGTGAAAATCAAACAATCCACGCCCACTCAAATAGGGATTCAGGGCGGTACGCGTAATCATGAAAAATAAAAAAAAATCTTTTGAGACGATGGTGATGATGCGCGTCGCGGATGTATGCATCATGGGCTCCATCCACCTAAAGACCATCCAATCATGATCACGCGGTCCTCTTTAAACCGCTTCGCTTTCTTTTGTTTAGAATCCTCTTTTCTGCTCTACCGTAAGCCAGTCCACCTCTCTCGAAAACCGACGGTCCACCCAACGATGCACCTGTCGGCCGAGTGATCCCAACCGTTCAATCACTATCCCATTCATACGGGAGAGAAAACGATGCTCCAGCGGTCGGAAATATCAGATCACCACCGTCCATCCGTTGAGCTTCTTTACGATATCTTCCCCGTTAAAAAGTTGATGATGGACCACCGAAAGCGAGGGTAGTTCCGTCATTTAAATGAGTGATGATGAAACGAAAACCCGACCCGATTAATTATATTTTAATGTGTGATTTTATTATTCTGTTTTTGGTTGCTTTCGAAGAAAAAAAAAAAGAAGACTTCAGAGACTCCATTAGAGCTCTCTTTCTCTGTTTGAGCTCACAAAAAATGGAGTGAAGAAGATCAAACAAGAGGCGATGTTTGCTTTCGAATAACAGTAACAAAAAGAGAATTTAAAAGGAGTACAATCTCTGCGACGACTGAAGATCTCCATAGATCTGCTGTTGTTTTAGCGAAATCTAACAATTTTGTCACTGCATTTTCGATCAGGCGAGTCTCCCTCTCTCTCTCTCTCTCTCTCTCTCTCTCTCTCTCAATATCGTCCGTTTTGTCGTTTTTAAACAATGGCTTTTCGTGCACGTTTTCGCAGTCTCCGAAATCGCGGTTCGGTTTTACAATCGTCCCGTTCGAGCGTTTCAAGATTTTTGTTTTTTTTTTTAAATTCTGTTTCGTTTTGATTTGTTGTTGTTTATTGTGCTTCGTGAGGTTTCTGTTTGGTTGCAATGCATTTTGTCTCTGTCTCTGTTTATCGAAGTTCGCAGTCTTTTTTTAATGCGGTCGCAACTGTTCATCGTTTTCGATGATTTTTTTATTTTTTTTGTGCAAAATTTCATCTTTTCCGATGGAGTGAATGCAATACAACGCAACTGTTCATTGTTTTCGATTATTTTTTTATTTTTTTTGTGCAAAATTTCATCTTTTCCGATGGAGTGAATGCAATACAAACAAGTTTTTGAGTTAAGCCTTATTTTGACATATTAAGTTTCTGATTTAAGGTTGTTTCGTGTACACTCTCTCTCTCTCTCTCTCTCTCTCTCTCTCTGGGCGTGTGTTTTTTTATATTTTATTTTCATTTATTGTGGATTTTAATTTTTTTTTCAAAATTTTGATCACTGATTGCTGAACAAAATGTGAGCTTTTATCCTTTCTGTCATCTTTTTCTCATCAGAAATTAAGTTTAGCGGTTTATGTGATTATATTCTTTTTTCGGGCATTGGAATCTGCAGATTGTTGGATCAGTTTGAGTGCTTATCCTTCTAATCCCTTTTGTTCATGTTTTAAATTTGGAAACATTTCTTGTGTTAAATTGTTTTTGATCAGTTTCTGAATCTGCATTGATGATATTTGGATTGGGTTTCTATTGTGTAAGCTTTCTTTTGTTTATTGAGCCCTATTTGTCACAAAGTTGAGTACTTTCAGAAGTTGCCTTTTGTTATTTATAGTTTTAAGTGGAACGGATATTTCAATCTTCCAAGCTTTGATCTTCATTTTGTTCTTTTCCTTATCATCATCCCAACCGCCAAAATTTTTGGGTCTGATATATAATTTCTTCTGAATTTATTGAACCCTATCACGCATTTCACCAAATTTCTTGTATTTGATTGTCGCCTTTTCATTCTAGTCTAATAAGTCATTTAATACCCGTATTGCTGCTTGTTTCTTCTATTTCTTTCCCCTTTCATTTCTGCTGTTTTTATAATTGTATTTTGGCTGGATTAATAATTTGCATAATTGTGATAGTTGGGTTTTTGCATTGTTTTGCCAAAATTGATTATTGATTCTATTTCTCAAGCAGCATGATCTTGCTTATGAATCATTGTATTTCAATATTACCTTCCTGCATGTGTTGTCAGATATCCTTGTCTGTTATGACTTGGTGACTCAGACATGGCCTGTTTGGTTTCTCCATCACTGACTGATGCCCTGTTTCCTTTTGTATTTCTTTGTTGTACGTTTGACATCCAGTATTACACTCTACCCAGCAATGCCAATGCTGAAACATGCTAAAACGCTTTTATTCACATGCATTTGTAATTGATGGGACCAACATTATCATGTGTTTTCAAGACTCATACAGAAGTATTTGTGTAAACAATCATGAAATTCAACTGCTGAAGTGTATCTTCTATTTAATTCTCCTTATACTGTGTGCGCTTGGGTGACATCTATCTTCTTTTAGACATCCGTTGCATTTAATTCTCCAAACAGTCCATGGTTTTTGAATGTCAAAGTTATAGGCTGTATTTGAGTTTAATTTTGACAAGATCAACTTTCAATTTCAACGCCAAGTGTTACGATATATATATATTGCTTTCACAGGACCAGGAAAGTAAGACCTGAATATATGCATATATTACACATTTAATGTGTTACCCAGATAACCTAAAAATTTGAGGGGAAATGACAATTGTATTTGATACATATCCTCTGTTCTGCAACTCTTTCTCTGTTCTGTTAGCCACATGATAGACTTTTTCTGACTGTAAGTCATTATATAATGCTTTGTCTTTGTTGTCATGTATGTAACTACACATGAATTGCCATATTTTGGTAAACCTATCAATTTCTTATGTGATTTACATTACTAACTCAAACTATTGTTTCACATGAATTATCTTATAAGTTATAACATAAGTCTTTTTTAATTGGGTGGTCTCAGAATATCTTGTTCAAGATGGACCGTCGAAGCTGGCCTTGGAAGAGGAAATCATCTGATAAAAATGCTGCTGCTGCTGCTGCTGCAGATACTATTGGTGTATCGTTGGCCAGTTCAGCTGCTAATCAAGTGGAGCAGGTGTGTAAACTGAATTTGTCTACATTTTTGGACAGCGCAATGGGTTGATGAGTTGCCCCACATCAAGTTCCTTATTGAACAAAGTAGAAAGGTGTAATAAGAATTACGATAAGCTGTTTAGAAATTTGTTCATCAAAAAAGCATCAAGGCAGTACAAAATTTGGTTGAGAGAGGGAGATTGTGTAACTCATACTCACTAGATAAAACATATATTATATGTGAATTTTAAAACCCATTAATTGTTTTTATATAATGGAGGAATGTGAATATTTTTTTTTCTTTTCTCTTTACTACATTTTACTGATTTCATGTTAAATTTCTAGTAGGGAGATGGTACTTATGCTTCTTAGGTGATCTCTTTTCAGCAACGCTTTTGTTTATTAAATAATAGCCAATCACTTCTTGATAGCTTGTTAATGAATAGCCACACGGCGTCACGGTCACATTTTACAACTGTCATAGAATCAAATGCTCTCTCATGATTTTGGCAGTTTTATTAACTATGGATTGGTATCTGATAGTTATGTTCTAGGTCATTTTATGACCTCAGTGCTGTAGCAGATCTTTCTTATGAAGAATTTAATATTCCAAGTTCTATGTTCCAATTCTAGATGATATGAAAACTATTAATAAAAAAATAATGGTACAAAACAATCACTTACCACATTCTTTATTTAGTTGAATTATCTCAGCCAAAAATTGTCATAAAATTCTAAACCTTTAGATTTTCATTGTTCTAAATGTTCAAGAATGTTTTGATTATATCTGGTAGTTTAGATTTCAATCATGTAGACTAATTTGGATGTGTCTCCACTATATAGTTTTAGTTTGTTAGTCAAGTAACACTTTATTCTCTTTATTCAGTCAATCACACATTAGTATTAAAATATGATAAGCTAGTAACTCACATGCCACTATCAATTTTCCCAAATTGATCTGATGCATTGTGTTGAATATCAACAGATAGAACTACCCAACTAGGTGTATGGTCCCATCTCAGTTACAATACTGTCCTCGTATGGAATGTTAAAGTTAGACTTTTAACAAGGCATTGGAATACCAGAACACATGATCATCCAGGGGAATTTCCAAGGCATTTTTTATTGGCTTTTTATGCCTTTGCTTTGGTTCCTTGGGCAAATGTTTGTCCCCCATTATCACAGATATTGGGTTTCCTACTTTTCTTCCTTTTTTTTTTTTTTTTTTGAGGTTAGGCTTTATGCCCCCCTTCTGTTGGAACTTCATCTAATTTTTTATACATTTCCAGTTGTGAGCTCCCACCTTTCCTCGAGCAAAAGAAGAATTTTAGATTTTTAATACATTGATTAAAATGCTTGGCATGGATAGAACTTGGAAAATAATGCAAATTGTACTGAGAAAATGAATTTGTTTGGCAAATTTGCCCATCCTTTCCACGTCATAAGCCCATGAGACTGTAGTCTTCCGCTTGAATGCTTTAGTGGGTCCATTTAAAGTTTATAGAACTTGCAGTGTATGTGTATTTGATATAATGAGAGATGATTACGAGAATCAAAGAAACAGATTGAATTCTTTGAAAATCAACTGTGGTATACGCCCTCATAATCTTCCTGCAAAACACTTAATGTTGTTGATATTTCTTGAAATGCTTATTCCTTAATTATCCAGAAAAAATACTTATTCTTATTTATAAGTCATATTTATTTTGTTTTTTGTTGACTATTTTGCATGTATCCTGTCCTTTCTTCTTTTTGTATTTGTTTTGAGAACAGCCAGAAAATTAATTTACAAACCTTTCACTCTCCCACATAAAGATATTTCCAGAATCAAATTCATCTCCCTAGAGAATCACGGTGCAATAATAACGGTGTAGGATCTTTTGCCGTTTTCCCACAGAAAATATAACTATTTGCATGATAAATTCCCATTATTGGGATTGGTCCAGCAATGGATTTTTATGGTTTTCAGCTAACCAAGATAAAGCTTCAATTCTATGATGGGTAGCTGGAAACCAGATTTTATTACTCTGAACATACCTGTGGATAAGGCTGTGCTGCATAAGTAGATTTTTCCAAGTGAAAATGCCATGTGATAGACCTCCAAGTATCACTGTCCTCTTTATGTATGTATATGGTCTCCAATATTTCCAACATATTTGTTGAAAACAGAGTTTCATCATCTGTCAAATTATTTTTCTTTATCTGGAGACTCTGAACCCTGATATCATGTTGGTCCTTGAAACAACAGTTATAAACCAGCTCTTTTTTTCCTTAAACTAAAAACAAAACTTGATTTTTTTTTTCAAATTCAATGCAATAATGATGTAGTGTACCTTCCCTTCCGGGCTGCAAATAAACTTTCCTCAATGTGACACTTTCTTCATTTTAATTTTCTTAAACATCCAACCACGTTCTTCAATGCCAAGGTGTATATCCACAGTCCACCCCTCTTTCCTAAGAATTCACTATTCACTGCTTTTAGTGATCTGAAGCTCATACCACGTGCTTTTCATTTCAACAATCACTTGCCACTTCTGCATATAAATATGTGTTCGGCTCCTCTGCCTCTCCATAGAGTCCTTCTTGGTGCATGGTTCAAATATTCAATGACACATTTAAGTTGACCTGGAAGGCTGGAACAAGTCTCTCAAGAAACTTAGTTTTGAAAATTAAATTCATATGCTTGATTAATTTTGATGTCATCTTGACAATTGTTCCTTCTCTCAATTCCCTAATGCAGGATGGTTCCAAGAATGTAACATATGTTCAAATTACAGCAGATGAATATGCGCATTTGACTGAATTAGAAAACCAGGTGAAGAGTCTAAATGAAAAACTTTCTTCAGCCCAAGCAGAGATGACCACGAAAGAAAACAATGTAAAACAACATGCAAAGGTTGCAGAAGAGGCTGTTTCAGGTAATTAATGGCATATTCTTAAATTTTATAACCAATGTTAACCATGGTGAATCATTTTTTTGTGGTATCTTTTATTTTTATTAATTTATTTTTCCCCTTGTTTACCGGTAAGTTTCTCTGTATTGACAATGGAATCACTGCTAACAAGTGAACTAATTACAGGTTGGGAGAAGGCTGAAGCAGAAGCTTCAGCATTAAAGAATCAACTTGAGTCTGTTACATTGCTAAAGCTTACTGCGGAAGATCGAGCAGCTCACCTGGATGGAGCACTAAAAGAGTGCATGAGGCAAATACGAAATGTCAAGGAAGAGAGTGAGCAAAATTTGCATGATGTGGTTTTTGCAAAAACTAAACAATGGGAGAAGGCCAAATTAGAGCTTGACTCAAAAATAGACAATCTTGAACAAGAGCTCTTCAAGGCTTCAGCAGAGAATGAAGCGATTTCGCGGTCCTTGCAAGAACGTTCAAATATGCTGATGAAAATCAGTGATGAAAAGGCTCAAGCAGATGCTGAAATTGAAGTTTTGAGAACCAACATTCATTCATATGAAAGGGAAATAAGTTCTCTGAAGTATGAGCTTCATATTGTTTCAAAAGAGCTTGAAATTCGAAGTGAGGAAAAGAATATGAGTATAAGATCTGCAGAAGTAGCTAACAAACAGCAGTTGGAAAGTGTGAAGAAAATAACCAAACTAGAAGCTGAGTGCCAAAGATTACGTGGTCTTGTACGAAAGAAATTGCCTGGACCTGCTGCATTGGCCCAGATGAAATTAGAAGTGGAGAATTTGGGCCGGGATAATGGAGATCCACGATTACGGCGGTTTTCTGCCAGAAGTTCTAGTCCACGTCAGACTGCACATCCTGAATTCTCTTTGGACAACTTCACACAGTCACATAAAGAAGCTGAATTTCTCACCTCTCGTTTGTTGGTTATGGAGGAAGAAACAAAGATGTTAAAGGAGGCATTGTCGAAGCGTAACAGTGAACTGCAGGCATCGAGGAATCTGTGTGCCAAAACAGCAAGCAGGCTTCGCAGTGTGGAGGCACAAATTATGGGTGTTAATCAACAGAAAGGTTTGTCCAGAGCACATGCTGAGATTCCTAGTGAAGGTTTCATAAGTCTGAACGAAAGCAATCCACCAAGCTTGACCTCCTTGTCTGAAGATGGAGTTGATGAGGAAGGAAGCTGTGCAGACTCTTGGGCTACAGCATTGATATCGGAGCTCTCCCATTTCAAGAAGGAAAAGAATTCCAATAGAGGTGACAAGGCTGAAAATGCTAATCACCTGGAACTTATGGATGACTTTTTAGAGATGGAGAAATTAGCATGCACGTCTACAGAATCCAATGGTACTGCAGCCCTTCCAGACACTCCGATGGACAAGAGGGATGAAAGTGCACCGCTTGCCCATGTCCCAACAGGTTTGGATATTGGAGCAGTTCAGCATCCGGACTTCCATCCACCTGTTTCATCTGATGATAATTTTGCTATGAATTCTAATCAAGTATCCTTGTCAAAACTTCAGTCAAGGATTGCCATGATATTTGAATCAGAAGCAGGGGCTGCTAATATGGAGAAGATATTGGAGGATATCAAACATGTTGTGCAGGATACACAAGTTGCTTTGCCTCAGCATTCTGTAAGTTGTATTATCGAGGAGACACATTCCATAGACCAGAAGCCAGCTCCTCATGACATAGAGGTAACTGCTGACAGTGTTATATCTCTGATTCATGAGAGTCATGTAAGCACTGACACTAAACATTTCATTGACCAAGAATTAGCAAATGCAATATCTCAAATTCGTGATTTTGTGTTATTACTTGGTAAAGAAACTGTAGAAATCCACGGACGAGTACCTGATGGTCAAAGTGTGTGTCAAAAATTAGAGGAGTTCTCTGTCTCTGTTAATCAGGTTCTGAGTGGCGAAATGTCTGTGGTCGATTTTATTCCTGTCCTCTCTGCCATTTTATCTGAAACCAGTGAACTGCGTAAAAGCATGCTGGGTGACAAGCGCAATGATGGTGAAGGAAACATTTTGGATTGCATTGATAAGGTTACTTTGCTAGAGAATAAAGTGGTGCAACATGATTCTTGCAAAGAGGGATTTTCTACCGAGTGTCTTCTTGATTCACGTACAGCTTCCAACCCAGAGGTTCTCCCAGAAGGACATCCAGGCCCAGGATTTGAGTTGCAAGCTACAATGGAAAAACATACACTTGCAGAGTTTGAGCAGTTGAAAGTGGAGAAAAGTAACTTATCGATGGATCTGGCTAGATGTACTGAAGGCTGGGAGCAGACAAGGTCTCAGTTACTGGAAACTGAGCAACTTTTGGCAGAGCTTAAGTCTCAGTTGACGGATTGTCAGAAAACAAATAGCTTATCTGAAACACAGCTTAAATGTATGGTAGAATCATACAAGACACTAGAATCACACGCCCAAGAGCTTGAAAGTGAAATAAATCATCTGCGCTCAGAAATAGAAACTTTGAATGAGGAACTTCAGGAGGAAAAGCGTATCCATGAAGATGATATGGTCAAATACAACGATCTTCAAGAGCAGTTTGAAAGGTCAGCATTAGATAGCATGTAACTCAGATTGTTTTCAGCAAATTTAGACATTGAATGCATTACATGAGGAGCATGGTTTGCATTTCTTGTAACAAAAATAAAATCATGGCTAACAAGTACTCAGCATGCTTCTTATGATTTCTTTTAATAATCATGTCACATTTTATTCATGCATTACCTGGTCATTGGCTCTGATTTTAACTTTCCCGTCTGTGCTTTTTCTCCATCGGTTGTGAAGGCACAAGCAATCTTTGACTTGTTCGGTTCCTTCAGAAGCTGAAGATGACATCAAAACAAAACAGGTATGGGACATTCTGATAATTTATTTCCTAAATTTTACATTATCTTTTACAGACTTAAAACTAGCCTAGGAAAGAAATTGAATGTATACAATTTGGGCATGAATTCTTTCTTTCCTCTATTTGGCGTTCTCCTGCTATAACATGCTATATCCATTTCATATATTCGATTTCTTGTCCTTTTCTCAACAACTAATTATTTATATCCAACATCTCCCAATTTTCTTTGTTTGTCCTTTTTGTGGAAAAGCAATGTGTAGATGTGCAATTGATGCACCTCTCCCAAGATGTTTTACCTCTGGAAATGATTGTAGATATGGAAATTTTGTTTCTATGTGACACCATTGATGTAATTCTTTTTGCAGTATTACTTTGATCTTAACAACCTAGCATTCTTGCAGATTATTCATTCTTATCAATTTTGCATCATTTTAATCAACTATAACAATTTCGTGATATATCTGTTGTATTGCTGTGGCCGTGTGTGACACTCCTCGTGTGGTTGCGGCCATTTTTATTCCATGTTTTTCCTCTTTTTTCTGACTCCTGTTGTGACCCCCCTCCCCCCTCTTACCCATTCGGACATATTGTAACTGCTTTGCTGAATTTATAAGAGGTCTAACTATGCTCAAAAAAAAAAAAAAATTCTGATTTGATCATTTTAGCCTAGTTCTCATGAGAAGTCTCACATTATCATCATTATATGGTCCTGTGGTGCTTCCCGGAACAGTTCTTGTATTGTTAGCATTGAAAAATTCTTTCATCATTATTACCAATCTTTTAGAATCTTTGAAGCATTTCTATGTGGTCCCGCAGGAGAGAGAGATAGCATCTGCAGCAGAAAAGCTGGCCGAGTGTCAGGAAACCATAATTCTTCTCGGAAGACAACTAAACTCAATGCGACCTCCCACAGAGCTCATCAGCTCACCAAACATCAGGGGGACACATCTTGAAGATTTCTTAGCAGAAGACCCAAGATCTAGTGTGATAAACACACAAGGCACACATGTCATTAGGCAATATGACCATGATGAGAGTGAGGACGTCAGACCGTATATGCATATGATGGAAGGTGACTCCCCCGTTGATGTCTGCCAATCCGACACCGAAACTATTAGCTCAAAGCGACCGAAACACAGGTCCTCCAAGTCAATCTCTTCGTCGGGAAATCAGACACCAGAAAAACATGCTCGCGGGTTCAGCCGATTCTTCTCTAGGGGAAAAGAGTGATTGCTAGTGTCATTGGCAGATATGAATATAGTTTTGAATTGTTGGCTAGTGGTGAAGTTGATGATGCAAACATCCTCAGTGTTTCTGATTAAGATCATTTGTTGGAGCTCGTTTCATGTTTATAGGCATTTTTTTCTTTCTTAATGCTTCTGTTATTTAGTTTGGCTCTGCTATCAACAAAGGAAAGAAAGCCACTTCACATGTCAGGGCAGTGTTTGTGCATAAAAGAATTTGGGAGGAGAGGAAGGGATACGAAAGGTTCTGTTCTTTGACATTCTCATAAACTGGTGAAGTTAATTGTACATTCATATCAAGCCTCTATGTTAAAAAGTTTATTCTTTTGAGTATTTTAAAAGATATGTTTGTGGTATATTGATTGGTTATGGTAGTAGAATTGATTCTGTTGAAAAATATATATCAAGTTTTCTAACTCCTTAGAGGTAAGGGTGATAAATGAGTCGAGCATGCCGAGCTTTGATATGTTCAAGCTCGGCTCATTTTTAAAGGTTCTGCTCAAGTTCGACTCTGGACCGAGCTTAATTTTGTGCTTAAGTTTGACTCATTTGATTTGTAAAAAGCTCGGTTAAAGTTCGGCTTGACTCATTTGTGAAGAGATCGAGTGCAAGCTCGGACCAAGGCTTGAGCTCGGGCTCGTTTAGTTAAAAAAAATCTCGTTTAGCTTTAAAAAAAGCTCGTTTGACAATTAAAACATGTAAAAAATAGATAACATATCAAAAATAGACAATCATATTCGAACATTATCACTAAACAATCATATTCGAAATGAATTCGTATAGGCTTGTGGCTTGGCTCAGGTTTGGCTTGTTTACAACTGAACTTTAAAAATTGTTCAAGCTCAGTTCATTTATCTAATCGAACGAGCCTGAATGAGCTTCAATCGAGCCAAGCGCGGGCTGAGTCCAAGCGGCTTGACTCATTTACCACCCTTAGAGCTACATCAACTTAATGTTCTATGCAAATAGAAACTTCTTCAGATAAAAAAGAGAGGCTGGGAATGGATACATATCAATTATACACTCAATGCATTTTGCAGTTCATTTGCAGCCTAGAAGTGGCTCCTTAGCTAGTTATACATTGTGATACTGTAGTATACACCACGCTATCGAAATGTATAATTTATTATCACAGTGTATGATTTTTTTTTCATTTTTTTAATAAAAAGACATTAGTGTGTCTCAATGTTATCATTGTATCATTTAATTAGTATAAATAATTTTATTTATGGGTTTATACTTGTGCTTAAGTGTTGAGATGCAATTATTAGTTTTATGGGTCAAACTAGGGTATTTATTTAATGGATAATTAGTTTATGTGTTATGTTGGCAAATTAGTGAGATTATGCACTTCTAACCCATCCATTTCAAGTATTTGAGTCTCTTAAGTTTTAGTTGGGGGTAAATGAGACATATTCACTTACTCAACACATCCGTGACAAAAGTTCTCTCTCTCTCTCTCTCTCTCTCTCCAATTGAAATTTTTTCTTCTCAAGCATCTCTTCTTCTCGGTATGTTTTTCTTTTACTTTGGTTTTCAAAACTTTTTTTTATACCAACATTCAAACTCAGATCTACAAAAATCTAACCGTTGGATTTTCGTTTCGTTTGTCACACCTTGCTCACCATCACTCTCTCTTTCATTCAAGACCATTTTTTTTTTTTTTGTCTAGATCGGAGGTTGGTGGTGGTCGGGCCGCGCACCGAGGTGGCTAATTTGGAGCTAGCTTGATGCTGCTGCGGTCCGAGAGCATTCCCTCTTCCTCACTTGTTTCATTTCCAAACATTCTTACTTGTTTGTGAGAGCACAAGTCATTCTCACCCATTTCTCCTTTAGAGTTTGTATTTGTGTTTAATATGTTCTCTATATGAAAATGTGATGATATGTATTCTTAGTTAAGGTATTTGATAAATTGTTACTATGTTAGAATGTTAAATAGGAGTGTATGTTTATGTTTGTGTTGTGTTTTCATATCCATGTCAATGCATGCATTGTATGATTTGAAATTTAGTATTGATTGTTGAATGATTAGAAGCTTGATGTTTGTGTAGATATATAAATGTGATATTTATTTCCTAATGTGGTAGACTTGTCTAGAGTGATAGAATGTAAAGTATTAAGTATCAAGCTTATGTCTTTGTTATATTTTAAATTTTTAGTATGATTTGGGAACACCTAAGTATTGTAGAAAATCTAAATCTATAAGATAAATAAGTAGAGAAGAAGAGAGACAGAGAAAGGGGAACACAAATATACGAAAAAGACTGCATCTTGAATATTCTGGATAATCAGAAAGAGATTACAAGGATCCTATTTATATATAGGATGACTTAAGTTTGGATAGAGTCAAATCTCAACAGACTTTGTTAATTAAATAATTTAGTTGAAATTTGATCTTATCCAATACAACTCAGTCAAACTCTTATGCTTTATAAGTATAAGGGTTATATATTAGCATGATTAAATAATTATAAGTATAACTTATTTTACTTAATGTACTTGTTTGTTAAAATTAGTTGTCTACGTATTACTCTAATATCCTAAGTATGATAGCATGCTACGAAATGTGGCAGTTGAAGGGTTCCTTCTTGGTGGATGTAATTATGGGAATATATAATTTGGGGAATGTTTAAAGTCTTGTGTTAATTTTGATTCGAGGATGCATTGAATCTACACGCGAGGATTAATATGTGATGTCTTGTTGATGATTGATTTCGATATTGTGGTAGAATTGATTGTCCATTGGTGATAAGGATAATAATGAGCCCCATACACTTACATCAGAGACGTGGTTGGCATGACAATAGTGAGCCCCTTGCACTGACATCAGGGATGTGGTTGGCATGACGATCGTGAGCCCTTACACTGATATCAAGGATGTGGTTGGTATAACATCTTGAAACTCTTTTTAATTCTATACGTTCGTTCTATTTGTTCATGTATGACCCTTGCATTTTACTCAGGGAGAGTTGTATGGTTCCTTACACTTCATAGTATTTAATTTATGCTTGTAATAGTGATTATTTTTGTAAGGGCGAGATTTGAGTTGTGTACTTGCTAAGCTTCATCGCTCATCCACTCTTTCTTTGTGGTTGAATTATTATTTCAGGTGCGGAGCAGGGTGGCTATCATGCGCTCATGTGAGCGGGGTGTTTAGAGTTTTGGCTCGATTTGAGGACGTATTATGTTGGGTGTCAGTTAGAGCTGTCATCATTCTAGTATGTCTTTGTGCTAGTGTTTGTGGGTGTTCTTTTTGTATAACTCTTCACTTATCAACCAGTTAGCAACTATTCTAGTGCTCTCACATGACTTAGTTTGGGTTGTCATTTTGTGCTCTACGTATATTTCTTTTTGTTCAGCCTTTATTGGCCTTGAGGTTAAGTTGTATGCTTCCGTTGTGTTCATATCTAACTATTACTAATTGCTTTAGTTATCTTTTCTTCTAAATCTTGTGGATTGTTTATATTAATTATGTTGCTCTCTAAAGCTGACCACTTTAAGGCGTAACACTCAATGTATAATTAACTTTTATAACAGCATATACTTTAATGAGCCAATATATATATATTTAAAAAAAACTATTGAAGGTTATGGATAGAACAAAACATTTGGACATATCATTATCCATAATATTATAAAGGGAAAAATCGATCTATCTCTCTGAAAACTTATGAAAATCAGTAAAGTCCCTGTAAAATTGGTAAATTTTCTCAGGTCCCTATCTTATTAGATAATATTTATTTTAGTCCCATAACTAGCCAGATGTGTTGTTAACCCTAACCATGCATGATAAATTACTGTTATATCCTTTTAAAATTTATTTTCTTTGTTGAAAAAAATCGATATAACTCCTTAAAAACTTATGAAAATAAAAAAAATTCCCTGTGAAATTTAAAAATCGTCTTAACTCCCTGAAATTTTCTTAAAATAACAAAAAATCTATATGATTATCTAAAAATATATACTGCTTTATTTAAATTTTATTAAACAAATTATAATTTTATAATCAATGTGTTATGCTTTTTATTGCTATTGATTTTGAGTTAAGAATGTATTATATAATTTTGATTGGGTTTTTAAATTGTTTTCTTTACTGATTTTTTAATGGAGTTGATGAAGCTGTAATTTTTTTTGTTCGGTCTCTGTAATGAGATTAAGGAGGTGAAAATGTTGAAAATGACTCAATTTTATAGATCAAATGAGGTTTGATCGATATTTTTTTTTGTTACAAATGAGGATGACATTTCAGGAGATGGGGATGTTGAAAAATAATGGGGGTACTTTTGTCTTACAAAATAACTAAATCTGATTTAGTCTAGTTTGTAGGGACTGAATTCAATTTTAATAAGTTTCTAAGGACTTATTTCAATATACTCTTGACCAGGGGACTAAATTCGTTAACCATATACACTTTATGGGGACCTAGGATGATTTTTTGATTTTAGAGAGATTTTTTGTGATTTCAAAAAGATTTCATGGAGTTAAAAGAAGATTTTTTCCTATTATAAATCACGTGTAGTTTTTAAATGTTTTAATATTTAAAGGTGTATAATTGATCATTTTTAAATGCTTTAATATTTAAAGGTGTATAATTGATGTAACGAATCATATATCTTTGTGTGACTCATTTAGCTCCGTTTGAATAGGATTTATGATAGGGTATACATTTATTCAAGCATAAGTGATTATTTATAGGATAAAATGATTTTGTGTTTGGTTGTGATTTGAATTATTCTCGTTAGTAAACGTAAGAATAAATGTTTTGTTGTTTGGGCAAAATGTGAATAAAGTATGGATAAGGATTTTAAAAAGTAAAAAAAATAATGATAGTTGATGTGACAGATGATTTATAAAAGGTAATGACAGTTGATTTGATAATGGACCCATATATTTTTTGAGTGGAATAACCTTAGATAATTTTAATGTCAGGGGTTGATTGGAATCCATATATCACTTTATACCAGTTTATTTTGACATACTTTATCAGAGGTTATCCGAGATAAACAAACATCCCAAAATACTTATCCAGGGTTATCCGAAGGGTTATACCGGAAACAAACGCGGGGATTAATGTTTCACCTAAGGAAATATATCTCACGGAAACATACAGAGGGAGGTAAAAATAATGTGAAGGATAACCTCACATGCAGTCCATTTTACCGAGTAATATATGATTACGGTGGATAACATTTTGGAATTTATTATGGTATAATATGTAGTAGGTCAATCTTACTAAAGATAATGTAAGAACAGTCCCCACATGTAGTTTCACAACAATATCTAAAAAAAAATTCTTTATTGATGGATTGCAATATTTTTACAAAAAGTAAAAATATAAAATGGCATGCTTCAATGAAATATATAAGAGCATCTCCAATTCTATATCCAAATATTTACTCAAAATAAATTTGAGTAAAAATCACCTAAAACCCTCTCCAACCATTTATTTGAGTAAAAATCACCTAAAACCCTCTCCAACCATTTACCCATACCCATACAAAAAAAAAAATTTACTCAAATCTTTACGCAAATTTTTAACATTTTTTTTTCCTTTATCTCCATATTTTCTTTCAATGTGACATCTTTTTCCCTTCAACTCCACTTTAGTTTAATTATATTGGATGTCCTCCCAAAATTTTCACCATCTCTTTGAAATCCAAAAAAAAAATGTAGTCTTCTTTCTTAAATTAATGTTTATTTTTTAACTTCTTATTTTATTCCAATAAAAAAAAATATTACTTTTACCTTTTTTTAAAAAATTGGATGATAATAATTTTTAAATTTAAATATTGTGAAAGAAAGAAAAATTGAGTAGTAAAAATATTTGAGTAAATGACTTTGAAAATGTTTATAGGAAATAATTAGAAGAAGATATGAAATTTTTAAAAGATTTGAGTAAAACACAAAGTGATTGTTGGAGACACATCATATCAAATCAAACTTTTACTCAAATTAAGTAAAATTTAGGTATAGATTTGAGTAAGGACTGAAGATGACCTAATTTGTTAGCAAGATAAGCGTTGTTACACTTTGTATTCGTTTATTATCCGGGTATAGAAAATAGCAAGGTCGGGAATTTGGACCACCTCATCCATGGGCCGGGTATGGAAAGCTCTAAAAAATTCTTAAAGTGCTGGTACACTCAACCATTTTACGTTCTAGTTCAATATATCTTTTTAGCCACTAGCACTCACAATAACAAGATATATATCTTGTTAAAATTTTTATTACACATTTTATAAATGTGCATATGAAATTTACTGGAATATATGTATTTCATTTTTTTTTTACCAAAGTATAACCTCTCTTGAGATGAGACATTATTTGTATAAAAATAAAAAAAAGTGTAAACTATATCTGGGGTTGAAAACGGGTTGAGATTCACATTTTCCCTCTCAAAAACCTAGACTCGATTGGTACACTCAGTTAGTTTTACCAACCAAAATATAGTTTTATATATCTCGTTAAAAATTCAGTGAGATATATACATCATTAGACGATTTTTTTCTTACACTCATTGAGTTCATTCAACTTCAAATGAGTGATATATATTTTTTATCAAAACATATACCTCATTAGATGATATTTACTATTTTAAAAAAAATAAAAACATATGTGATTTAAGTTTTCGTGCGTAGTATGACATTTTCCTTATCATATGTAAGTGACACAGTTCCTTGAAAGAAAATTGTTAAGCTTGAGGAAACTTGGCAATTTTTAGCTTCAAATATAGTAAGCAATTTTTTTTTAATAATATTATCATTAGATGAGGTATGTATTTTGTAAAATATGAAATATATATTTTAATGAATTGTGTGTACTCATTTATAAAAAGTTTTAAAAAAGAAAAATGATATGTCCAATCCTTATGTGGTCCCATCCGCAGTCAACATCGATTTTTTTTTTTAAATTACACACTCTTATTGAAGTACATACTATCATATGAAATAAAGTATATATTAAGATATATTTTTTGCTTTGAAAAAATGAAAAAAAATAAATTATATACACTAATATATATATATATATATAATCATAATATTACATTATCATAGTTTATGGGCTACAGACGAAACTGTAAAACAGACTGAGTGAGTCAACAATCACAAAAAACATTTCTAACAATATATATACTTTGTTAGAGGGAATGCAAGTGATTAACAAGATATATAAGCTATAAATGATACTGTAAAAAATGAATTGAATATAACAATGCTAGAAAGAAAATTGTTATGTTTAATTGATATTTACATGAAAAATCCAATTCCAAAATCCCATCCCATAATGATAAAAAAAAACTTATATTTAAAGAAAATATTTTATTTAATAGAAATTTATATTTATATGAAAAATCATGCATGCTCTTCACTCTTCCGGGGGATTACACTACCATCAACATCAATCAGTGTGAGCACCTTCACTTGACGGCCGTCTGATTAAGATTGGAAACCCATCAAACGTGGGGACACCCTGTCTGGAACATTGGGCCCTCCAGTGGTCCAGCCCATAAGAGGCCCATCACATGAGCGGTTGTAGACACAGTGGGGACAATAAATGGGCCCGACGATATGGACTCTGCCAGCTCTATTGGCTGCTTAAAAACTCTCCTTTCAATACAGAATCACATGGCAGTCCTTTCACATGCTTGTTTTGTTCCCTCAACCCTCTCACTGGGCCCTTTTATTGGTCCACCTCACGAGGGTGGGCTTTTGTTTTTTTTTTTTTTTGAAAAAAATATACACTCTTTTACATTGACATACACTAGTATACTTGTGTTTTTCATTTTTTTTGAAAAAATAAAAAATAATTAGTTTTCATTCAATGCAATAGTGTAGTATACATTGTGCTATATTATCACATTGTATAGGATGGGCGGAGTTGTCTTTGTGCTGCAGATAGATCTGTAAAATAGATTGAGTGTATGAGAATTTTTTTAATTTTATTTTAATTTTTCGACATTAATACACTTCGTTTCTTTTGTAACTCTATTTATTATCATCATGTCACATGTATAAATCGTTAAACTTATAATATATTCAATTAATAAAAAAAACATGAAAAATTATTCAATCCGTATGGACATTTATTTTTACAAAAAAAAAATGAATTTTAGCATATATTATTGAAGAAAAAAATTACAAGGTGTGTGGACTATAAATGAGAATATATATATAGGATTTTGATATTATGCGGATGGTGTGGGAAGGGTTGTATGGTACAGGATTTGATCCAAGCCGTTCGATCGAGAGACCATCGATCGAACGGCCAATGTTTAAAAAAGAAAATAAAAAAAGAGGATTTCTCTCTTTCCCTGTTCTTCCCCCAAAAATCACATCTCCCCAAAACCTTTTCCCCTCACCTCCTCCCCTCAATCGATCGCATGCGTCCCCGCCCGACATCCCCTTCATTTCCCCCACCCCACGAAGGCACCCGTCCTAGCCCGACATATCATTCCCTTCCTCCACCCCTCGAAGGCACCCGTCCCACCCCCGGCATCCCCTTCACCGGCACCGACACCCCTATCTACGGTAAGATTTTATTTTACCTTCTTTGATTTACATTGATGACTTAGGGTTTAGGGTTTTTTTTTTTAAGGGTTTCCAAGTTTTTTGTTTTTTTTTCTTTAAGGGTTCCTATGTTCTGTTCATAAAGGGTTTGTAATTTTTCTTCTACTGATTTAGTGCGTAATCAGTCTAAAATCATTCATTAATTCTTGTTGAAAATGCTTTTAATATGATTAATAATTAATGCACGAATTATAATTTATTCATGATTTAAATGGGGATTATACTTTTGTTGAGAAATGCACGTTTAATGCATGAATTAATCAATAATGTGTCGCATTCCATAGCAACGAATTAATCACCACCCATTTAACTATGCATTACCTGGTCATTATGTTAAATTATTGTAGGATGGTTCAATTTGTTGTTATTGAATATTTATTCTTTTTAATGATACATTATGCAAGTTTATGTCCATTAAGGCATCTTTCACTCTTGCACTGGATATTTCTTTGCAGGGTTATGTGCCTTTTCTTGTAAGAATATTTCTCATATTCATTCGATGGCCTATTGCTGGTATCATATTTAAAATTTATGGTTCAATTGTTCTCTTCTGGTAGATATCTTGGCCTTAAATCACTTCTATATCTACCACTAGTGCGCAGATTTTATGTTGCTTGATGTATTTCTTTCAGTGGTGGGGTGGTTGTGCTGTATCAGATTCTAGTGGTGGGATGGCTGCTATATTCTCCATTTATTGTATTGTCATTCATGCTTTAAGCAGTTTTTCTTTACTACTGCCCCTGTAATTTTACAGTTGGTTCCATTGAAATTCTTTATAGTTGCTTGAGCGCTTGAAGCGGAACTCTTGATAAACTCCTAATAGAGAAATCTGCTTGCATTTCTGTTGAGGTAACATGATTGTATCCACTAAGTTACATGCACCTTGTTCAAAACTCAACCACTGTTGACCAAGGACGGTGCATTGTGCTTTCTTTCTATGTATATGGCCTAAATAACCAACAAATTTTAGTAGTGTATTTGTAATTATAAAGGCATTTGGTTTTATAGATTTCATGTATGCAGATATTTTCTATAGTGAAACTCCATATATGAAAATTGAAACTGTCATCCACCATGATGTACATTGAATCTTTATCTTAAAAAGCCAAAGAGACTGCATCTACTTCCTAATAATAAAGCATACTCAATATGCTGATTATACCCAAGATTTAATTATGGCACCCTCCTTGCTCCATGATCACTTAATACACCTATTGTTGTGCTAATTTTGAAATTCTGCCATGTATCCTTTCATCATTTTAAGAGAATCCACCAACTTTTTAGATCTGAAAAAATTTAAAAACATACAATGATTTATGCAATTGAAATGGTTATTTTATGCTATGATTTATGCAATGGAATTAGTTACTTTATGCAATGGTTTATGCAATGGAAATTCATCGTATATGCTATGCTTTATGCATTTGAAATGGAACCATAAGAGATAGAGTTTGTTTGTTGAATGAAAATAGAAACTCAATAGAAGTTGATGTTCTTTACTTTGAGTGCTTCAAGGGAGTTGATTTCCACTATCATTGGTCTAGTATTCATTCCATTTTTAACAAATTTTCATTGGCATCTATTGATCATTAATATGAAAAATGGTTGTTTTGATGCATATACATCTAAGACAGGGAAAATATATATGAAGAGCGCCGAAGAAATTGTACGTCCACTCATGTTTTATTTTATTGTCAACATCCTGGAAATGTTGTAATAATGGTAGTTTCTTCATATAGGTTGCATATATTAAGAAAAAATACAAGGAGATAGTTGATGAGGGTTGGCAACTCAATGATTGTGTGTCATGTCTCAAACAAAACAATGGTACTGATTGTTATGTTTTTGAAATATATGTAGTGCTTAAGCTAAGCTAAAGAATTTGAATTCACACATGTAAGGACATTTTTCTTTTAAATGTATGTACATCATGTTTAGTTTTTACTATTTATATAACTCTTATGCATGGGGTAGACATTAATAATTTTCAGGGAATGCTATCAGCTCTCATATTGCAGAAAAAATGAGACCTCAACATCAAAAGCAATCGGTTGAGGATCTTAGACCTTAATTTGTATTTTTTGTAACATGTCATAACAATAATGTGTAATGCGCTTACATTTTGAAGTTACTAGCTCTTGATGTTTTGTAACTTAAACAATGTTTTTATCCCATATTAATTGTATATAAAATATGAAAGAAGCATTGCAAATGAGATGCGTTTAACAAGTGACGTGTGAAAAATGATAAGACTACGATGTTTTATAACGGGTGGTATTCATGAGTTGATATGCATGTGATATTACAATATTATGTAATATGTGTAGTTTGTGAAAAGTTGTGTGTGTAAAAATGATTTCAGATAGTGAGTAAGTTGGGTATGTATGTCATTTAAGCCTACAGATAGTTAAATAATTTCATAAATATATGTAGCCGGTGAGTTGTAGGTAACTGCATCTGAAAACACATCCAGAGATAATGAGGTTTTCGCAATGAGCATGTATGTTTGCAATTTAAGTTGACAGGTAGTTAAGTTACTTCACCGATATATATAACTAGTTAGTTGTATGTTGGTAATTGTGTTATAAAACACATCCAAAGATATAGATAGCTTTAGACAGTGAGTAAATTCAAGCGTGTATGTATGTAATTTAAGTCTACAGGTAGTTAAGTCACTTCACCGATATATGTAACCAGTGAGTTGTATGTAGATAACTGCTTCTTTAAACACATCCAGAGATATTGGTAGCTTCAAACAATGAGTAAATTCAAGCGTGTATGTATATAATTTAAGCCTACAGGTAGTTAAATCACTTCACCGATATATGTAACCGGTGAGTTGTATGTAGGTAATTGCGTCTTAAAACTCAGAGATATAGATAGCTTTAGACAGTGAGTAAATTGGGGCGTGTGTATGTAATTTAAGCTCACATGTAGTTAAGTAATTTCACACATATATGTAACTAGTGAGTTGTATGTAGGTAACTGTGTTTGAAAACACATTTAGAGATAATGATAGCTTCGGACAGTGAGCGCGTATGTATGTAATTTAATTCCACAGGTAGTAAAGTTAGTTCACCAATATATGTAACCGGTGAGTTCTATGTAGGTAACTGTTTCTTAAAACACATCTAGAGATATTGATAGATTCTGACAGTGATTAAATTGGAGCATGTACGTATGTAATATAGGGGTACAGGTGTTTAAGTTAATTCACCAATATATGTAACCAATTAGTTATATGTGGGTAATTGCGTCTTCAAATACATCTAGAGATATTGGTAGATTCGGATAGTGAGTAAATTCAAGGGTGTATTTATGTAATTTAAGCCCACAGGTGTGTTAAGTTACTTCACCAATATATGTAACTGGTGAGTTGTATGTAGGTAATTGCGTCTAAAGATACATCCAGTGAGATTGGAAGCTTCGGCCAGGGAGTGAATTCAGGTTTGTATGTATGTAATTTAAGCCCACGGATAGTTAACTCATTTCACAAATATATGTAACTGGTGAGTTGTATGTAGGTAATTGCATTTAAAGATACATCCAGTGAGATTGGAAGCTTCACCAAATGAATTCAAGGATGTATGTATGTAATTTAATCACACACATATGTAATATAATCAAGTATCCAGTCAACTCTTGATAAAATATTATGTAACTAGTAGTTAAATCAAGGACTAGAAGAATTTTGAAGACCATCAAATAACAATTGACCAGTTTAAGATATTCAACCTGCTACAATCAATAATAAGCTGTTAAGTTGTTCACAATATTTTGTTTGCAATTCATTGTACATCATCTTACCATCATTAGAGTATAAAACATTTAAAAAACCATTATAATACAATGGACCATCAAACTTCTCTTCAGCAACATAACATATTTATGAGCCTATTTTTTAACATCAGAAACTGATCTTTCTCAATCATGTAATCAAGTTTGATTTTGACAACAGCCCTGACATCCATCCCCAACCCCCATCCTTTAAAATTGTTTGATATTGCAGAGTTCCAGATCTAAATTGATGCGTGGGCTGTTGGTGACTGCAACTGATATGTTTGAGGTCCAGATTGCCAACAATGCAATAAGTGAATTTTCAAAAGCGAGAAATCATGTAATAAAACATTTGTAGAACTGATATGGTGCCTATACCATGTTCCCATATTTGTTGTAGATTATTCTAAAGGGCCTTATTTGATTGGGTTGTTATATGTGAAGTGTGAAGAATCCACTGTTGAAGAGATTCTTTAACTCCTGTTTCATTAGTATGAAGGGATCAAAGGAACCAAGGATGCACAAAATCAACATTGTGAATTGGGAATAGCTCTTGCGTCACTCTGATTGACAATTGGTGCTTATGTGGTGGACCAAGGGTAAGGAAAGTATTAGTTTCTAGGTTAGATTGGGGAATCTATTAACTATTTTTCTCTCAAGGAGCTTTTTAAATTTTTTATTTTTTACATATAGGTTTATATGTAATTTTTAAAATTTTCTTGGTAGAGGTGCTATTCCACCACAACTTCATAGGTAAAACTTTATATACTACACCCATGAGGAAAATGAACCCAAAATGATGGTGTTCCCTCAACTTATTAATGCTTGCAACTCTTTATGTTTATTAAGTGAAGACGTTCTTTAAAAAACATGAGGGGTAGTTAATCAATCCTCTTCATCCCGAATAAATTTGTCAATAGAGTTATTTTTATCAGTTTCACTTCCACTATTAGTGTTAATCAACAAAGCATGAGTTAATACTCTTTTCAGTTGGTCTTTGTTACATATTGTCCTTGTACTCTTTGACCATGCAGTCTCCTGGAATGAATGATGACCTCGTCTTGCATAATATTGAAATTAGGGACTACCCTATTTTGCATATATCTGAAGCGCTCTCGGACATGGTTTAAGGCAAGATAAGCAATAAATTGAGGCCGTGGAGCATCCTGATGAAAGACCATTAAATTTCTTGCTTTTCAGATATTCCAACACAAAAATCACTAATCTGATCGTATCATGAGGAGGGTGTCCCCAAATACCATATGAAAGTACATGTAGCCTTCATTAGTCACTCTTTTGGCTGAAGCTTGAGTGGAAATTTGGTTTCTTTAAGGGTTCCTATGTTCTGTTCATAAACCATTGCATAAACCATTGCATAAAGTAACTAATTCCATTGCATAAATTATGGCATAAAGTAACTATTTTAATTGCATAAACCATTGTGTGTTTTTAATTTTTTTTAGAGAAAAAAAGTTGATGGATTCTATTAAAATGATGAAAGGATACATGACAGAATTTTAAAATTAGCACAGCAATAGGTGTATTAAGTGATCATGGAGCAAGGAGGGTGCCATAATTAAATCTTGGGTATAATCAACATATTGAGTATGCGTTATAATTAGGAAGTAAATGCAGTCTCTTTGGATTTTTAAGCTAAAGATTCAATCTGCATCATGGTGGATGACAATTTCAAGTTTTCATATATGGAGTTTCACTATAGAAAGTATCTGCATATATGAAATTTATAGAACCAAGTGCCTTCATAATTATCAATACACTATTTCCAAACTTTTTTGGTTATTTATGCCATATACACAGAAAGTAAGTACAATGCACCTTCCTTGATCAACAGTGGTTGAGTTTTGAACAAGGTGCATGTAACTTAGTGGATACAATCATGTTACCTCAACAGAAATGCAAACAGATTTCTCTATTAGGAGTTTATCAAGAGTTCCGCTTCAAGCGCTCAAGCAACTATAAAGAATTTCAATGGAACCAACTGTAAAATTACAGGGGCAGTAGTAAAGAAAAACTGCTTAAAGCATGAATGACAATACAATAAATGGAGAATATAGCAGCCATCCCACCACTAAAAGAAATACATCAGGCAACATAAAATTTGCGCACTAGTGGTAGATATAGAAGTGATTTAAGGCCAAGATATCTACCAGAAGAGAACAATTGAATCATAAATTTTAAATATGATACCAGCAATAGGCCATCGAATGAATATGAGAAATATTCTTACAAGAAAAGGCACATAACCCTGCAAAGAAATATCCAGTGCAAGAGTGAAAGATGCCTTAATGGACATAAACTTGCATAATGTATCATTAAAAAGAATAAATATTCAATAACAACAAATTGAACCATCCTACAATAATTTAACATAATGATCAGGTAATGCATAGTTAAATGGGTGGTGATTAATTCGTTGCTATGGAATGCGACACATTATTGATTAATTCATGCATTAAACGTGCATTTCTCAACAAAAGTATAATCCTCATTTAAATCATGAATAAATATAATTCGTGCATTAATTATTAATCATATTAAAAGCATTTTCAACAAGAATTAATGAATGATTTTAGACAGATTACGTACTAAATCAGTAAAAGAAAAATTACAAACCCTTTATGAACAGAACATAGGAACCCTTAAAGAAAAAAAAACACAAAACTTGGAAACCCTTAAAAAATAAAACCCTAAACCCTAAGTCATCAATGTAAATCAAAGAAGGTAAAATAAAATGTTACCGTAGATAGGGGTGTCGGTGCCGATGAAGGGGATGCCGGGGCTGGGACGGGTGCCTTCGAGGGGTGGAGGAAGGGAATGATATGTCGGGCTAGGACGGGTGCCTTCGTGGGGTGGGGGAAATGAAGGGGATGTCGGGCGGGGACGCATGCGATCGATTGAGGGGAGGAGGTGAGGGGAAAAGGTTTTGGGGGGGAGATGTGATTTTTGGGGGAAGAACAGGGAAAGAGAGAAATCCTCTCTCTCTGGTTTCGATGGGTTTTAATGGAACCGGTTTTGGGCTTTCTTTTTTTTATTTTCTTTTTTAAACATTGGCCGTTCGATCGATGGTCTCTCGATCGAACGGCTTAAATCAAATCCCGCACCATACAACCCTTCCCACACTATCCGCATAATATCAAAATCCTATATATATATATAGAATTGTGTAAGTGTGCTCTGATACCAATATAACTGTCTGCCATTGTTAGATTTAGCGAGGTCTGGAGTAACATAGCGGGTTGCACCAGTGTCAAGAAACAAGTGTCAAATCACCAGTAGTAGAGGTTGAAGGGGAATGATGCAATGTTGGCCGAGGCGTCGGATGGTCGACCATATTGGTAGTAGCAACGAATAGCCACATGGTTGGAGCGCGGCCACAAATTTGACATTTCTCTCCAAATGTGATCTTCCTGTTGCTACTTATCTCCAAAAAGCCAAGCTTATTGCCAATCAACTTGCTGCCGCGAACAAATCTCTTGATCCAAATGAATTTGATGCCATCATATTTCGCAACCTCGGTGGTGATTTTAGTGACATAATCACTGCTCTTTCTGCTAGACATCAACCTGTTTCATATCCTGAACTCCATAGCCTACTTGTTAGGCATGAAATAAGACTTCATAAAAAAGAATATATATATATATATATATATATATATATATATATATATTATTCTTAGTTTTTATTCAATGCGATAGTGCAGTCAGTATACATTGTGTTACATTAACGCATTGTATAGGATGGGGGTTTGTTTCTATGTTGCAGATAGATTTGCAAAACAAACTGAGTGTATGAGAATTTTTTTAATTTTACTTAAATTTTTTGACATTAATACACTCAGTTTCTTTTGTAACCCCGTTGATTATCATCATATCACATGTATAAATAGTCTAACTTATAATATATTCAATTATTAAAAAACATTAAAAAATTTCAATTCGTATGGACATTTATTTTTACAAAAAAAAAATAAATTTTAGCATATATTACTGAAGAAAAAAATTACAACGTGTGTGGACTATAAATGAGACTATACACACACATATAATATTAGGAACAATCTCCATATATTTTAATATTTTAAAAAAATTGATCAATTTAACTCCAATAATTTATTTTGACAGTGTTGTCCCATGATTTATATTCCTAATCGTATCAGAAAGAGACCCTTTGGATTTGAGACTTGTAACAGGCGTTACATCAATGCAATTATGAGAGTGAGCAATAATACAAGGAAAGAGAGAGACTGCGAAGAAGATTTGGTTGGCCAAGAAACCCTAAAAATTTGACATCCCAACCTCCATATGCATTTTTCACGTATTGTCAATTAATTATATGTCCGTCTCATGCAACCTCCATTCTGCCTTTCATTTTCAGTTTTTCATTTCTAAATTAATGAAGCTGCCTTTTTAATTCTCTATATGTTAATAATTAAATTGGTTTTCCCATCCCCATCACAGCCAAAAAATGAGTTTGCTTAGCTGGATTTATGTTTCTTTGTGGGGAAAAAAAATTACGTACGTAGATAAAAAAAACTCCGCTGGTTTTCTCATCTAGGAAATGAAGTGTGTATATATAGCTTTCAATTGATATATAGTTTGCTTTTTGATATTGAACTTTATCACTAATAACAATACTACTACACTATCTACCACCACCATCACTAATGCTGCTGCTATTGTTGCTACATTGTATTGTCAAGTTGAAGCAGTGTTTTTTTTTTAATGGAATTAATGTAGGCATCGGCCTTAATTTTATATTAAGGAACAAAATGTCCAAAGTGAAATAAAGCCGGTAGAGGAAGGATCTACCAACACAATAGAATCCCTTCACATATACCCCTCAATTACAATGTTCCCACCCAACATTACCAACCTTGCCCGCCCCGCAGGTCCCAGTCTTTAATGAAAAAGATATCTATATCTCACACATTTTCTAGATGGACTCCCTCATTGTGAAAGATACATCGGTTTCTAGAGAACCAAATAGCCCAGATAACCGCCAATACAAAGGATTGAAAAACCTTAGCCTTGATGCTCTTATCGCCCCTCATCCACAACCGCTTGCCAGCTTCCCAAAGCCCCTGGAGGTCAGAGAAATGAACAGCTAGACCCATGGCCGCGCCAAGTCGACACTAGATCTGCTTAGTAAGTGCGCAATTGACCATCAACTGTGCAACTGATTCTTCCCCATTTCCACACAAAACACATGAACGATCAGCCAAAGGATCCCAACGGACCCTATACACCCTCGTTAAGAGCCATTCTTGATACACAAACCATGCAAAAAAACCAAACTTTTAAGGGAACCGGTACTCTCCAAATCTCCGCTGCCTTGGTCTCTGTAGATGCAAAGGATGGGAGCTCCCTTGTGGGGACACCAGATAAGCCTATCCGCCTCCCGTGTAGTAACCAGAACCTCAAAGAGTAGCCCAAGGAGCTCTGTGAATTGCGAGATGTTCTCCTCTCGCAAGCGACCACGTAAACCCCTTCTTTGACGCATGCCATGTTAAACAGTTCTGGGAACAGCTGTTTCAACGCACTGTCACCAGCCCAAATATCTTACCAAAGCCTCACCCATTCACCAATCTTCCATCGTATAGCAGACATAAACCCCTCCATAGTGGCCAAAATGTTCCTCCACATGCTTGACATCCGCGGGGAAGGGGCGCCGCTCATGTTAGAATGAGCAGTGATTTCTTTAATTTTAATGAAAGATCTAATTGATTTCTACATATAATTTTCTGATACAATGAGCCCAACTCATGGCCAGTGACACAATAAATTAAAAAAAAATTGTTGTATATATGTAGTAATCCGATATATTAAGATTTAAGAGTACTGAAGTTTGAAATCCAAATGAGCAGTATCTAGTAAAGGACATCATAGTATCGGAGTTATGGAGGCTCTTGTTTGTACTCAAACAGACATATACATGCATGATTGATTTATATAATGCTCTGTATATATTCAAACAATAAAATTATAAATCCACACACAAAGTGTACAAATTTTCTATTAATAAAACTAAAGTAATTTTTTTTAAAAAAAAACTTCTTTTAGTGGGCCTAATGCAGCAAAAGGATAATAAAGAGATCTGATCTCCTTGAATCCACAAGTAAAAACATTAAAAAATACTTTTTTTTATTAATTTATAAAGTTATTATATACAAAAAAAAAATAGTGACAAGGAATTGATTCCTCTATCTATTATCGATTGGGGGTCTCACAGGAGGAACATCTAGCATCCACTTTGAAGGTCGTATTCAGGTGGGTGACTGGTGGGCGGGGCATTGGGTGGGGGGTGGGGAGGGGGTAGAAACTTTTTTTCTCTCTCCCGTCTCCGTCGCCTTCATGTTTTCGTACTCTTTTATTCCCTTTTCTGTATATTGTTCTTCTTTTTATTCTTCTCATCACCATTCAGACATGGTCTATTTTATATAAACAAATATATCCACATTTTCACTAAAAAAAAAAAAAAAACTTTTTATAAGCCACAAATATTAAAATTAAACTTATTCTCCTAGATATACTATTAATGGTATAATTATTTAAGCATATTTTATGTTACTAAATAAAATGATAAAAGAGAAGTATTAGAACTAATAATAATACAAATCTTTTTTTAATGCAAATCCTAAAAATTCTAATCCCAAATTCAAATTTCACTAATTATAAAAACAGATTATTGTTATTCTAAACAAAGATTTGCTAAAAGCAGTAAACATTATAATGTCAAATTCTCATAAAACCTAAATTTTAAAAAGAGATGTAAAATCAAATTTTCTCCTTTGGGTTGCAAGGATCTTGTTATACTTTTAGTCAATGAATGTCACCTGTCATGTAAAAAAAATTAAATGTGAGATTTGAGTTATCCAGTGGACCACCCACCATCTCTTTTTTTTTTTTTTTCGTCTGCGTGGACCCAAAGACCGGTGATTAATACGTATTAATTATAGGGGTGCATGATGGACCATCTATGTCACATGGAATCATGCATGGAGACAAAAGAAAATAGCGTCCCACAAATCGTGCCAAGTTGATGCACAAATTTTGACATTTCTGGTAGGGTGGGAAGTTCAGCACATGTTTGTGGTTACCCCACAATTTTATTTTTTTTTATTTTTTTTCTTGTTTAAGTATATACTGGTGGTTATTCATGAGCTACTGGATGCATAAATATATATAGGGTGGACTCCACCGAAAAATTATGTAGTTGAATTGCATGTAGAGATATATGAAAATCTAGATTTTATTCATCATGAGTCAATAGGTTCACAAAGAATAATAATACTGACTGATAGATTTCATTTTTTATTTTTCTTCAAGTGTTTGTCAGAAGAATATCTTCTTCAGTTGTGTGTTTAGGGTTATCTCCACCGCAAGTTATGCCCTCTCTCTGGGAATACCAATTTGAAGATTTGTATTTTTATACATATATCTCTTATATGTGATTCTATATGGTTCAGCAACTTATTGGGTGAATCATTTATTCAGGACCACCGTATTATGTCAAGTTGCCCTGAACAACCAGATTCCAAATCTCTGGCCACATCCTTATTTTTAGACATAAATTAAGATTATTATATGATTCAAGTGCTGGTGTTAGTTATAGTTTAAAGTTTTGGAAACTGACTATATTATGCGGACCATTTAAAATTCACATATTGAAAACTGTATATTTCGTGGAACTCATTTGGATATATAGCTTTAAAAACTATGATGAATGTGTTTTCTTACCAAATAAATAAATAAATAATAAGATGAATGTGTTTGTCTTTAGATGAAGCTAGTTTAGGAAATCACATAACTTTGTAGGAGTAATTATATAAAAAAAACATTAAAATTAATAAGCAAGGTCCCCGTAGAAAAACACATAATAAAGGTTAAACACCTTGTATAATTGGTAGTGCATCCTATTTAATTTGTCTATGGTTGTATATGTTTTCGTTAATTGGAATAAACATGTGAATTCTCGTTTTATGTTCTAGGGGATAATATAATTATTAGAACATATGTATTTTTATCTTTTTATGAAGTTAAATATTTCGCCATGTGAAACACACACACACACACCCCTTCCTTGTTACACTATACCATTTTACATCCCCATTTACAGCTTCATATACATCGATAGCCACAACACTTGTAGAGGGAAATCCCGCGCTCTCCCTGAATGTGCCACGTGTCCACACGAATCAGGTTAACGGGTAGCTCAGCTCGACTTGAAATATCACAATCAGATACGAACTAACCGACTTAGAAGGGAAGCTCAGGGAATTAAACCCTCGCCTAAGGGGAACTTGGGCATCTGGTCTGTTCAAGGCTTAATGCCGAGAACCTATTGAAAAGGAGAAGACCACTAGGCCAGTGACTATTCAAGGAGGATTGAGACTAGTCATCTGGTCGAACTCCCTCTGAAACATGATAATTAGAGCATCTTCGAGTCCAACCAGCGGAACCCAGGTCTAGACCTAGCCCTGGCTACAGGAGGAGGGGGACCACTAATACTACAGGATGGGGTTGGGACCACTCTGCCTAGCCGAATTGGCAGAGACAAGTCCTAAACCCAACAAATATTCTGCCACAACTCATTGCATTCACAGTTAGAGCAAATGAGACAATGCCACGTGGCCACGAACGACATCATAACGAACCCCCAGTCCTGTACTTTGCGGAATCTTCCATGTTAGAAGATAGTCGCCGAGACGGAGGGACAATTAGGCGATAAAAACGTGGCCACTCACTCGGCTAAAAGGGAATGAGAAGGAGGAGGGAGGGGACATTCATTCCTAAGTAAACATTTTCACTACTCACCCAGTTCTATTCTTCTTCTTCCTCTTCTTCTTAATCTCACCGACTTGAGCGTCAGAGTACCCTTGGCTAGCACCACACAGGTATTGGGTGCAGGATCTTCAACATGAGGAGTCGGATCTTCACCCTAAGGCGGAGCTCCAACTCTATCACTCTTATTGAGGGTAATCACCTTCAACACTCATTGTCAGGGGCAGATCCATGATTTGATTCAAGGGTGGGCTGAACTAATTTTATTAGTAAATTTTTTTCTATACTTAGCAAAATTATTAAATAAAGTTTGATAACTAATCAAAGTCATATTAAAAATAAACTAAAATTACTAATTAAGATCTGGTGTTATTGTTTTCCGTAGTTAAAAAATATCAACATAAATGACTCATAAAAAATTGAAAATTCAATTTTAAAAATCAACTTAAGCTGCTACCATTTTGTTTTTTTATAAGAAATAATTGACAATGAATATTAATAAAACCTATGTCAAGAAATATACAACTAAAGTTTTTTAAAAAAAGATAAAATAATTTTAAAAATCAATACAATACACATTCCGCGGATGACATTGCACTAAAAAATGCTTAATAGAAAGAAACTCTTGAATCTGGAATCCTGATCAGGAAAAAAAAAAGATCATAAAAGATTGAAGAAATATATGTTTTGTCAGGTATGAACCATGAAAGAAACATATTAATAAAATTAAAGAAGCATCCTCCAAATTTTTTATTTTAATGGAGAACCCTCCCCGTTGAGAGAGGTGAGAGAGGCAAACAGGAGGTCTGTGCATGATTGGGTTGGGTAGTCTTATTAAAATATTTTTTTAAAATTCGCCCCAGCTCATTGCATGGAAGGAATCAGAGTAAAGGGAGCAGAGAGTCTAGAGAATACGCAAGATAAAAAAAAATTGGGTTATTACTTTCCACCCCCTCTTAAAACAGTTAAATTATTAAAAACCTATTCTAAAACACAATATTATTATAAACCCTTTTTAAATGTTAACTGAATTTGTAAAAAACCCAATAAGTTATTTTTTAATGGAATAGGTTATTAAATGATTGATTCACAATAATACCATTACTAAAAAATCCTAATTTGATAGAAAAAAAATGTTATTTAGTTTCTACCCCTCCAAAAACAGAAAAATTATTAAAAACAACATTATTAAACACAATATCATTATAAATCCCCTTTAAATGTTAACTGAATTTGTAAAACCCAATAAATCAACAAAACAAAAAGAAATTAGTACTCCTAAAATTTTTTTGACGGAAAGTGGTTTATGTTAATGAAAAAGTTTTTTTCTATCAAGTTAGGATATTTTTTAGTAAGGGTATTATTGTCAATCAATCATTTAATAACCTATTCATTCAAAAAATAACTTATTTGGGTTTTTTACAAATCCAGTTAGCATTTAAAGGGGGTTTATAATAATATTGTGTTTTGGAGGGGTTTTTTAATAATTGACTTGTTTTAGGAGGGGTGGAAACTAAATAACCCAAAAAAATTATAAATATATGATAAGTTAAGATGAAATTAAGATAGTTAAATAATGATCGATTCCTTGTGAAGCAATGACAATCAATTCATATCAAAAGTTTTTTTACTTATTTTTCTATATTTAGTGATCTAAAATAATTCATAGAATATCTTGAAAAAATGTTGAAATCTCATTACTTCCATCACGAAAAATAGAAAAAATGAAGCTTCAAAAATAAAAAATATATATATGAAGAAAATAATTATCACATAAGCATATAAGGATAATCTTTAGGCTTATATATTAGAAAAATATTTTAAACCTAACTTCTTAAAAATATGAGAGACTCAATATATTAATGATCTAAATAAACAAGAAAATTATTAAACAATTCAAATAAGTTATTTTCAAACACCTCAAAATCATATTCTTATATTTTCATGAAAACAAGGCTTATCACAATTTTTATATAAAAAAAAAGACTCATGGCTCCACAATTTTTATAAAAAAAAATACTCATGACTCCAAATCTCACTAGGCGTTAATTCATTGAAAAGATCTCATTTTATCAAAATAACCTTAGTGAATTACTACTTTCAACAATATCATTTTTCTGGATAGTATTCCTGCAAAATGATAGTGTCTTAAATGTTTCGTGAATGAGCCAAATTATGTGATGTATGTTGAAGTTAGAAATTGAGGAGAATGAACTAAGATCTTTTTTGGGTTTACACCCAATATATAATGTATATAGCACAAAAAAGAATGAATAAAAAAACTAATCTACCTAAAAGAAAGATTAAAATACCCTTAATACATATAAATATATTTAACAATATATTACTTTCTCCACGTACTGTACTTTTGTTTTTTCTTTCTTGGAGAACCAATCCTCATGAAGACTTACCACTCTTTGAAATGATATCCGGTTTGTCCCCACATGGAAAATGATATATTTTCATAGATCCTCTTGGACTTGGAACCTGTGAAAACTAACCCCAAACCCATGCAGGGACAAGTACCAAGTTTCAATATGCAATTTATCCATCCAGAGAAACCCATAAACAACCATATTGCACTGAACCCATCACACAATATCAAGTAAAAATTGTTTTTCTTTTCAAATGCTATATGTATTTTAGAACGAATTGACAAACATATTTTATGTTTGCAAAATCAGTTTTTAAATTATGATAATCTAAATTCAGCTTTTAATTATAAATGTTAATTTTATGTTTTGAAAATCAATAATGTTTTTCCGAGACGAAGGGGGGAAGGCTGGACATCGGGAGGGCACCGTGTGTCAGTTCTGGCGGGAGGACCCTGCATGGCGCGGATGGGATACTCGCATGCGTCGTGGCCTGCATGAAGTCGAGATCGAACAGTACACCAGCCTTCTTGGTTTTCTTGAAAATCTTCAGCTAAGTAGAGGAACTGATCAGGACACAGCCAGTCTCATGGGAGGTCCATCCTAGCAGGGACTACTTCATGGTTAAAAGATGCTATGATTGGTGGAATAGAGACTGAGCGATTGACCGACCGTTAGTTGCACGAGCTCGTATGGTTTGGAAGGCAAAAATCCCCATAAATGTAAAATGTTTCATGTGGCTTGCATTGCATGAGAGAAATCCTCACCAAAGTCTAGAGGTGTCAAATGGGACGGGTCGGCCCGGCACGGCACGACACGGGCCGTGCTGTGGGCCGGCCCGTTTAGGTGGCGACGCTGGATGGGTCTGACCCTTGGCCCACGTGTCGTTTTCTGCGCAGCCCGCTAGGCCCGTGGCACGGTTTGTGCCGCGGGCCCCACCTCCACCAACGGTTAGTCCAACTAGCCGTTGGGACGGGCCAACGGGCCCCACCCATCCCAACGGCTAATTTACTAGCCGTTGGGGGAGCTAACGGCTAGTAAACTAGTCGTTGGCAACGCCCGTTGGCCCGTCCGAATCCAAAAACCCTCTTTGTGGACTAAATTACCCCACTCCCATCCAAAAAAATAACTATATTCAAGAGTACATGGGGTAATTTTCACCCAAACTTTACCTATAAATACCCCACCCCATCCACCCATTTCTTCATCAATTCAATCACAAATCTCTCTACTCCTCCACTACTACACTCTCTTCTTCCTCTAAAATTTTCTAGTTTTGTGTTGGAATTCCAAGTGTTCTAGTGTTCAAGTGCTCTCTTTCTTTCCAAGTGAAAACTTCAATCAAATTGAAGTGGTGGTGGAAGCTCTCTCTGTCTCCAATCTCCATTTCTTCAAGGCTCTTTCCAAGGGAAGTTCTCTCCAAAAGGTGGGAAGGTTCAAGGCTCCAACTCTCCAAGCCTAAGGAGATTAGGGGAAGCTCTCTCTCTCTCTCTCTCTCTCTAGTCTCTAATCTCTACTAGTCTCACACTCTTCATCTCTAGTCTCTACTCTCTACACATTTGAAATTTCAAGTTTTACAAAGTGTATTTCAAGTTTTAAATTCAAATTAATTCCATATTTCAAAACCAAAGTGTATTTTAATTTTAAATTTCAAATTTTTAATATTTTAAATTTTAACTATTCAAATAGAAGAATTTTAAATTCAAATTTTAAATTCAAATTTCAAATTCAAATTTCAAATTTTTACTTTTTAAATTTCAAATGGCCAACCCAAACATAGAATATTCACACACTGATGATGAATTTGACAATATAGATAGCCTACCACATGATTTACCCCAAGACCAATCCCAAACCCCCCATGAATCAGTTGGAGGTGATGTTGGTGCATCATCTAGTCACCCCCCAACTGGAAAACAAAAAAAACCCTCTAAAAGAAGTAGGAAGTCTGAAGTTTGGGAGCACTACACAATACTGAATATTAAATACCAAGGTAGAATGGAAGATAGAGCTGTTTGTAAATATTGTAACAAAAATTTTAGTTGTGCAAGCGCGGGTGGTACCGGACATCTCAAGAGACATGCTGAATCATGTCTGAAAAGGCATCAACAACAACTGAATCCCGGTACGCAGTCTCAGATTGGGAGTTTCGGTCAAACAGGTAGTACTGAAGGTACAATGTCTACATTCTCTTATAATCAATCTAGTATGAGAGAAGGTTTATCTGTATATATAGCATCTGATGAACAACCATTTACATTTGCTGAAAGTAAAAGATTTGAACGTTTTCAAAAAAGGTATGTTAATCCACAATATAAAGCTGTTTCTAGAAATACTATTAGATCAGATATAATTAGAGTTTACAATGAAATGAAAAATCATTTAATTCAATCATTCATGAACATTCAAAAAATTTCATGCACATCTGATTTATGGACCGGTAAGAATGATTTAGCCTATATTTGTGTTACTTCACATTATATTGATTCTCATTGGATGTTAAATAAAAGAATGTTAGCTTTTCGTCCACTTACATTTCCACACACCGGCACAGTAATTTATTAAGCAATAATGGATATTTTTAGAGAATATAATATAACTGAAAAAAAATTTATCCATAACTTTTGATAATGCTAGTAATAATGTTAGTGCTATTTCAAAATTTAAATCTTCTTTGGGTTTACCTTATGATTTTGAATTTTATGATTGTAAATGTGTATGTCATATTATTAATTTAATTGTGCAAGATGGATTAACTCATATTGAAGAATCATTAGTAAATATTAGATTAGCATTAAAATTTATTACTTGTACACCTTCTAGAGTACAAGCATTTGGTGATTTTTGTGCGACACGCAATATTCCCCCTAGAAAATTTCCTCTTGATATGCATGTTCGTTGGAATTCTACATATATAATGTTGCAAATTAAGTTGTGAGGGTTATGAAAACTTGATTATTGAATTTAATGAAATGCTTAACAATCGTGTTGATATTTCTCCTATTGATTGGCAAATTTCAAAAGTTTTTGTGCAATTTTTAAGTATTTTTTATGATGCTTCTATTGCTTGTTCAGGTGTTTATTATCCTACATCAAATCTTATACTTAGACAATTATTTAATATTTCTTGTGCATTTAAAGAATATAGAGATTATAGTATACTTCAACAATCTATTATCTTGATGAAACAAAAATTTAAAAAATATTTTGAAGATATTTCTATGCTTTTTTGTTTAGCTACTGTAATGGATATTATTAGATTTCCAATGGTTATAACTGGTGAAGATGTAGAATTTGCTTTAACTGAAATGTATAAAAAATATGAAAATAAATATGCAAATAGAACTAGAGCATCATCCTCCACTTCATCTATTAGTTTATTAGGCAAAGGTAAGAAAAAAGATTATTTCTTTGATTTTGTTTCACAAGGTTCACACACTTCACATGATTCTAGTAGTGGTAGTTCTCATCTTAATGAACTGTTTAAATATTTAGAAAATGATTGGAAGTCTCTTTTAACTGAAAAAGAGATGGAAAATTTTGATCTCTTGCAATGGTGGAAAGCACATGAAATGACATTTCCTGTGCTTTCTATAATGGCAAGAGATTTACTAACTCCTCCAGTGTCTACAGTGACATCAGAATCTTCTTTTAATACAAGTGGGAGAATATTATTTGAGAGGAGGACCAGGCTGGCAGCAAGTTCATTGGAAGCTCTTATTTGTCTGAAAGATTGGAGTGATGCTGATGAAAGAGATCAAGAATTTGTAGATAGTCTTGAGGTGGATTTTACAAAATTCAACATAGATGATGATCAATGAAGATTTCACATATAAATCTTCTCATTATTGTATTTTTTTAATTTTTTGAAAGGTGAGTTGCAAGTGATTGATAGTTTTAATAGGTGTCAATCCTATTTGGGATGTATTAAAAACTATAGTGATGCAATTATTACTCATCTTTTATGTTATATTAATTTTTTGTATTTGTCAATGTATTTTTTAAGAATTGTATAATTTATTTTTATTCATCAATGTACTATTTGTGTATTTTTTATTCATTTTATCATTTATTTAATTAATGTTTAATTGTTCATGTACTCAAGAAATTCAATAAAATAAATATTTGTATTCTTAACTCCTTTTAGTTTTCAATTTTCATGAATGATTTATGTATATTTTTTTATTTTTTAACTTAAAGGAACTAGTAAATTAAACATGGAATTAAATATTGAACTTTAAAAAATTGGCATTTAAATGGGCCGGCCCGTTGGCCTGTCAATCGGCCCGGCCCGTTTGGCCCGCCGGGGCTAGCATGGCACGGTGGCACGGCGGGCTGGCATGGAGGGCTGTGCTGGGCCGACCCCCTGCGGCTCATGTGGTGCCGGCACAGCACGGTCATATGAAACAGGCCGGGCCGGCCCGTTAACCCTGTTGTCTAGCGGGTCGGGCCGGCACGACACGGCCCATTTTACACCTCTACCAAAGTCTATCGATCGAAATGGAGGCTAACGAAGTCAATAGAGTACGTACTCTTTGTCGTTACACCATGGACGAGTCTATGCTCTATCTGTTTTGCACATGTCCTTCGACCTCCCAGATTTGGCTGTTGGTGGTAAAAATCATGAACCGAAGCTTCTTCTTTCGTTCACTACAGGATCTATAGAAGGCGGCAGTGTGCATATTTGAAAATCGCGAAGGTGTACAACGTTTTATTTTGAAATTTTTTGGAACATAGTGACGAGTTCAATCTCCGAATGGGGATTGTAGATAGCGGGTGTAGCCCACATCCACATGGATGAGGAGACTCTTGTTTTAAAAATCAACGGAGTATGAGCTATGTTTACAAAATAGTGTGTGTGTGTGTATATATATATATATAAACTAATTGAAATATAGTATAGAAAACTACAAAGAAAAAGAACTACTGTACTGGGTTGACGAATTTGTTCTGATCTGATGGAGGTCGAGGCTAGAGTTGGATTCTATGTCTTTAAGACAATAATCATGTCGCACTGGTGCTCATGGATGCAGCGACTGTCTCACAGGATACAACGGCAAACTCCGTACGATAGCAGCACTTCAAACCGTATGGACAGCGAACCAACTCTGTTTTACACTCTCTCTATTTACTGACTGGAATGTATGCACTCAATGAACTGGACTAGAGACTATGCAGCCTGGGAATGCCTATTGCTGTGAATGAACTTATGATAAAACAATGCAAATTTGGTAGGTTTTATAGGGGAAAAATCAGTTAAAGAGGCTCTTGGAAGAGTCCATTCATCTGTTCAGTTTTTCACTGAAACAGAATTCATGGCATCCCTTCTTCAAGCAATCAACGGTTAGATCATAACCGGTGATCTGACGGCCCACATCACATCCGTGGATTCATCCGATCGACGGTCCTGAATTCGTTTGATCAAAACGATCTCCACCGTCCGATCTAACAAAAGTTCAAAAAGAAAAGGCTACCGAATGTGCCTCCAATACGCGTAAAGCGCTCTATGCGCTTGGTGGTGTGCTACGCACCACCGCACATGGAAATGTCCACCATAGGGTGTCCACTAAAAGCAATTAACTAAAGTACAAGGAGTCTATTTTATAAATCTTCAATACTTTTTGTTTTTAACCGATATGGGATTGTAGCTTTTTTCTTTTCCAACCACCAACCACTTTCATCATGTTATTGAGAGAATTTTAGATTCAATTTTCTCATTCACTCAAACTTGATTTTGAGAATGCAAATATACTACGTTCATCTACTCGATGAAAGGAACGCAATCCAATGGGTTTCCACTAAACATAATTATTGGAATTCAAACTCATTTTAAGCCAAAATTAGTCCAAACCCAAGTTTTTCCGACAACTCTCTCCATCATGGATTAGGGGAATGCTATCACAAGTTTGAGTTGATATCTTATCGACTCGAATCATGTTTTCATTGTTTTGGATGAAGGGAGGAGGGTCATTTATCTCCAAAACTTTTGTTTGATTTTTTTTTCCACCCCTTATTTTCTTCTGATCTCTCACATATATCGTCTGCTTGGATTTCTAATTGAAATAAAAATGTTCACAAGTTAAAAAAAATAATAATTTGATAATGAATAATTTTAGAAAGTTGGTTTCATATGAAACCTAAGAAAGTAATGGCTGAGCTTCTTGTTGGCTGCGTGCGCTTGTTATTTTGATAAAATTTGATTTTATTAGAGATAGATATATATGTATGAGCACAGTGTGTGTATGTGTGAAGCCTGAGCTTGTGTTGTCACAGAAGGGTTAGTTTCGATCCATTAAAAAAATCAATGATTTTGTCTACACATGCAATACTTAATATCTCTACTTAATTTTTTAATATATATATATATATATATTAAAAAAAAACCCACTTGTATGGGGATTACAAACCATGTGATGCTCTTCCCCACCAATGACTTTGATTACCACTAATTCCGAGGCTTACAGCTCAGTGAGCCCCCACTGACTTGTTTCTTCCTTGCAAGGAATACCAAGAGGACCCATCAAGCACATATTTTCTTTTGATGGAAAAAGAAATTGCATATTTATTCATGAGAGCTCTGACAAGCATTTTTTTTTTTTTTTTTGTGTTCACATTTTTTACAATATATATTCGTGTTTTACTACTCTCACAATTTACCCTCTGCGCACATACACATCTGCACATATATACAACATCTTCACTAAAAGGTCATCATCTTATTATTATTATTATTATTATTATTATTATTTTGATAGATAAGTCAAGTCGATATTTCCCTTATCTGAAAATTGTCCATATCTGTTTTAAATTTGCATTTAAAAATGAAAATTTGTCTGTTCTATAAATATTAGAATATGGATACAAATCTTAATGTATTTGCTTCACAAATATATAAATTCAAAATATATCATGAAATTATATATGTTTGTATTTTATATTGTTGAATTTAATTTATATTATAAGATTAATCATAATCTTGATAATTTAAATACCTATTGTATCTTTTTATATGTTCTTTGAAAGAGATAAAGGAAACATGAAGATTTGATTTTAGTTTTCTCTTGTCTCTCTAATATGTTCTTATTTAGAGATGTCAAATATCCAAAGAAATATTTGTATCAGTTGCATATCCAAAAGGAACTGAAATTTAAATATTAATGTGCAACTTAATGATTTAATGTGGATACAAATATTAAGATATCCAATTTGTTTGTGGTGTTATTCTATTTTATTTATTACACTGGGTTTATATTAAAAAACAATCCAGAGTTTCTGGTTGATCACTCTATGTAAGACTTGAGACTTTAAAATGGAGTAGGCACCATGAAGCAATGTAGGCCAGAGCATGTCAGGCAGGCACAAGACACAGGCCTCTTGTCCATTTCCAACATGTTTTGACCCTACACAAAGCCTTGCTCCCAACAGCACTGCTCCTCTTCTCCTTCAATGATAGACAATGCAATTCAATTCACAAACAGGGGAAAGAAAATATAATATATAGAAATATTGAATATGAACAACAACTGAAATGTCTGGCCTAACCTCTGTGGTCTCTTAATGCATGCCACACTGAAGGTATTGTATCAGACATCTCTCTCTGTATAAGATGCACAACTGTTTATCGTCACATTGGTAGAATGATTAGAGTTTGGATATGGGTTTGGAAAACAACATTTTACTTAAAACAGCTTTTGAAAATACCTTTCTAGGAACTTAGTACTTATGTTAGAAATCTGAAAAACTGTTTTTTATAATTAAAAGTTATTTTTCCCTCTCTTCAAAAACTCAAACCGTGGGGGGTTTGGAAACAAGTTTAGGCCCCGTTCGGAGCGGCGTCTGAACAGATTCTATGGTGGAATATGGTGGAAACGCTGGACGCAGATCTTAACGGGCGGCGATAAACATAGCTTTATGGCATTCCCTCATTTTATTCAAAAAATGGTCTCATTTGAAACTCACCATAAATAACGCTTTTGAAACATGGGGTTGTTTTTCCAAAAACGGAGGGTTTGAAATCTGCATCCAGACGAGGATTAAATGTAATTTCTGCAAAAACAACATCTCCTAAAGTTGTCCTAACCAATTTCCAAATCCAACCTTGGATTCCCAGTGAAGTAGTTGATGGGACATGACAACCCTAGATCTAGAAATAAGAGAAGGGAGAGGAGAACTAACTGTAACCTTCCATGTTCAAATGAGGATATAAAGAGAAGAGGAACCCCACTTGATCAAACTATTACTATTCATCCGTAAAATCCAGGTTTTTCATTTCAAGATGAGTGGTCCCTTTTGTGTAATGAAAATTTTATTTTTATGCCACAGAGTATTGGTGGATGAAGAGTTATTTATTCAAGGGAAGATTCAGTACATGTTCCTGCCACATGAGTTGATCTTCACATCTCTGTTTTAAACACTCACCTCAATCACCCTCATTTTGCATGACTACAAAGATGAGATTTGTAGTGATAAAACATAAAGAAATGTTTGTGTAAACCATAGAGAATTAGAAGTTGAATATAGTAATAGAACTAATTATTGTCTTCTACAAGATAGATGGAATAATGACATAAACATATCACGGAACACAAAAGCATACAAACTTTCAAAGAATCTCAACCACTTTAATTCCTTGAATATTTTAAAATAATAACCTTGCTTTTAGCTCAATATGGGTTGTCTTCAACATTCCCATGCTTTATATTAACCAAGTATTATTATATGCTAGAATATGAACTGGAATTACAGAACGAGTACTAACGGGTACATGGACACACATATAATAGAGGAAAACTGAGTTAGAGAGAACATAACCACATAATGGATATCTGTATCAGCAACCAAACATGCAGACAAACAATCTGATCTAGCACAGCTTTCACTTCTCCTATGAAGACTTCATTATTGATTGGTAATCCCACTTATCAGCCATGTACAGACAATTTAATCAACTGGCAATCACATGTCTGATACATACAATCGAATATTTTCTCAACCATATAAAATAATTGAATCCTGTTATGTTTTGGTCACATATGGGTGTTTCATTGCTGAGCTCAATTTCAAATGATAAAGAAAACTTCTATGCCATTCATTACCTGATGTCAACAGCACATGCCACAGAAGGACCTAAATATGCAATAATAATAATAATGTTTTCAACATTCATTTCTTCATCTGAGGTGGAAACACATATAATTTCAGATATGGGTATGTTTTCAAGGATAATAATAATAATAATAATAATAATAATAATAATAATAATAATAATAATAATAATAATAAATTGGTATAACATAAGTCAAGTGTGCCAGTTTTCAAATTCCCAGTACATGAAGATTCTTCATTCGGCGCATTCCAATGAGTGCCAAAATTTTAAAAAAATGTTACCAACCATGTGATGCTGTCATCACCAAATATTATATGAGAAAGAATGATATGGTTATAACTGAAGATGATAGGTCACCATTTTATTTTTCCTTAAATAATGTTATTGCAGCAATGGCCAACAAGCACAAGCTAGAATAAAATGAGAGGAACAATGATGGTCAGATATTTTTTTAAGGCATTTGAGAACAAAAAAAAGGATGAATCACAATCCTTTGCAGGCCAGTCATAATTATTTTAAATACAAATAAAAAATGGGTACCAAGAAAATGCAAGCCAGTAAAAAAAATGAAACCTATAAAACTGGATAGGAATAAGAAATATTGCTAAAAAACCAGGAACTATGGAACAACCTTATAGAATTGGCCCTTTTTTTTAATTCTCTCATTTCACTAATTCTAAGGTAGTTCAAAACAACCTTACAGAATGGGGAGTTATGTGAGGGAGCTTTCATGTTTGGAAGGTAAAAGTAATTGTAAAGGAGGTTTAAATCTGAACACATGAAAGACCTACTGGTTTTCAATTGGCCTTTATATCTTAACATTGTAGCATTACTAGCCAATTTTTATATGACATTGTATCCTATACATTAGGGCCGGTTTGGTGACCATGTTCTAGAAAGTGAATTCTTACTTTTCAAGAATCTAATTCTGATATAGATCCCATGGGAAGTAGAATGAAGGGTAATATGTTTAGGGTGTCCTTCTTCCTTTTCAAGAATGGTCACGTTAATGAAAGATTCCAGAAATTATTTACGTGGGTGTTCCAGTAAAAGTAGAATGTAAAAATATTTTACAAAGCTGACTCCTAAGTGGGAAAAAAAAATCAAATCCTAAAACATACTCTGCCAAAAGATATATGGAGAGAGACAGTAATCCACTTAATACACCAAATTTTACTTTTGTGTCTGCTCTTTCTGGGACGTAAAGTACAACCCTTTCTCAATCAGCATTAAGAGTTGGGATCTAGTTTTAGTTTTGATTTCCTTGATCTGTCATGGAAAAGCTAATGAAAAGTCCATCTTAAGAAAGATAACTCTCCAACCATACGAGGAGACTGACAAGTGACAAGCCTTGAATCAACCATACCATAACCATTCACTTTGGCCATTGATAATAGAATTATTTTTCACTTCAGTAAACCGGTGGCGGACGCGTTTCAAGAGTGATTAACCCGAAAGGATCCATTTTGAGATTTCTAAATATTTACAGAAAAACCGACTAGCAGAAATATGTCACCCTGAACTCGGAATCGCTTGAAATTTTTACTGGAGATAGATATCTAGGAGATCTTCAAAGGTTGTGCTACGCCATAACACGCGTTTATTTTTCTATTTTTTCCATTTTTCGACCCTCAAAATGGCATTTTTGCTATTTTTAGTAACATTTTAGATTCTGTATATCTCCTTCATAATAATTCGGATTTGACTGAAATCAAATCCAAAGATCTTCTAAGATCCTCTAGAGTTAGTTATAACAATTTTTCATTTTTGCTATTTTTAATAACTTTTTAGTATAAAAGGGATATTTGTAATTTAGGGTTGGCAGTTTTTATAATATATTTCTGAGTTTTATTATTCTCTTTGAGAATTGTAGTTTGTTGAAGGATCTCAACGCTTGTTGGATCTTTGTTTTAGTTTTTTTGCTGCGTTACTTTTAATGATCTCAGATTGAGATTTTTGCGAAAGTACTAAACACATTGCATTTGAAACGCGCATCCAAACGGTGCCTCATTTGAAACACAACCAAACAGAGAACCAACAAACATGCAATGTTAACCAACACCCCACTCAAGCTAAAAAAAAATTAACTTCTTCATTAAAAATCAGAATCTCTCATCGGAGGGCGCCGCCTCATCAACGCCACTTCGATCTACTAATAAGCATGTACAAATCCAAACCCAGGAAGACCCAAATCTTCTCCTGGGTTTTGGGTCAGATTTCCTTAAAAAACCCAAAACAATCGGACTCATCAGCTAAGCATGGAAGTGAGAGAGCGAAAGACGACCTCCTCGCAGGGGATGGTGAGACCCATATCGTGGTCGAAGCCGAACTCCTCTTCAGCCCTCCTGAGGAGGCTCTGGAACTCCGGGTGACTGAGGAAGGACACGGGGACGATGAACCGGCTCCGGTTCTCGCCGACGTAGACGGCGAAGTGACCTTTGGGGACGTCGAGAGGGTGGAATTCGTCGGCGTTGTTGCAGCCCTGTTTGTTGCGGCCGAGGCTGGAGCATCTCCTGAGGATGTGCTTCAGCATTGCTGTCTGGGTCAGCTTGGTTGAAGAGGACTTCCCTAGAGCCATTGGAAACCAACAGAGAGAGAGAGAGAGAGAGAGAGAGAAGAATGAATTGGATGGATGGAAGGTTGGATTGGGTGTTTGAAAGGGTGGGGTGGGTGGGTATATATGGAGGTGGAGAGGGGGAGGGGGAGGGACAAGGGCATGTGGGGGTGGGGGAAGGGAAAGGACAGGGCACGGGTGTTCAGGGGTCTGTGTTCGTGCAAAAGGACATCCATTTGGGACTGATTATGACCTATTTCTCTCTCTCTCTCTCTCCTATCTATTTATATACTTTTATTATTTATTATATTTATGTCATTTGATTTTATTTTTTTTTTAATATGCATTTGGATTCCTTATTAAAGTTTTTGAAATATGTAAAAATTACTCCGAAGTTAAAAAACATGCTATTACACCTCCACCATTAGCCCGGTTTGTTTATGGTATAAGACCACGGATAAATTCAAATAACTTCGAATAAGAATTTTTAAGTGTTTATTTATTTTAAAAAACTCTTGATAAAGTATACTAGAATAAACCTTGATAAAATGGTATATGGATTTCAATTAACTCTTGGAATTAAAGTTATTCTAGATTATTCCATCCAAAGAATATGTGGCCTACTATCAAATCAACTGTCATCACCTCGTATAAATCACTTGTCAAATCAACTATCATTACTTTTTCACCTTTTATAAATCCTTATCCATACTTTATTCACATTTTACTCAAACAACAAAACATTTATTTTTACGGTTATCGACGAGAATAATTCAAAACACAACCAAACACAAAATTACTTTATCCTTATTTATACTCACTTATGCTTGAATAAATATATACCTTAGAATAAAATCTCTCTCCGTTCCAAATGGGGCCTTAGATTTTTTTTGTTAAGATAGAATAAAAATATAATAAAAATATTATTTTAATTCTTTAATTAATTTAATAAATATTTACAAAAATAGTCAATGAATTAACTTTGGATATACATTGTGAATATGTTAATTAATACAATAATCAATTATGTAAATACATTTTGATGCATTTTTATGAGAATTAAGTCACCACAACAGTTAATTAAAAAGTGAAAATACGATAATGATTTAATTAAAAATGTAATATCATATTTTTGCTCCATTTTAACGGAACATCTAATAGCAAGGGATGTAAATGTATGTTTTGGAACTTTAAGGGGGTATTTCTATAGGTTTTAAAGACTTTAGGGGATCCAAACGCATTTTATCATTTTTTTTCGCTGGAGGTAAGGATTAATCCTTCGGATGTTCGCATCGATCCACTCAAAAGTTTTCCTATGGATACTTGGATAAGTCGAATGTGGGAATCAATCACATTTCAATGAGAAGCAACTCATGATACTAGCTAACTCATCAAGATCTTGACGGTCATAAATGAATATTTGAACCCTCTCCGGTGATTTACATAATTTGTATTCACATTTTTTTTGTGCTAAGTGTATTTGTTATTGGATTTATGGTTGGATCTATGTGGGTTTTGAGTCTTTTGACCAACTTTATTAGTCTTTAATTTGAGTAGCGTAATATAGGGACGATAGTGAGAATAAAAATGAATATATTCAAAAATTTATTTGTTTACAAGAAATAAGAAAGTATATTAGAATATGTGAGAATAAATTGAATATTTCAAGTCCCTAAAATCAAAATGAGATCTTCTATGTTCTCAACAAGGAGAAACTTTATGTTCATTACCAACCAATGAGTGTCATGATTTAATGGCTTAAAAGAAATTCAAGCGCGCATGCATCAATTTTCTTGCAAATAACATCACACATGGTGATATTATTATAGAATTGATTTTTTCATATCTACGTGACAGGATTTTATTAGACAACACAAAATTTCTATGTGATTATCACATATCACATAAAGTATATGAACTCCCCCAAAATCTATTCTACTAGTATTGGAGCCCACATGTTTAATTATCCATTCACATTTCAATTTATTTTTTATTTTTATAATTATTTATCTAACATCTTAATCACACTTTATCCACAAATTATATGTGGTCAACCAAACAGCAAAAGTTTTATTATTACATTACTTAATGAGCATTACTAAAAAATAAAAGAGTTATTCCTTATCTATACTTAAATAATTATCTGACCCAAAATACCTTATATCACTACCAAAATGGAGGATTAATCTTTTTAAAATATATTTTTACAGCCCAAAATGTGGCATATAATTAGGCTCGTCAACAGGTTAGGGTGATGCTGGACCCCACATGTTTGATTGTCGGGTCTTTCGGGTCGGGTCTATTTCGGGTCTCGGATCGGGTCAAGTCGACCCATTAACAAGCTTAGGTCAAACACAGAGAGGACGATAAACTTCTTAAGGACTTATAATGGCTTTATTTTTTTAATAGAGTTTATAAATAGTTTTACACTATTTTAATTTTTTAATGTTTTATGAGGGAACATTTGGAATACGGTTTGGATTATTATGCTTTTACGTGAGTCAAAAGGGTGTAAAAATATTTCAAATGCTTAAAATTTTAAATGGTTATTCAATATTTAGTTATAAATGTTAAGTGGAATCATGGGTGTTGGGTTGGATCATAAATATAAAAAAAATTACATAGTATTTGGGTTGGGTCAATCGGGTTTCCATAGGATCGGGTCAGGGTGAACCCAGACCCGACCCATTTTGATTGTCGGATTTTTCTAGTCGAGTATTTATGTCTTTTATCAGGTCCGGTCCGGGTCAACCCGCGACATGTTTACAAGCCTACATATAATTTGATTTCCCTGTATATAAACTCGTTAAAATTGATCATATTTGATGGTCAAATCAATTGAGCATCCACTTTTCACATTTAAGTAAATGAGATTACTAGAAGACCTCATATTGAGATTAGAGTAAGTTGTCAAATTAATTAATATGAGGATTGGTTTGACAAATTGTCAAAAGTTTTGTGAGCTTCATGTTCAAACTCATTCCAAATTTAATTTCGAATACATCTTTCTTTAAGTTCTCAAATTGCAAACCTGGCAATATTATGTTCTTGTTTAGCTTGTGTTTTTCCCTTAATTTTTAAATGACAGACACAGCCACACATGCACACTAAACATAAAACACTGTTCTTTTCGGGTTCTGTTTTTGTTTGGCGCTTTCTAGCATGCTTACCCTTAATTACAAACTTTGTTCGTGTTTTTAAAGTCTTGGAATTTTTAAAGTCAGAGTCAATCTCTGATTTCAATTTACACTCACTCTTGTTTGTCTCTTCTTTTTGGGCTTGATGAGTCATACCTCTTTATTTTCCCAAAACTCAATATTTTTCTTTTAATTTTTTAGTTAACTATACATAGAATATAACCTTGAAAAGAAATATTGGGTGAATTGTTGAAATACTCCTTTATCAAAGGTTTAATTATTTTTTTGCCCCTTGAATTTTTTTTATTTTTTATTTACCTCTAAAATTTTGATCTTTTTTTTTTCTCCTGATTTTTCATGATACCCGAACTACCCCTTACATACAGTTACAAAAATACAGAAATATAATGTAATATATACAAAAATCATACACATAGTTACAAATATTTAATAGTTATTTACAACAAATATTAACGTACATGTGTAAACACAAAATGGTAATAAATACATTTTTAGTGTCATTACAATAGATTCATGAACTGTAATTCATTTCATTATCATCTGTAAGTGCATTTAATGTACACAAAATTGTTATGGATAGAATCCCAAAATTTCATTAAAATAGATACATCAATTGTTGAATTACAATGTTTTTCTTCCCATTCTACTAATTAAATCAATTGTTGTTTTACCATTAATCCTTTTGATGTCCTCTTGGGTGAAATGAAACCACACTGAAAAACTATCAAATTAGACATTCAATACACTTCATAACAAAGAACGCGCTATCCAAACTATATTAAAAATACAACAATCAATCAAACACTTAAATAAATTTTAATTTAGCAATATGAACAAAATTAGTAATAGCATGAATCCGAACTGTGGAAATATACAAACAACTATAATATTTTCGTGGAAGTATTTCTTGATCTATGTACAACAATTACTAAACTAAAACATTACATAACCAATTACAATAAGTGTCAATGTGATTAACTTAAGGACATATAATTTTACAGAAATGTAATAACTAATTACAGTAATTTAATATCAATTTACATATATGTAAATAATCCATTACATAATCTTTATAAACAATTACATAATGTAATAAATGATTTATATGAATTATTAACATAACAACAATACAACACAACCTACATAATTACATAATGTATACCAATGTAACAATTATAACATATCAACTACCAATGTAAAACTCAATTACAACAGAAACCATCATTAACATAACAACTACAACAAAAACTACCAATGTAATATCCAATGACATAAACTACTATTTACAAAACAGAAATATAATATTATCTATCATTCTTATAACAATTACAACAGAAATTACAAAAACTACAATTTACAGAACATTTATGTAATATCATATATGGAACTAAACTATGGACATACAAATTACAGAAATGTATTGACCACTTACAGAAATATAACGATCAATTATAGAAGTATAATACCAATTTACAGATAGATGTAGTTTAGGTATAAAAAATGAGGTGACACAGGTCAAAGGAAAAAAAAATAGAATAAGATTTTAGGGATAAATAAAAAATAAAAAAAATCTAAGGGTAGAAAAAAAATTAGATCCTTGATTAAGGGGCATTTAAACAATTCACCCAAAAATTTATTAACCTCAATGTTTTTCTTAGGATAAATATTAACCTCATTGTTGATGGCTCATAAAAGATTCATTCAATGACTTGATGAAAATTGGAGGTTCCAAGTTCCAACTGTGGTTTTATGTTTTCATTACATAATCCGACTTTTGCTCATATCACAATAAAATAATAATAATTCATCTTTTTTTTTTTTAAGTAGTACGGTTCCAACCTTTTATTCCCTTTTAACATGATATTTTAATTAAATATATGTAATTTCTGTTGCCATTATATAAGTAATTTGTATTTATTTTATTGAGTAAAAATTTACACAAAATAAGCATAAAAAGTGCACAGAATTACAAAATTACAAGGGGTACATTTTATATTTAAATTATGGGTTAAAGACATCTAAGTCCTTGTAAACATATATAAACTCATATAAGTCTTTGCAAACTTGTAGTGGAACATACACTGATACACATCCTTTAAACTGTTATGATTAGTCAATTTAATCATTGAGTTAAATTTTCTTCTAATTTAACAGATTATTCCTAGAATATTCCATTCATATGAAATTAAATACCCATATAAGTTCTTAAAAAAATTGAAAAAAACATATAGGTCATTTTTAAATGACTAATTTGTCCTTCAGCCCATTGTCACTTTTCTTTTCTTTTAACATTGCTTTTTTGCATTCATCTCCCTTTCTTTAACATTTTCTTATCTATATATTGTAATAAATGTTATTTCTATGTTAAATATGTATTTAGTATACCATATATATTAATAATCATTTTATGTTTCATAACGTGAATATATAGTAATTTCTTAATTTTTTATTTACTATATACGTATGATTAGAATCATAAATTAAAATATTTGACAACATACTAAAATTTTTTTTAGGATTAAAGAGTATAATAGTTAAATTACACCCATAGTTAATTCTAACCCTAAATGAGTTAATAGAAGTTAATATTAAGGATTTATATGATATTTATTTGTATTTGTAAGAACATGCATATCATACCTTAAGTTTACAAGGATGTACGTGGGTTTATAAGTGTTTGGAGGAGCTTATATTTTTTTAACCCTTAAATTATTTATATACCTGTCTCTCTCTCTCACACAATAGTCACTCTTAACGCAAACACACGGTGGTGGGGTAATTAGGGATTGAGGTGTCAGTTTGTACTGGAGAGTACCAACCTGGCTTGGTCGTTTTCCATTGTTTTTTTTTTAATAATAATAAAAAATCTCTCTCCATATATATGTATCAGTTTTACTATGCAGAGACCACCATGTGTTAATTTTCAAACTTCCCTGCCAAAAATTATTTTTTGATGACCCACCTCAATCAATGCATCCATCTCACCAAACAAAACAACCCTTCCAAACTTTAATTCACCTTTCAAATCACACTCATAAATGTCCCCACTCCCCAACTCTAATTTTCATTTCTAGGGACTTCTCTTGTGTACTCACTCGGTTGTGGACACTCTCAACAACGCTTAAAACACTTAACTCAAAAAAAAAAAAGAATACTTAAACTGGTTTAAACTTGAATTGGTTAATGCCTCGTAAGGAGCCTGCCCTTTAATTTTTTACATCAAAAAAAAAAAAAAAACCTGCCCTTTAATTTAATCTCCTACATTCCTGTATCTTATAGTATATGTGTGTGTGTACAACAATTCTTTGGATTATATATATATATATATTATTAAAACACCCATATGTAGAAGTTTGGGCAATCTATCTATAAACAAAGCGTACCAGTAGAGTGAATGTAAAGGCTGTACTTTCTACACTCTGGAAGCTTCAACCCTCATGCATGCATGCATATACATACATATAGGCAAATAAACATGGAATACCTAAAAACAGTCATTCTACTACTGTCAACCACCAGTTTTGTTGTATCATATAAGATTACAGGGTGTGAAAATATGAAATTAGCATCTCAAGAGTTACTGATGTATTTATTGAATGGCCCTGCCTGGCTTCATGGGTCCTCCAAAATATTAACTGCCTCCCCAAAACAAGGGGCCACCTCTCTTTGCTGCAGAAACTCCAGCTCTGATGCACTGCAATAAAGCCATCATTGCAATATGGCCATGTGAGATTGCCCGACGATCCGTACGTGCCCGTTGCTTGATTTATACGGCCTTGTCCTGCACGTCCTTTTAAAATCCTATTGTTGGATTTATATCTTATATTTTGATTTCTGCCCATCAAAGAATTACAGTAAAAAAATTATTCAATAGTAAGAAATATTATTTGCTACGATGGATGAATTACATGGGTCAAGCTACTATTAACTTGTTAGTGGGTAAAGGTACCAACGGCCCCAAAAGAAAAATTATACTATTATTTTTTGTGCTGTGCAGTAAGTTTTTTTTTTTTTTTTAGTAAAATCTAGCCATTGTTATTATAAAATTACATAGATAATGTCTGAAATGGGAAAAAAGGAGAAAAAATCAATAAATTAACCCGCGACAAGCTGGAAGAAACCAACCTGACCAAAAAAAAAAAAAGGAAAAAGGAGAGATTGGAGGTCATTAATTACCCGCATACTAATGATTGTCATGTAATTACTATATCATATGTAAGGTATTTGATAACGTATATGGACTGTATATATCATATTTTGTGAGTTATAGAGTTTCATACATATCATAGCTAGAGAAGCAGTCTTAAGGTAATTTTAAGATGGAGTTCAGAAAAATAGTAAAAATTTCTTGCTTTCTTACAAACACCCTGTCTTTTCAATCTACACCTACGCATCCGTCAAAACGTACGTTCATACATATATATGTATGTAAAAATTAGAATATATATAGTAACATATATGGAACAACAAATGTGGCGACATGCAGAAGGATTTCTTGCAGGTTGGTCTCTAGAGAGTGGATTGGTCTGCTGTCACAATCTTTGGAAGAATAAAAGGGCCCTCCATGTTCTGTGATTGTAAATTTATAGGTGATGGTGACTGGTCCATTCCTTTGCTTAAAGGCACATGAAGGCCATGTTACTCTTGCCTCAACATATATGTATAGACCAACCCAAAAGTCAGGGCCCTTTGTGAGATCACCTCAACTGCACCTCTGAAACGGCCACCACAACAACTGCCCGGTTGTATTGGAAATCCATTCACATTTTAATCTCTGTTGTTGGGTCCCAACACAACCTGAATAAAGAAAGCAATAAAGACTCTGATTTGTTATGGCTAGGTGAAACAAAGATTAGTCACAATCAGGGTTACCAAAATTGCACCAAACATGATAATGCAGAATGACAGGCAATTCAACTACTCAAGGCATGAATGTGTTCAGACTTACTGAACAATAGTGTGGTTTGTTTGAGTTATATGGTGAGTTCCATCAAATATACTGATGAATCATTGGCTTCTGATGACAGTAGTACTCCCCGTTTGGATTAAGGAATTGAGTTATTCTGGATAGATAACTATGCCAGTATAGATAACAATTCTACATTAATATGAGATTTTCTGTTTGGTTGTGTTTTTTTTTATTCTCATTGGAAAACGTAAGAATAAAGGTTGAGTTGTTTGGCTGATGAAGAATAAAATATAAATAAAGTGTAAAAAGTTGATTTGATGTGTGAGCTCTATTGATGTATAAGAGGTGTTGATAGGTGATTTGATGTGATGAGATGTGTTTTTTATTTATTTATAGGTGGGCCCCACTTATTCATGGGAATAGATAAATTGAGTATAGCTTATCCTAGGGGTTACTTAGAATTGTTATACTTTGTTATACTCGTTTAAACTGGCTTAGTAATACAAAGTTATACTATGCAAACAAGCATCAATTTTCTCTATCCATTCTTATACCACCCTTATGTCACTCTTATTCTCACTTAACCCGTTATCCAAATGAGGGGGTTAAGGTTTTATGATTTGACATGTGATGCCTAGACTGCCTAGTCATATAAAATCGGGGCCCCTTCCAAGATAGTAAGATGTGTATTATGGTCCGGTTTATGAACCGGTGACAGGAGCCTAGAATCTTTGAAGAGAGTTATACTCTCACCCCCCGTATGAGGTGTGACTTAGGTTATTCGCTTTTGATAGCTATACTGGGATAGATAACAATCCAGGCTGAATAAATAACTTTTTGTTTGGTTGTTTTTTTTGTTATTCTCATTGGGAAACGTAAAAATGATTTTTTTGTTGTTTGGTTCACCTTGGATAAAGTGATGATAAATGGTTGATAAATGATGAATAAGAGTTTATGATTTTTAAATGACAATTATACCCCTTGAAAATAGTGTAAGAGATATATGATTGATTTGATAGATGTGACAGTTTTTGGAATCTGTGTGAGTCTGTTAGGTGAGATAATTTTTTTAAAATGACAGAGAAGGGCATTTTTATCCATTGGTATAGATAAGCCTTGATAAACAATTCCACAATTTCTTTAGAATAGTTATCAGGCCTTATCTTAGCTTATCCAGACATAACTATCGGGGTTTATTCTGTCAAAACAAACAGTTTTTTTTTACTATTCTCTTGTATTCTTCCTTATTCTGGGTTTATTTCTCTAGGCATACAGGGATAGTCTCACTTGGGCATGGTTTTAGACAACTTATTACCCCGACTAAATATGATTACTAAGGCCCCAACTAAATATGATTACAGTGGGATATATATAACTTGTACCACAAACAACCTCTTCATTGATTGTTAGAGATACCCCTTGTCACGCCTCAGGGCGGCCGTCCCCGAGACGTGGCAATAATAAATATCAGCTATCAATACCTGAGGTCAATAAGGACACCAACAACAATACACAAGGCGGCAAAGCAAGATAATGATAACTGACTGAAAAGCAGAAGCATAATATATAACAATGTCTGTAAATCAAAAACATTATTACAGACCCGAATACACAATCAATGTCCTGTGAAAGCCAAGTCTAGACCAAAGAAAATACAACCTGTGCCACATGCATGATTTACAAAGCATAAAATGACTCTAGGAATGCTGACAGCCTCGCACACGCCACCCGCCGGCAGAACGCTCCACGCCCATAAGACCACGCCACAGGAAGCTCCAGCTCCACGCCCAACACTGCCCCTGAAAAGAAACAGTATGCGAGGGGTGAGCTACAAGCTCAGTGAGTGGCTGGAAACCAATCACCATTCTACAGTTCAATACATAATCAATTTCCTTTCAAGGAAAAACATGGGTAGAAACCCATGGATAACTGGGTCACGCGGCGGCGCGACCAACCTCACCCCCACCCTCACTCCCGGAGGGAGACTCTTGGGACTTTTGGGGAGAGACCATACCGTCGGTCGAAGAGACCCGGATTTACTGGCCTAGAGACCATACCGTCGGTCGAAGAGACCCGGATTTACTGGTCTACTCAACACTACTGGATCATCTACATCTAGACAATCGCCCAACGATGTCCTTCAACATCGATCACGAGACCGGACCCAACAACTATGGGAACGGTCGAACAATGAATGGGTCACGAGGCGACGTGTCTTCGCCTCATCCACACCCTCACTCCTGAAAGGAGACATCTTGGGACTTTGGGAAGAGACTTAGACTGCTCTACACCCCTGGTCCACCGGTAGCCTCTCCCACCCTCGTGGCCTCCGCCTAGTCCTCTGACAGGTATAGCCAACGCCGGGGAGTTCCTACATCGGATCCAATGAAGGGGAGAACGATTCCCACACCCATAACATCATTCGTTAACCCTCTCCTGGGTAGTATCTACAACCCGATCTCCTCAACTCACCGCTCTACACCCTTGGTCCGCCAGTAGCCCTTTCCCACCCTCGTGGCCTCCACCTAGTCCACTCCCACCATCCGTACTGTCCGACACATCGGAGGTACCTACGGACGGGAGCCCTCTGTCAGGTACAGCCAACGCCGGGGAGTTCCTACATCGGATCCAACGAAGGGGAGAACGATCCCATGTTCGCAAAGCGAAACCCAATGGAAGACAACCACTCTCGATACTCGCTTATCGAGATATCACACACATGCATAACCACAACCAACACACTCATATCAACCTTAAAGTAGTCATAGCCCCTAAACGGGAGTAACTACACAAGCTAGTGGGTCGTAACATCGCCGACCCACCCCACCCTCACCCTCACCCTTTAGGGGGTGACATGGGCCTTTTGGGACTGACTAGACTGCTATTCACCCCTGGGTCCACCGGGAGCACGACCCCGCTCCATAGCTTACCTGGTATACTCCCACGATCAGCATTGTCCGAAACACATCGGAGGTACCTACAGATGGGAGCCCTCTGTCAGGATAGCCTGTCTAACGCCAGGGAGTCCCTACACGGATCCGACGAAGGGAAGAGAACAGCCTACTCACACGCATGCAATCCTCTTGGATCCGTCGACAACGCTTCCTAACATTTCTAATGTCATGAATTCTCAAGAATTCCTCCAGGGCGCATAACTAAGATGCGGGGAAACCTATATTATAACCACAAGGTTATAATATTATCTAAGGCATGCTTACAACAATATAATCACATAATCCCATCTTGATTTAAATAAATTAAACTAAATGGGAACATGCATAGGTCAAGGCTTTCCTATCAAGGAACATGGTGACTAAACATGCATAGGCCGCTATACATGATATAAGGGTGCATATCCCTAGCATACAAAGTCTAAGGTGGCATGGATATATCATATTAATCATGCATGCATAGCTTTTACATATTAAAGCTAGGGGGCCCCATCGATGCGCGACGCGCGTCCATGCGGGTCGAGCGCATCCCTAGAGGGGGGGGGATTGGAATCAAACCACTCACCTTACAACCCGGGACCTCGCGCATCCCATCCGACCAGATCTGCAAGGTAGGGGCATCCAACTGGTGAGAAACAATACAATTTACACGTAGACAATGTCACGCCCCAGGGCGGCCGTCCCCGGGACGCGGCAAGTGTATACATGATATCAGTAGTCTATACAGGAGATCAATAAAATACTCTAAACAACAACTAAAATGACAACACAGACGAAAGCAAGGCTGACATGATATATACACAGATAGCGGAAGCTAAAAGACTGAGTCTGTAATTCAAAAATATACTACAGACTCGATACATAATCATCTGTCCTGTGAGAGCCAATATACACACATACATCCAAATAATATACAAACGGTGCCCAAGCACGGAAATATGATACATACAATCAAAGGAAGGATGCTGATGGCCTCTAAAACTTGAGGGACGTGGCGCTGCTCCACTACTGATGAAGTCTCTCGGGGAGCTCCTCCTTCAAGTCCGACTCAGTGATAACTGGAGAAAATATTATGCGAGGGGTGAGCCACATGCTCAGTGAACAGCACAACCCATGCATCACAGTTTATATTAACCACAAATAAATAATCAAGCCTCAAAGTGGCAGGAACTACACAATCCAGTGGGTCGCTACATCGCCGACCCACCACACCCTCACCCTCACCCCTCAATATGGTGACATAGGATATTGGGACTGACTAGGCTGTTAATCATCCTTGAACTACACAAATCCAGTGGGTCGCTACATCGCCGACCCACCACACCCTCACCCTCACCCTCACCCCTCAATAGGTGACATAGGATATTGGGACTGACTAGGCTGTTTGTCACCCTTGGTCCACCGATAGTCTCTACTCCACTCCGTAGGCCGCTTGGCCACTCCCACATTCAGCACAGTCCGTCCCAAATCAGGAGGTGCCTACTGATGGGAGCCCTCTCACGGGACAGCCTTTCTAACGCTGGGGCAGTCTCTACACGGATCCAACGAAGGGAACAGAACAGCCTATCCATACGCATATGATCCACTCGGATCCGCCGACAACACATCTCAACAACTCTAATGTCTTGAATTCTTCAGAATTCCTCCAGGGCGCATAACCAAGATGCGGGGAATATATAAGATAATAATGAGGAAAAGAAACCTTGGGAGGGCAACCTGAGGTCCCGATATAAGACATCCCGACAACCAAACAAGGAACACGGAGTACCCTAGCCCGGGTCTCAATGTTGACCTCGCAAGGCCCCCTTAATATTCCCCAAGGCATACTAATAGACATATGCTCGCATTTAATTTAATAAATTAAACTAATAGGACGCATGCATAGGTCGAGGCTTTCCTAGCATGATAACAAGGTGACAGGATGCATGGCTCTTACACATATCCTAAGGGTGCAAGTCCCTAACATACAAGGTCTAGGGTGACATGCATTCTACACACTAATCATGCTTGCATAGATTACATATTAATAAGTTAATATTAACTATGGTGCCCCAGGGGAGGGCGGTATACGCCCAAGTGCATATAGCGCCTCCCAACTGGGTTGGGTTGTCCCACTCACCAATAACCGGGTCGTCGCGCGACCGTCCGTCAAGATCTGCAAGACAGGGTAATCAACTCGGTGAGTAAAATACACAAATATAACAAAAATACACTAAAATACCCAACACTCGGACAAGCGTACATACGGCCCGTACGCACGCGAGTCCGAGCACCCCGACTCACTCCCGAACCCCCAGGCAACCATCCGCACGGCCACCCGCCCCGGGCGCATAGCCGCGCCCCAGCCCACACACCCAGGCGCACTGCCGAGCCCCTGCCCGCATGCCAGGACACGCCGCCGAGTCCCCCCGGGTGCACCGCGCGCTCACTGCGCCCCAGCGCAGCACTCGCGCGCACACCCGCATGCCCTGCGCCCTAGCACCTCACCCCGGGCGCACCATCGGCTCGCCTCACGAAGCGCGCACAGCACACCTGCGCCTCTGCGCAGCGCTCCGCGCGCACGCCCCCGCACGGCGCCCTGCGCACAGCATCCGCACGCGGCTCCCTGCGCGCGGCACGCACTGCGCCTCTGCGCATCGCTCCGTGCGCACGCCCTCGCACGGCGCCCAGCGCGCAGCACCCGCACACTCCTGCTCCACCCGCGCGCATGCCCGCGCGCGTGCCCTGCCAGCCTGCTCTGCCCGCCCTGCCTGCCAGCCCGCCTGCCTGTGCTGCCTGCGCTGCCAGCCTACCCGAGACAGCCTACCACCTCCCCGACGGCCACCAATGGCCACCAACCGCCACCAACCGCCAAAAACACCCTCCTAACAAGCATCTAAACAAGAAAGGAAGGAAAGGAAACCTCACCCAAGGAAGGAAAGGAAGGAAGGGGAAGATCGGTTGCTCTTCGCGCACCGAAACACCTCCTCAAGGACCACCACCACCAAGATCTCCTTCAGCCCTCGAAATGGCTGAAATCAGAGGAGAAAAGAGGGCATGAGAGGGGGTCACACTTGAGGGAATTCGAAAATGAAACCACCGGAAGATAGATCGGGAGCTCACCTATCTTTTCTCTTCTTAGGGTTTTTGGTTTTGACCCCTTGAACTAGGTCATATGGAGGATTTAAAGAGAGGGAGAGAGAGAAAAAAATTGGAGAAGATGATGAATAGTGAGGGGTTTGAAGTCGTGGGATTTATTTATCCTCACTCCCACTCCACACACACTCACACCCCTAATTAGATTAGCCCTAATTAGGTTTAGGCTAGGATTAGGGGGGGTTTAAGTGAACTTTGACTTGGGTCAACCCATCCACACAAAAAGACAAAAGAGTTGACCAAGTCATGGGCCCACATTGACCAAGTCAAGTCTCCCAATGACTTCTCGCTCGGTCAAAACCCGGATACGCTTCGGAACTGCGAAATTCTGAAACGTTACCGGAATTCGATGAAATTTTCGTGAGTGGCTTGAAATGGCACCAGGACACATAATATGCAGTTAGATTTTCAATCGGAGTCCTCAAACTCAAGATGATAGCTAACAGTCCAAAATTTTAGCGGTTCCGATCGAAAAACGAAAAAACTCAAAAACTGCCAGAATGCTCCAATGGTTACTAGAAGGCTAAAAGTGACACATATATAACAGACAACATTAGAAATACCCAATACTCGAACAAGCATGCATACGGGCTCGCACGCATGCGAGCACGCACGTACGCACGCGAGTCCGAGTGCCCCGACACCTACCCGAACCCTCGGGCAGCCACACGCATGGCCCCCCGCACGCGCACGCACGCACGCACCCCAGCACCATCGGCGCACTGCCGCGCGCCTGCCCGCGCGCCCAGACGCGCTGTCGCATGCGCGAGCACGCTCGCGCGCGCCCGCGCGCACTGCGCGTCCAGCCCTCGCGCCCTCGCGCAGCACGCTGCTCGCACGCCCCAGCACGCGCACGCACGCACGCGCACTGGTCACGCACGCGCGTGCACTGGTCCCTAGCCCCGCACCTAGGCGCACTGCCCCGCGTGCGCACGCTCGCACGCGCCTGCGCGCACTCCAGCGCACGTCTGCGCTCCTGCCTGCGCGCGCACGCGCGCAGACGACCCGAAATGCGCGCCCAGCCAACCCTAACCTCATTTTAACCCTTCCCAACCCCTCACACACACCCTAACACATCTACCCAACATGCATGACCCTCCCAACCAACCCTAAGCCATAAAAATCAAGAAAAGGAGGGGAAAGGCTCACCTTTGGAGGGGAAATGAAAGGGGGAGGCTCGGGGGCCCTCGACGCACCCGCGACCACCTCAACCGCCACCACCACTACCACCACCTCCTCAGCCTCCTCATCATCCTCTTTGGCTGAAAAACAGGGGGGAAGGATCATGAGGGGGAGCTTGAGAGGAGAGAAGACAAGCAACAACAACACAAAAACTCACCAACACTTCCTCCTCCACCATCTCTTTGAGGACTTTAAACAAACACTTGGGGGGCTTTGTGTGAGCAAGAGAGAAAGGGAGCTCAAGATGTAGGCGTGGAAGTGAGAGGGAGAGAGAGAGAGAGGAGATATTTGTTGCACACAAATATCTAAAAGTGATGAAATGACTAAGTCGCCCTTTGACCAGAAATTCTGCGCATGCTTCACTGGAACAGCCATAACTTCCTCAATATAGCTCCGAATTGTACAATTCCAAGTCCGTTGGAAAGCCAAGAAGATTATCTACAACTTTCATGTTCATGCCAAGATCAAATAATCTCTCCAGCTATTCCAAAATTAGAGCTAAACATAGAGCAGGGCTGCTGCCAGAATTTCCCTCCCCGGGGTATACTTGGAAAAATACTCATAACTTTTACTACAAGAATCCAGTTGATCTAATTCCACTTCTGTACGAAAGCTAACTCAAAACTGGACATCTCATAATAAAATCATATTTAAACCTCTTCATCTTGGATTTTAACAAAATCAAATCCAAATACCAAATCAGGAATACATAACTTCTAGGAAAAAAATTATGTACCCAAATTTTCAATCAGAGTGCTCCAAATGACACAGGCACAACACCCCTATTCAGTTACCCATTTGGGAAGTGGAATTGCCTTATTCAGTCCTGATAGTTATACTGGGATAGATAACAGTGTTTAGCAGAATAGGTATATCTATGTTTGGTTGCAATTTTTGTTATTCTTAATTATTCTTATTGGGAAACGTAAAATTCAGATTTTTGGTGTTTGGTTAACCCAGAATAAACTGTGGATAAATGGTTGATAAGGAATTGATAAGAAGTTATTATTTTTAAAATGTCAACTTTGCCCTTGAAATATAAGTTATTGTTTGGTATAGTTGATAGATATATATCAATCCATGATGAATTTATTTAAATCTGAACCGTCCATCTTATGTAATATTTTATGGTGAACCTTTAAATATTTTTTACAACTACTCTATGTATGCTTAATATTTTATGGTAGGTTTTCACACCTGTATTATTAATAGGAGAATGAAAATCTAAAGCAAGTAAACAAACAAAATGATCCAAGACCAAAGACGCACTTAATTAAAAAAAAGTAAAACCAAATATTCTGATAGTGGGTAGAAAAAAAAAAAGTTTTTTGAGGCAAAGAAAACTAGGATGAAGGCTAATAACCATCAGTGAGCCAAAGACACCAATATCTATCTGGTTACACATATAATCCACTTTCTAATTATCCCCAATAAAACAAAAACAGGAATCCTCAATAATCATCTTTGTTAGTATGAGCAATTAAGAAAAACAAAATGAATTCCATATGAATAAAAAATTTCAAATCACTTTCCATAATCAATCTAACACATTTTATATCCATCCATATATGATAAAAAAACACCACAAATTCAAAACCTAAAAATGAAAATACATAAAGAACAATAATAATTAAGAACCTGCACAATGGTGGATCCCCGGCTATAATCAAGGATGTACCAAAAAATAGGAGTGATCATGGATTCATAGAAACTAAATCAGCATTAATTTGAAAGAGAAGAAATCCACAACAACCAAATACCATTCAAGAACTATTTCATGGATCCAAAAAGCAGACCAGAAGATCAAATATGAGATCCAAGACACCCTAGCTACCCCTTTGGTCTGTTCTTCTATGCCACCGGATGGTCGTCGCCGGATAGTTCAAGCCGTTCCGGTTCAACTCAACTCCGTCGACGGGAGGACGACCTGCACCGTCGACGACCTGGAGACCTCCTGATCCCGTGCTACGACCTGGAGACCTCCGCCCCCTTCGTCTTCTCTCGCGCCGACGCCGCCGAGTCCCCGAGCTTCGACTTCGACCTCTGGTGGGTCTGTCGCGCAGCGTCAGAGACCCCCATCTAGTTCGAACCTTTCCGGTTCAACTCTGTCGACGGGAGGACGACCTGCACCGCCGTCGACGGCGGTCTCGTGATGAAGAGACGAGGTGAGGGAGATGAAGTTGATGGGGATGAAAACCAAAGTGGGTGAGGGAGATGAAGTTGATGGGACGATGGATGTACACGTGGAAGCATATGGAAATAAGAAGAGGGGATTTCGGACGGTCAGGATTAAGTTGATTTTTTTTGGTATTTTGGACGGTTGTGATGGATTCAGAGTGGACTGATCCACTGATCAGATGGTGGTTAATAAAGATGGGTGTATCATTGGAGTTTGTTAAAGTAAGTGAGAGAATATTTTTGTAATAATGGTAAGGGATATTTTTATTCTCAGGAATAGATAAGCTATGATAAACTATTATCACCTTTTAGTAGAATTATTATCAGGATTTATCTTAGCTTATTCAGACATAGCCATCAGAGTTTATCCGTATCAAACAAACAGCGAATAAGGATTATTCTGCTGTTATTCACTCCTATTCTCTGTTTATGTGAGTTCCCAAACGGGGGGGGGGGGGGGGGATTAGGAGATGATTTAACCAGAAAAAAAAGAATAAAAAAATACTCATCTACAAAAAACTTATATATAACTTATAATTCGCCACGAAATATGCTGTCCACTCCACCCACAGAACAAGCCATGAATTCTGTCATAGTCATGTCATGTGAAATATATTTTATCCACTTGAATCATCTTCCACCTCTATTCTTGCTAGGTCAGTTAATGCCCTCGTTTGGAATGGGATAGATTTTATTCTAGGGTATACATTTATCCAAGCATAAATGAGTATAAATAAGGATAAAGTGATTTTGTGTTTGAGTGTGTTTTGAATTATTCTCGTTGGTAAACGTAAGAATAAATATTTTGTTGTTTGGGTACACTACAAGAAAATGGGGTTTTACTGACGGCCACAACCGTCGCTTAAAATTCAAAAAGCCATCGCTATTTCCTATACCGACGTCCTCCAAGCCGTCGCTAGTCGTCGTTAATTTACCCGTCACTAAAGGTAATAGCGACGGCACGACGTCTACACGTTCTTTTTAAGAGATAAAATGGAATAATAATTAATTTTTTTTATATTAGCGATAGTCCCGGCCGTCGCTATATCTGTATGTAGTGAATGCCAAAATTTATTTTTTTGACTGTGATCAATATTAGCAACGGTCAGTTGCCGTCGCTAATACTTTTTAAGCTTTGCCTACAAAATGCTTCATTTACAAAAAAAAAAAAATCTTGTATATATAATATTCTACAAAAAAATATATATATCTACACAATTGGCATTCAACAAATCTTCATTTCAGTAAATAGTTAAATAAAACATTATCTTACATAAATTTCATTAAAATTTACAATGTCATCACTGATTAGAAGATTATATACACATAGATTAAAACGAAGATACGAGAACAAACACACATCAATTGTTGAGAATGAAAGCTTGCATCATGGATCCCGCTAATAAAATAAATTTTAATAGTTAGGTTATTAATAAATAAATTACAATAAATCAATCAACCAAATTCATAAATATGATGTGAAACAAGTACTGTTAATACACATCTAAAATTTTTTCTCTATTTGTAAATGCATAACAGGGTGGAAACAAACTGGATAAAATTTAAGGACTAAAAATAAGATTTTGGGTATACCTAGAATGTCCTTTTATAGTACCAAGATACAAATAGCAGATCTTATAGATGAAAAATGTATACATAACAGTCCACTTCATCAATGTATCACAGTGTATTAAAAATATTCTCCACACAGGACATGATATCATCTCTCAAACTAAAATCAGTAAAAATGTTAAAGAACATTTTTTCAAATTCAAACAATAACAGATCTTATAGATGAAAAGTGCTACAATGAGTAAAGAATTCTTCAGCATAAATTTTTTTTTTGCAATGCACATACACTACAGATCTATTCAAACCTTGTTGAAGAGAAAACATAGTAAGTAAATATGTTAAGAAAATTCTTTCTTCTTTGACAAAAATAATGTTTAGAAAGTTAACAAAAACAATTATCACCACCAAAGATAAATAAATCAACAATAAGGACAAGGTCATGAGTACTGATGCTTAGAACATAGCTGGTACCTCATCAAGTATTTCTTGACCTGGTTGATGTAATCCTTAAAAAATTCAATGAAAATTGCCGAGCAAAGCTTGCAAGAAAACATATATTTGTTTGAGTTGCATCTCGGTTTTTAAGTGCTCAAGATTTGTCAGATCTTTTATAATATTTATGAAAATGCTTGGGTCCTCAATGACTCCAACAAAATAAAGTTCCATTAGAAGCTTCAACGTGCTGTGCCTTCTTCATTGCCTTCAAGCTCCTATCTACGTCTAAATCATCTCCAGATTTTCCAGGAAAAAAGATTTTTAAAAGACCCTCAACTAAACATGGGGAGAAGTCGATATACCGTTGATGGAGCAAAGAGCACAACACCACCACCTTTTATTTGAGTTTTCTATTGTCATTTCTATCTCACTTACTTTGACCATCATCTTTTAAGTCACTTCACTTTTTTTTGGCTTAATGCCTCCATCTTCATAAAAACTCATCTGTTGTCATATAATAAAACCATGTGTACTCATTTGAAAATTCAAATCATAAACCAAATTCAAGTAAAATCCAGGATAGATGGGAGTAAACTAAGTTCAAGTAAATCCATCATCACGCAAAATACAAGTAGATGTCACATTTGATCACAAACGAGCATCATTATATTAAATTTAAAATGTGAACTGATTATGCATTTTGTATAATGAAAATGTACAAGAATGAATATTCATAATTGCAAGAAAAAATTATAAAATCGTACCTCATTGTGTGGGTCAGGCATGATCTGATGCATATATTTCTGCATCTGCTATATGGTTTTCTTCATTTCTTGCGTTTCATGTTCACGCAACCTCTCTCTTTCACGTAAGCTCATATCTTCAAGTTGAGAACAGACCGCAACATAACTGCCTTGTAATTTACTTGATGCTGGTTCAAATATTGAAGTAGGCGTTGGACCTAATCCAAAACCGTGGACTTGTCCATGTCTCTATGGCCCCATAACGGAAGTGTATACGTCATCACTAACAGTGGAGCCAGACTCCTTTGTCGAGGCCAGTTCCCTAAAGCGATCCTGTTAAAAAATATACATATGGATAACTTAAAATATAGTTCAATCATTATTAAGTTTATACAATAATTACGTACCATTATTTCAGCAGATTTTGGATCTGATGGTGACCCATCTTTCTTTGTATGGGTACGAGCAAAAAGCTCTACTCGTGTAGGTACACTGCCATCCGTTCTTGATCTTATCTATTTTCACATCATAAATTAATAGATAAACATTATTAGATAGTTAATTATAAAATAAGGCAAACATGAAGATAATCACCTCCTCCTCTCTATAACGAGCAAAACTTTTTGTCCCCCCACAATGTTTAATAACTTATTTATTCCGATTTTGACTATTCTTTGCAGCTATTTCCTACATGAAGTTAGTATTAATATTAACAGCAGAGTAACATCATAACAGAATTTAAAAATATTATAATTGCTAAACAAAATCCTTACTTGTGCCTCCGGACTACTCCAATATTGAACAAGCCAAGTCCAGTCACCATCAGAAATGTCAGGGGTGGTCTAGCCAATCTTTGAGCATCAGTATCAAATGGCTTATAATATTTTTCTTTCAAATCATTTTTCCACTCTCCATATTTGGATGCCATTGATTGGAGGACCCATTTTTTCCTCTTCTCCCCTATATCAACCGATTCCTAAAAAAAGAGGAAGAAATGCATTAGAGTCAAGAGGATGCTTTAATACTCCATCTTCTTTACGTGTAGTAGCATGCCATCTCATATCCTCCGCTGTTTTGGTTGACATGAACAACCTTTGAAATCTTGGTTTTAATGGAAAATGACATAAAGTTTTTGCAGATACCTTCTTTTCTTTCCCTGTTAAAGTTGATGCATCTATCGGATTTTCATATGAATCTGACTTCCACCGTGACAAACCACATACAACGCATTCAGTTGCATTTTCATTCTCCTTCCAGTATAACATACAGTCATTTGGGCAAGCATCAATCTTCTTATAATCCAGGCCAAGCTCTTGAAGAATTTTTTTAGATTCATAATGGTTTTTTGGTAATTTTTCACCTTCTAGTAGCACCTTTTTTAACATTTCCAATAACATATCAAAGGACTTGTTGCTCCATCCATTGAGACACTTCAAATGTAACAACTGGACAATAAAAGAAAGCTTTGAAAATGTAGTACACCCTGGATACAATTCAGTCTCAGCATCTTTCAACAACTCATAAAACTTTTTTGCTTCAAAATTTGGCTCATGGGAACTATTCTCATTTAATTCATTATCATCCCTATCAACCGAATCATGTATTCCAAATGCATCATGTAGCATTCTCTGAATATCATCACCCTTGTTGGAGGTTTCATCGCTGCTATATTCACCTGGAAATTTTTCTCCATGAAGATACTAAGTAGTATAGTTCGGCAATATCCCCTTCCATAATAAATCTCCATGAATATCATCACGTTCCTTATGGAATACATTTCGACAATCCTTACATGGGCATTGAATTTTGTTTCCAAATGGTGATCGTGTAAATGCAAAATCTAAAAATTGAATGACTCCATTCATATATTCAGAACTATTTCTTGGTTTTTGCATCCAACTTTTATCCATTGAAACAAATACAGAAAATTACTGTACATAATTAAAAAAATATTAGTTATTGCAATGGAATAAGAGAATTCAAACGGCCAAGAAAAAACCTAACTATCTCTAGACATGAGATTTAGTTTTTTTTCTTCTTTTGGATCAAAACCTATCGTTGGACATGTGAAGGATGAGATATTACACCAAATAAAGGTTTGTTATGTACTATTTGGTTTGATCAGCTCAGCATTAAGACAAGACATAAAAAAATTAAAAGTGACACTTAATGTGAATTCAACATTTAAAAGGATGACTCTCTACTTTGGAATTCTCTTAAAACATGTAATAGAAGAGCAAATAAATGAAACTTGAATGCCAACTATGAAAATTAGTCTTTCCTAAAATTCATTTTACCTTTTTAACATAATAACACCTAAAAAGATATAACCACAAGCATACAAACTTACCAAAGAGGAGAATTATACAGAGGTTGAAAACAATGCAACTGGTTTTCCCTTGATTCAAGAACTCCAACTCTTATCACTTCCAGTAAATTCCCTTACACATAAGAACTTTACCTCAGATTAATTTGGAATTCAATAGCAGAGTAACTATACAAGGATCTAAGGAATGTTGTTGGGGTTCTATCCTTGTACATAGTTGGCATACCCGGATGTTAAGCAAGGATAAAACGTACCTAAAGATAGTTCAATCGATTAAGAAATCTCTGGAGCAATGACTTCACCGTGTAATGATTGATAGAATGGTTATGTCTAAAAATTTCATGAGGCAACCAAGAGAGGAAAAGAAAATCAGTGTGGACACCAAAGCTAAGATTTCAAGGTAAGTTATTCGCAACGTCATCTTCACAGGTGACAAGTTTTATAATTTGGGTGCAAGATAATTTTAGTAGTGTTTAAATGACCATTAAATAATTTAATGATATTTAATGATATGGGGAAAAAAGACCTCAACTAACACTCTGTTAATGAGAAACTCAAAACAAACTATTAAGAATTTATAGGTTCTGATATTTACATAGTTAATCTACTCTTCAGATTGTCAACAGTGTAAAACAAAGTCACTTGAAACCTTTTGAATCTAGACAGACTATCAGATCATATTCCAATCAACCAAACTCGGCTAGATCCTATCCAATAAAGTGCCTAAGCAGCAAAATAACTAGACTGAAGTTCAATAATGACAAATCAATATAGTCCAGAGTTACTTTTCGAAGACTTGACATTCTACCTATAATATCCCAAAGACTCACAATTGTAAATTTTGTAATTTTGGAAGGCTCCTATTTTGCAAATTGCAATGACATTGATGATTGAAATTTTAACACCTTCTCATCAACATCAAGAATAATATCATATCCTGACAGACCCATTTGAATATCTAAACCCCTTTCCTAGATATTCATGCTCAAGATGATATAAATAACTAGATACATTCTATTTTTTTAATTACAGCCATCTAGACTCCTTTTCTTACAATCATCAGTCTAGTCTAGAAAAGTAAATTTATGAAACCAGGAATTCAACAATTAAAAGGATGACTCTATACTTTGGAATTCTATTAAAACTTGTGATAGAAAAACAAATCTATGAAACTTGAATGCCTATTATGAAAATTAATATGATAAAAAATCATTCTACCTTTTTAATAAAAAGACATAACAACAAGCATACAAACTTACCGAAGAGGAGAATTGTGTGATGGTTGAAAACAATGCAATTGGTTTTTCCCTTATTCAAGAACTTGAAGTGATTTCAGATTTAGATAGGTCATGGCATGGAGATAGCTCATGTCTATGCTTTTAGGCTTTCTTGAGTTTGGTTTTGGTAAAGATTTGGCCATTGCCACCTCCATGTATCTTGAAGTTACTAAAAAGTTAATGCAAATGCACATGGTATACTCCCACCATTCCTTTTAAAAATAGTAAAAAGAAAAATAATAACTGAACCACCACAACTTACCCTGTTTACCCAACTCTCTCGTGCACTAGATTGTGGGTGGCCTCCAATAAGCTGTATCGTCATCTTCTTCTTCTTCGGAGTGTAGGACTCTAGATGCATCTCTTGCAACTCATCTTTTTAAAAGACAACCTTAACGTAGTTGCCAAGTCTATAATGAATTTTCTAGAGATCCCCCCCTTCAAAAAAAAATTCATGACACATATCCTCCTTCACTGACAACCACCTCCCACAACCTTCGGTGGTACCAACACCAATCTACCACACCTCTCATAATATATTTCCCTCACCACCTTTACTCTATAAATTCTCTTTGTCAACCAACAAACTCCACAACTATTTCCTCATCAAAGTATGATCCATGTTAAGAAGATTCAATACCACCGTACCTGCCTCGTGTTCATCCTACTTCTTTGACCATTAACATATACAATACTTTGATTAGTCTCTATTTCTAATGTTCATTTCTCTTCCAAATACCAATTTCTCATGTCAACAAGTAGTTTTCATAAAATAATTAAGCATGCCAATTTAAAGAATTTTAATCATGTTTTCATCAATTCATTACACAATTAGTTTTCATAAAATGGTTAAGCATTCAAGAACTTTAACTCTATCACTTCCTAGAAATTCACCTACACATAAAAACTTTACCTCAGATTAATTTTAAAAATTAAAGATATTTTGTTTATAAACTATTTAATTGGGATTCTACTTAATAAAAAATAGAGTGGACATCAAACAATTGGTTTCAATTCCTCCAAAGTAACTAACAATCATACATATAAAAGATATCATAAAATCAAAGGAAAACAAAAAATTGTAATACTTACAAATGAATTGACGAGTGGCTTAGGTGCGGCTGAAGCGAGCCGCGATTCGATTGGGGCTGGAGAGGTGAAGGAGAAGGAGCGAAGGGCTACGGTGGGTGGAGGAAGAGACCGCGGGCGACGATGGAGGGCTACGGAGGGTGGGGGAGGGCCACGACAGGCAACGGCGGAGGGCTTCGGCAGGTGGGGAAGGGCGACGGTGTTAGATTAGGCCGAAGGACATCGGATCGTTCGGACGGAAGGGGGAATGTGCGCCGCGCCGTCGATGTGTAAAAACTAGGGTTCAAAATAGGTTCATTCGGGATGGAAAGCGAAAAGTTAAAATGTTTTAGCATTAGCAACGGCAACAATTACACATGCCTCTCATTTTTTGGAACTGTATCATAGTTTTAGCGACGGCCATTGGCCATCGGTAATAATATTTACGATAATTTTGAGATTATTCAAATTCTTTAGCGATGGCCGTGACCGTTGCTAATATGATTAATAGACAATTAGACTTTAATAACTTTTTAAACCCTTTAGCGACGGCCACTGGCCGTTGCTGTAAGACATTACATTCTCTTTTTTATGCCAATGTCGAAGTATTAGTGACGGCCAGGATTTAGCCGTCGGTAATACCCAATTTACAACTAAACGTCTCGGCAGTTAGGACCATTAGTGACGTTTGTGGGTTTGACCATCGGTAATAGGCATCGCTAAAAATCAAAATTCTTGTAGTGGTAAAATGTGAATAAGGTATGGATAATGATTTATAAAAGGTAAAAAAGTAATGATAGTTGATTTGACATGTGATTTATAAGAGGTGATGACAGTTGATTTGACACTGGGCTCACATATTTTTTGGGTAGAATAACATAAGATAATTTTAATTCAAGGGGAATCCATATATCACTTTATCAAGGTTTATTCTAGCATACTTTATCAATGGTTATCCGAGATAAACAAACACTTAATAATTCTTATCCGAGGTTATCCGGGTTTTTCTAGGGTCTTATACCAGAAACAAACGGGGGCTAAATGTTTAACCCACAGCCCCCACAGCACCAACAAACATACTTCAATTCCATGAATTCGAGGAAGACATTATCATGCAGATTTTCACTAATCAGAAGCAGGTTTCAAAAGAAACTATATATATGAAGGTGATGGTGTGTCTTCTAAACTTCAGTTTTCCATCAAATTTTCATTCATCATCCGCCGAGATATATCTGATTTAGCAACCTATACAGCTATTACGAGGTATTCCAACTCATCCATATGCATAATCCAAGAAGGTGGACCATTTTGATATGTAGGATGGCAATTCGTCAAGAAAATTTCCTAATTACGCACTTTACATACACTCAACGAAAGTGTGTGTGTGTGTGTGAAGTTTCAATAAAAAACATATATAACCATGGGATTGAAATACAACACTTCACATGATTATGATGAAGGAAAATGTTACATGCATCCAATATTGTGTGCAGTCCTCATTTTAATTTTTTTTCGTAAAATATAAACTCGTTTAATAAAATATATACTATTATAAAAGTGAAGAATATGTTTAGATAAAGAACATATTTTTTTCTATTTTGTTTTTAATATTTTATACATTGCATTGATGGAATATATATACTATACTAGATAATATATACTCAGAGATAGTTAGGGTACTGCTTCTACCCTCAAGCTAAAGACAGGGATTGAGTGAATTCATATGAATAAGAACAAGTTTAAGGGCCTGTTTCAATTTGTGGTTAGATGGATTCTGTGATGGGAAACACTGTCTACTGCCACTGCAGATTCAAATAAGAATGTGGTGTTTGCGTTTTAAAAAAAAGGGTGTTGTAAGATAATTTTTTTTGCGTTGAGAAGCTATCGAAACACCGCTTCTTTATTATCCCTTACTTCTTCGAACACCGAGTCCCATGCCGCACACCCAAATGGGCCTTAAAAATAGTAAACACCAACACGGGCTGGGCTTAGATGGGCTGGGTTAGCACTCTAGTTGGCTAAAGGCAAATGCCATAACATTTATCCCTGGCTTGGGATAATTTGGGCGGGACCGTACCGGCTGCGTCTCTCGCGGAGCTCCCGCTCGGCTGGATGGGTAGTGGCATTGCATTTTGGCAAAGGACCTGGGCTTGGCCAATCCATTGCCCATTCAGAAAAAAAAAGAGTGGTGATCCTTAATACGTTTTGCAGCTCCGTTTGCAGTTTAGAAGCGGTCCCTCTATACTGCAATAGTGCAGCGTATGAAAATTATTTTATATTTTTCAAAGAAAAATAATATCACTATTCACTAGTGTATCTCAGTGTACTTCACTTTCAATAATAATATGTATTTCAATTGAAACATGTATATATATATATATATTTTTTTAAAAAATCAGTGTGGATTGCGCATAGCAGACAAAATTAGACATATAATTTTTCGTAAATAATTGATGACTGTTGTTACACACCTTTTTCCAGCCATATTTTAACGATGTATATTAATTGAATACATATACTTCATGTATATATTTCAACTTTTCTAAAAGTATATATACCTTATAACATATATATAAAATTTGAAAGTCATTTTATTTGACTGAGAATATGCATCATAGTTATTTAAAATCATATTATTTATAAAGAATATTATGAAATTAAAAATGAATTTCATCAAAATTTTGAAATCTCTTTCCATTCAGATTTCTCATTAGTCTCCTAATTACCATTTAAAGTATCACAAACCAAACCAATGTTAACGTGTTTTTACTAATTATTCTAAGCGCCATTTAGAAACTCGTTTGAGTAGATTTTTCCTTTTGCAAAATTTAAAACACTTGAACATAATAAAAACTTTAAAAAATGCTTAAAATTTTATTTCAATTTTTAGCATAAAAAATATGATTTTTAAATCACATAGGTGTCCATGATGTCAATCCGAATCTAATATGATTTTATAGACAATCCGAATTTATCGACCCAAATTTAAATCTAAACATGAACCCATTTTTTAGAACCTAACATGCATAAAAATCAAATTCAACCGGTCGGATTCGGGTTGGATGGAACCCAAAGTTGCAGCCTGTATAAAACACGCACCGCCTAAGATGTCACCATTAAAAGCGTTTCCACCAAATCAACGGCGGACGGAACCCCAAATCAGATCGTCCACCCAAGAGAAAATAACCCTAAACAGACAATTTTGTTTTTTTGTTCTCGTTTTCATATTTTCGGAGAAGAAATCCTGCTGCGTCAGTGATGGGGGTTCCGGCGTTCTACAGGTGGCTGGCGGAGAAGTATCCGATGGTGGTGGTGGACGTGGTGGAGGAGGAGCCGGTGGTGATCGAGGGGGTCTCCATCCCCATCGACACTTCGAAGCCGAACCCTAACGGGCTCGAGTTCGACAATCTCTACCTCGACATGAACGGCATCATCCACCCCTGCTTCCACCCGGAGGACCGCGTATGAAAACCTTCTCTCTTGATCTATTTCTGTAGAGAACACAGCGTTTGCGTTCGATGTGTTTTCAATTGTTTTCGTGGTAGGCTTTTAGCATTGATTCGGAAGCATTGAATAGAAACCGAAACGACAAACCTTATCCATTGCGTCCTTTGTAGCCTAATAAATTTGAATTAATTAGATGCCTTTACAATTCGTCTTTAATTTGTGATTTTCTTGAAGTAGCTGCGGATGTATTGAATTTTAGTTTAACTGATATTGGGGAGAATTTATTCACTCCTCTCTCTCTCTCTCTCTCTCTCTCTAATTTTAGTTTAGTATGTTGGAAATTGTTGATAATGGAAGGGGATTTTTTATTTTTAGTCTTGGCCAGTGTAAGGGAACCTCTGTTTGCTTACAAAGGCACCAACTTATATGAGCAGCTCTGCTGAGTTTATCTTAATTTATCATCTTCACTGTTTATATTGGGGATTTGGCTTAGCTCAGAAAGGCAGGGCTTACTTATGACAAGAGAAGGGGGTGTTTTTACTCAATCAGCTCCTTTTGTGATATACCATAATGAACTTGGTGATGAATCAGTGTGTGTGTGTGTCATGGCCAGCCCTGACTATAGGCTGGGTAGGCGATTGCCTAGAGCCCCTTCTTCAAAGAGGGCCCCCAAATCCAGGAATTTTATTTTTATGTTAAGCTTTTGACATTAAAATTAAAGATAATTTTACATCTAATCCATTTTTCAGCCCTAAATTCAATCTACAAGTGTTTTGAATTTTTTAAAAATAGTATACCTCATCTGATGAAGTATGTGTTTTTACAAAAAATGAAGCATATATTCTAATGAATTGCATAGATGTATTTATAAAAAATGTGAATTTTTTTTTATCGAAGCATATACATTACTAAGGTAAGTATATGCTCTGCTAATTTTTTATCGACGCATATGAGACTGGAATTGAGGTTGGAATAAAAATTGTGTGTAACAACACTCTAAAGTTTTTTTTTTTTAAATAACTTGAATATGTGTTCCTATTTATTTTAAAATTTAAATTTATAAGTTTTCTTTGAAAATGTAATCTTTGTTGACATCATTATGCAAAGTATTTTTTTTTGTGATTCTTAAAAAATCTCATCTGTATCTTAATATATTTTTAGTATATTCCTATTTTATAGGGATTATTTATTTTCTATAAAAGAAATGATATTATTTTTGTGATTTTCTTTTTAAAAGAAGAAATCGATGAGGTTTTTTTTTGTTATATTTTATTTTTTAATTATTATTATCATTCTTTTGCTTAGTCTTAATTTTTTTATTACTAATATGATTAAAATATTTACTCAAAAATTTTAATATATATCTATAGGCCCCATTTTATGAGTTGGTCTAGGGCCCCACCTAGATTTTCTTATTTCAGGGCCGGCCCTGCTGTGTGTGTGTGTTGTATATTGGAACATTCATACAGAAAATGATGTCCCGTGAACAAATGAAGATACGGGATCCCCTAAAAAAGGGGAAAATAAAAGTAACAGAAGAAAGCAATTAATACATCCACAACCATAAGCCCAACCTTCAAGCACAAAGCTACAATAATACATCTTGTTCCCCTTTGTTTCCGTTTTTGTTGACGTAGTTTCTTTACCAAGGAGGACTGTTACCCAACTTTGAAGAAGGGAAACGACTGTCAACTAAATACTATCCAAAAAAAATGTTCCCTTTGAAACCTGAGCTTGTTTCTTGCAAGCTAAATTTTCAAGCACACCACTTGAAGAACAAGCCATTGAAATTTAGTCGTGCTACTTACAATGGCTTGTCCCTCATGCAGTGTGTTGGAGTATTTGGTTGACTTGCTATGAATGTCTATTCCAATGACAAAGGATATATGTGGAGAATACGTGGGTGGTGATTTGCCCGTTCTTAAAAATTGGGTTATGTTCATTCTTGGTGTGGAGGCTCCATCCAAATTATGAGCAATACATGGTTAGGGTAGTTCAGAGTTGGGATCCCCTTCTAGCTTGGCTTCTTATTATGAGCAATGCATGGTTCGGGTAATCTGAAGTTGGGATCACCTTCTGGTCTGGATTGTTTTGTTTTGGAGGAAGTTTTCTTCTTCAATTCTCTTTATGCTCTGATTTTGAGCTTTCTTCGGAGATCCCTCGTTTCCTTTTGTTTGAGGGCTATCTATTAATATGATTGCACCTACATTTTTTTTAAAAAAAATCCTTGCCATTACAATCTTCTTTCTTCGTTCTCTCTTGGAACCACTCCCACATATCATCTAGATTAGCGAAATTACAATCATCACTAAGGGTCACCCCACCATCCAAATAAGTGTGCTAAGATGACATCCATAGAAGAGGTGGTCTCATGTTTCTTCTTCCGCATTACATAATACACACACTATATTCCAATCATTTCCCCAATTTGCCCCATTGAGATGTGACAAGGGCAGAGATGTATGTTATGTCACCTTTTTTTCTTTATTAGTAGGCCACTCACCCACTGATTGGGAATTTTCCTTTTTTTTTTTTTTTCAATAGCTTTTTTTGGGGGGATGGTTTTGCAGATTGTATCCCAAATTATTTAATCAAATTTGCATGGTAGTATTCCTTTTTTTTTATCTTAAAAAATATAAAATTTGGTGAGAATTTTGTCTTGAAAGAGCATCCACATGAAGCACTTTATCTGCAAAGGGGACTTGACATCCGAAATAAGATAGTTTTCTCAACAAAGGAATGACACGAAAGGGCCTTTGTTAAGCCGTTGATATGAGAATTCACCAAAAATACCTTTTGGGATGAGATTTTCCAATATACTGTATCCTCCTCTTCTAAATTAAGTGACCCTTCTTGGAGAGCCGCAAGAAGAGAAGTATAATAATCCACCTCTTCTTCATTTGGTTGGACCCTCGGAGTCCAAGTGTTGTGATTATTCCCACATGTGATGGAACTGCAAATGAGGTCCTTCTTGTTAGTTGTCACCCTGTAACAAATGGGAAAGAGATCTGTTGGGGAAGAGTTATTAATCCACATATCTTTCCAAAACAGTGTCTCAATACCGGGATTTATATTGGATATTTTCCATAATCACATTGGCCATTTGGTGGATTTTTTTCCATACCATCAAAAGGCGAGCTCGCCTTTTAGAGACAAATTTACAACGATCCTCATGGCATTTGTCCCGAATCTCCTTATCCGTAAGGAAGAAGGGTCAGCAACGAGTCTCCAAAAGGAGACTAAGATGTGTCCTGTCACTCCTGTGCAATCCCGAGACCTTGACACATCTCTTCAGCCAGTGCGCCATGGCAAAAGCCCTTTGGTCTGCCCTAAAGGAGGCTAAGGTATTGGAGACAACATCGAGTCTTGGAGAAACTATGGGAGGAGGGGAAACAAATGAAGGCTAAAGGAGATAGAAACAAGGCGGCCAGAATTTCGCAATCCATCGTCGTGGCAGGGGTGGCGTTGTGGCTGATGAGAAGCCAAGTGATTTTTAAAGGGGCTATGCCTTATTTTAGAATATTTGGGAAGCGAGCAACAATCCATCGAAGATTGGGACTTTTTTTGCACAAGAGCAAGTAGAGTGGAATACATTTGTGGTAAATTAGTAGTGGAGGAGTAAAGTGTTCTGGTTGTGGCTTGCTTTGTAGAAATCTCTTCTATTTGGTTGCGGGTGTGGCCTGCTCTGGTCAGGGGCTGTTCTTGTGTTCTTTATGTTATTATGGCCTTTTTTTATCCAACAAATGTGTAACATTCTATTAATGAATTGCGGCGGCAGTTTTTTCAAAATAAAAATGTCTCCAAAGCCACTTTTCCGAAAAGGGTCTGTTTCATATTATGAAGATTAAGGACTCCCAAGCCACCTTCCTCCTTGCTACTGCAAACCTAATTCCATTTCACCAAATCAATGCTGTGTCCATTCTCCTTATATCCTGCCCAAAAAAACTTTTGAATAATCTCCATATTCTCTAATACACAATCAGAATCTTTAAGATTGAGAAGAAATAAAGGGGAAGCTTGAGAGGACTGCCTTCTATGAGTTTTTTTAATTTATTTAACGAGTTACTAATAGGACAAAAGATATTCTTCCAACAACTGTGATACTCAAGATAGTTACAAAAAATATTCCATATAATTGTATTTATCCTAGTTCATAATCTTGTATTGGTTTCTTATTTTAAGACCATGATTATGCCATGAATTTCACAATGAGAAACAGGGTGGTGATTTTTATTTAGTTATGATGTTCTTTTGTTTCCCTTTCCCATTTGTAGCTAGTATCCCTATGTTTGAAATTGAGGCTTAAGAGCATTCATGAATTTCACAAATTTTGTCTCTTAGCCCTTTTATATATATATATATATATATATATATAAGATAGCGATGCACCTTTATCTCATTCATTAAAGCTGATTGAAATGCAATCAATTATCTCTTTGTTACTCCTAATATTTCTTTCATTTTTTTTTTCTGTTGATTTTCACAGCCTGCTCCAACGTCATTTGATGAGGTCTTCCAGTGTATCTTTGATTACATTGATAGGCTTTTTAATATGGTTCGCCCTCGAAAACTTCTATATATGGCAATTGGTGAGCGAAATTTCATGATCCTGTTATCCTTATTGTCTTCTAAAGTATGGAGTCCTTACATAGAAAATCATAGACTCACCGGTCCTTAAAAAAGAAAAGAAAAGAAAAGAAAAGAAAAAAAGAAATCCCATGGGTAACCTATATAATATATTTTCTAATATACAGAGTATGTCCTAACTCTTGTAGAAAGATTGGAAAGTGTTATGGAATATTAATTGTTTAAATTAGTACTAGCGCATCCACAATGCATATTGAGGAGGGTGCTAATGAGACCCATGATCTTGGATAAAGATGGAGACCAGAATCATTTTTTTTGTTGTTGTAGGAAACATTCTCTAATTGCCTCTTTCCACATTCTGTTTGGTTGCTTGCTCCTACAGTTTCTTTAATGTTTTCTGATTATCAGAACCTTGCAATTGTGTGCCCTAATTTGGCATATAATTTCCTGTTGAGGTCTATGGGTGGGCTGAGCTTTATTTGCACAATGACTTGTCACTTTTGTCACATTGTTCATTCTTTTTGCTAATTAAAGTTTTTTCTTGCTTTTCTTTACATTATCAACCAAAGTTACTCTAATCCTCTCCCAAAAAAATTGTAGATGGAGTTGCTCCAAGAGCTAAAATGAACCAGCAGCGTTCTAGACGTTTTAGAGCAGCTAAAGATGCAGCAGATGCGGTGGGTTTATTGGTTCAAATTTTTGCTTATGTTGATGCATGAAATCATTTCATGTGTTCACATCTAGTTCCATTGTGAGTGATTGCTCGAGTGGGCCCCATTTTTTTTGTAGGCAGCCGAGGAAGAGCGGTTACGTAAAGAATTTGAGAGCGAGGGCCGTAATCTTCCGCCTAAACAGGAATCCCAAGTATTTGATTCTAATATTATCACTCCAGGAACACAATTTATGGCTGTCCTATCAGTTGCACTGCAGTACTACATTCATTTGAGGTTAAACAATGACAATGGGTGGAGAAATATTAAGGTCAGTGTGATGCAAATTATAACATGCAACTTTCTGGAAATTTCTTTACACGGATTATTTAATATTCTTCTCTTTAATATCTATCAAAATATTGTATTTGATGTTATTTTTTTGGTGGTGTTTTGGTTCTTATTGCTTAATATTACTGAAGGTTATCCTTTCTGATGCAAATGTTCCTGGTGAAGGGGAACATAAAGTTATGTCATACATCCGCCTTCAACGAAATCTTGATGGTTATGATCCAAATACTCGTCACTGTTTATATGGATTGGTATGTCTCTTTCTTTTTCTTTGGGTGTCATTTTCTTTCCTTGACTGAAATAGGGCAAACCCATGTTTGTGTGTTATTGGTGGTTCACCCATTTGGTGTGTTTTCTAATTCCCAATTGTTGCTGATTTTTTTTTCTGGATGGTTTTGATATGGTGTGGTATTACAGGATGCGGATTTAATCATGTTAGCCTTGGCCACCCATGAAGTTCATTTCTCAATCTTGAGAGAGGTTAGTGTGCTTTCGTGTGCATGAATGGTGAATTATCTATAGGCTTATATGTGTTTTTTGAAGAAAGGTAGCCGATCGACAATGATTTAATTAATGGGAGGGTAGTTAATTAGGATTTTCATGGACAAAATGTCAATCTCCATGGATTTGTAAATCCTGTGTTATTCATTCAAGACATTGGTTCACGGACAAAAAATCCAGCGTTAGCGTTATTCAATTAAGACATTATTTCGTGGACAAAAGTCTAGCATCATTCGATTGAGACATTATTTCATAGATAAAAAGTCAAGCGTTATTCGTTTGAGACATTATTTTGTGGACAAAAAGTCCAGCGTTATCTGATTGAAACATTATTTCGTGGATCAAAAGACCAGTGTTATTCGATTGAGACTCCTCATAGTGGACATTTTGTCATGTGTTATTCAATTTAAACAGGATTTGTGAAGACTTTCATAAATGATGAACTTTTAGAGAAAAAAGTATGAAGGAAAAATTCATTTCAAAATCCAACCCAAACGAGTGGGATTCTCATTGGCTTTTATTTTAGCACTGTGAATATCTTCTTTTTTCTTTTACAAAACTCCTTTCTTTTTCTACTTTTTTATTTTTATTTTTTTATGGATGGTGGTTATCTCATGCAATGTTTTGAAATGCGGTATGCGATCTGCGTGCAGGTAGGGTACCGCACAGAGTATATGCGGGAGTATATGCGGTTCTATAATTTTTATTAATAAAAAATAACTATATAGTGATGATTTATAAACAAGAGATAACAAGGTAAATTTGAAGAAATGTAATCATATTAAACCATCAAAATTTTATAGAGTTATTTAATCTTTATACATATATTCATAATTATTATTTCATACAATGATACAGTTACAATCAATTGAGAATTTGGATTATTGATCATTTAGTAAACCTACTGAACAATATAAAATGGAGGTTTCTACTATTGATTTTCTCTAATCAACTGGAATTGAACAAATTACATCATGTGAATTGCATGTGAATGAATCAACTCCTCCCAACCCCAACAAAACATTCCCTGTAACACATGTCAATATCCATTTAACACATGTCTAGCCACTGATGTCTACCTGAAAATGGACCAACACCAAGCTATTCAAAGTGCTTCTTCTCACAGAGAGGGAGGGAGGGCTTCTCTCTTTGATTCTCTTCTCTCTCTATCTATTGAGTTTGCTTACTATGAAATATATGTATGAATGCTCTATTCTTGTGGAGTGGTCGAAGGAGGTTGCCGCGGTGGTCGAAGGGGATGAGCGGGTGCTGCAAATCGAATAAGGGGATGAGCAGGTGCTGCAGGTCGAAGAAGGGTTAGGGCTGGCTGAACACCCCCTTTTTCTTTTTTTTTAAACATTAAACGGGTCGGGCTTGCCCGACCTGTTTAAAGTTTCTAAACCGATGCACTTTCTTAAGCGGTTGCATATTCCGCATCGGAGCGCACACCCGCATTTCAGAACACTGATCTCATGCCTTTCATATTTTTCAGTTTTTTTTATATTTTTCAATTTATCATCTTTTTTTTTTTATGAATGTGCATATGTATGAAATATTGATATCACCTCGTATGTTTGTTGAATATTTGAGAATGGTGGATTTGCTTGTGTTGCAATCAATCATTTCATTATTATATATTATATAATAGTATAATACATATGCTTAGATCATCCACCATTATTTTCTAAAATATAGATTTATTTTATTATATGTACAGTAACTCTATAATGTTTGATTTGATTTGTCTTGAGGATGTTTATATTTATGTACAATATATATGCCTATATATGTTTTTATAATGTTCGGGCATATATAAACTGAAAATATATATTTAGGCATAATACATATATGCCTAAATATAATGACTGCTTTTATTTCATTTTGTATTTTAAGTAATATAATGACTACTTTTATTTTCTTTTATTTTAAGTAATATAATTTATGATTTTATATCATTATATTTTAAGTGATGTAATATATTATTTTCATATAAAATATATAATATAATATTTCCTTATTTTATTGTCTTTCTAATTTAACTCATCCCTCCCCTTCATATAATATACATATATAGCTGACCGTATGTGGGATGACCATGAAATCAATATTCATGGTGAACTGATGTAATAATATGTAGTTAAAAATGGTGTTTTTAATCATGGCATTGTAGGAGTATGCATTTCAGGTATGCGAAGATCGATATTTATTATATTGAATTACATTTTATGTTGGGTATGAATAATTCGTGTTGAACTTGAATATTTGAGTTCTTTATTTTTTATTTTAAAAATCCAAAAACAAGTCTACGAAGTCTATGAGAATCAATAGAAATCTATCTGTGAAAGTCTACAAAAGTTTGTGAAATTTCATGAGAGTCAATATGTGAAAGTCTGCAAAAGTATGTGAAAGTCTGTGAAAATCTGTAAAAGTCTGTGAAAGTTTGTAAAAGTCTATGAAAGCCTGTGACAGTTAATTTGTGAAAATTTAAAAAGTCTGTAAAAGTCTGTAAAGTCTACATAAATATTGTAGTACAATAAAAAAGCAAAACAAAAGGGAAATAAGGAAAAGAAAACAAATAAGATCACAATAAGTTAGTAGAAGAGTTATCTGCTGTGGTTGCGTTTGGATGTGAGGTTGAAATGCTTAGATTCTTAGAATTTTGCGTTTCAAACCCAGCTTTTGAAAATCGTTGTTTTATTAGATTTTCAACCGTAAGATTTTTTGGCATAAAAAGAGAAGATAGTGGTTTGAAAAGTTAAACGCTAATAATGTGTTTGTGCCCCAATCCTTGGTGAAGGTAGCTTCCGTTTCCCAAATATTTGCATAATAATGAGTACAACCTTTAAATACCACTTGGTTATGAGCCAGCCAAATAGCCCACACCCTTTTCGGGACGAACAATTGGGAAATCTTGGCCTTTTTGCTTCTATCACCTTTTTGACTTACTCTTTCCTCACCTCGCACATTTCTTCCAAGGAATGGACTTGCATCCAAACCTGTGGTCATGATCCTTTCCTGTAGATCAACCACATACATGCTTAGATTTGGAAGGGAACTTTGATACCCCTAATTTCTTTTGATTTTACCCTCAACTCCGGACTATTCATTCTATCTTTATGCCACCAATCATTACCAATTCTGACCGAATACCCCTCTCTGGGTCTTGGACGCCGCATTACCTCATCATTAGAATCCAATGCAGGATGAAAAGGTTAAACTTTAGAAATTCTGCAGATTCGACCACTGTCAGGTTTCATCTGGTGATGATCTCCCAAAAACCCTGCTCTTCCTCGCGCCAGAACTTCCACACTGACCCGGTTTTGTTTACAGCAACATTGAAGTTGTTAGGGAACCGTCTTCCAAGTGGAACATCCTCACACCAAGAGTCCATCCAGAACCAGATTTCATCCCCCTTACCTAACTTCCATGAGATTGTGGAAGCGCAACTGTTAGCCAAGCTAACAACGTCGGTCCAGCCTGGAATATCTGTGAGTCAATTGTTTGAATAGCTCTCCTTCATCATCCAACATGCCATAACTCTCCTTCACCACCAAACCATTTGAGCTTCCTGTGTTTTAATCATCTCCGTAACCATTTGGACAGGAGGGCTTTATTCAAGCCCAGCAAATTCAAAATCCCAATTCCACCTTTTCTTTCTATGTTGCAATCTTCTCCCATTTCACCAAATGGAACTTCCTAATCTCCGGATTTGCTCCACACTAGAGGATCCTTCTCTGAATTCCTTCAATTCTTTGAAGAACTCTTCTCGGAACTCTGAAAATGAAAAAAAAGAACAATCTTAAATGTGTTGAGGAACAATCTTAAATTTTTCCTAATAATTTTTTTCATTTTTTAAATGTACTTGGATACATAGTGAGACCATAGTTAATTGGAATCCGGAGAGCGAGGGACTGATGAAAAAGGGGAGAAGCTGACACTTTTTTTAAAAAAAAACAAAGATTGGAGAATCTTATTAATAAGAAACCCCCAGACATGTTCTGAATCGACAACCTGGAGCACTTCCATAAACATTTTCAGTCATTAATTATAATGCGTGTACATGCATTTTGAGACAGCACTGTGATCCTACCATATGTTTTCTTTTTTCCTACACTGCGAGTTAGGAGTCTTTTATGTACCTGTCTCTGGTAGTGGCAACTAACATTGTTCTACAATTGGAACCTCTCTTCTGTATTTCATTTGCCTGTGATTTCTCATAGACACTGCTTTTTCCTTAATGACACTGTTCAGATCGTTTTCACTCCTGGGCAACAAGATAAATGTTTCCTGTGTGGTCAAATGGGTCATTTAGCTGCAGACTGCCAGGGGAACGTGAAAAAAAAGTCTGGAGAATTTGACGAGAAAGGCGATAGTGCTGTTGCCAAAAAGCCTTATCAGGTTCATTCATCGAACTTCTAACGATATTAATGTTACCTGTACGTTGTCAATTCTGTTCAACGTTTATTTCCTCATATGGTTTTTGCAGTTCCTCAATATTTGGACCCTTCGTGAGTACTTGGATTATGAATTCCGAATCCCGAATCTTCCATTTGACATTGATTTTGAACGCATTGTGGATGATTTTATCTTCATGTGCTTCTTTGTGGGCAATGATTTTCTCCCTCACATGCCCACACTAGAAATTCGAGAGGTATGTTCTGTTCCAGACTCCCAGGATATCCTTACCGTGATCCAACTTGGTACATAAATTTATATCAGCGCAGCATTTTTAGTGATATGCTACTAAAAGAATATAAAACTGATTGACTGAACAATATCAAGCAGCTCTCTTTGCATTCTTGCTTTTATCTTACTTTTGGCTCTTCACTGTTTATTACTTGATTATTTTGTGCTATCCAACTTAATTTAAAGGCACGGGTTTTATATGTCAATTTAATTTTCTTTATTACTTCAAAAAATATCACAACTTTTAGAATTACTTGGTACTGGTTTGTTAGGTTTTTCATGCTAGGGGAGTAACATTTAGATAATAAATTTAGGAAATTATCTATTAGTTGGGTGAGTTTTGTGCCTGGGATATGGACAAATGGCTAGACATCCGTGCAATCAGGAGTGTGAATTCTGTCTGGCCTGACTCAAACTCAAATAGCTCAACCTGAGTTGGGGCGAAGCTTGGGATCTACTGCCTTGGGCTGGAATCCAGGGTCAGGTTGGGGTTCACTGGCTAGTGGTGTGAGTTAATTCTGGCTAAACTTAATCTCAACTGGCTCAACCTGTTTTGAGGTTAGTGAGGGCTGGGATTTTGCTTGCTTAGGCTGGTCTTGGAGGTTAGGTTGGTGTTTATTGACACCACTGGCCAAAGTTGAATCAAACTTCATGTGATGAATAAAATATATTAACACAGAAATATTAGTACATTTGTATTTTGTAATAAAATTTGTGGTAGAATGTCTACCTTTTCGTCAAAGAAGAATGTTAGTACATTTGTATTTGCTTGCTTAGGATAAGTGATTTTTGCTACTCTCATAAAAAAATAGAAACTAAACTAATATGAAATGTTCTTACCCTCTTATCTAAATCAAACAGTAAATCTCATATATATAATTATGTGTAGAACATTGAAAATTCCTTGACCTATTCCATGGCCTTATAAAACTAAGGGCGCAATCCTTACCCTCTCATGGGATATGGTGGTGAATCTAGCCTTCATCATATCAATTGGTTCTCTTTCCATTCTAGTCTTGATTTTGAGTTTTTTTTTTATGAAACTCACATAATCAAAACTTTTGGTTCTTTATTGTTGGACATTGCTCTGGAGTGCATGTTCTCACTAGCTGGATGGTAGTAACATTTTGTTTAATTTTTTCTTTTTTGAGAGAAGGCATCATGTTTAACTTGCCTGATGTATTATTTAGTTGCAAGAACTTTTCCTTGACATTCTTGACTTGCATTGTCATTGTTTGATTATCATATCTTCGTCAACCTTCATAGATGGATATGTAAGTATGCACATATTAGAGTTATTGGATAGGCCTGTTGTTGGGCCTATTCCCGGAGGCCCAGGGGTTGAGGGGCAACGGCCCCCATGTGGGGAATCACCAATTGTGGGCGTACGGGGGTTCGGGGGCAGCTCCCCTGACTCGAATTTTTGTCATGGGTATTTTGGTCTTTTTTTGTTTTAGGGTTTGTATATCTTGTAACTATATAAGGGGCCTTTCGGCATCCATTACGTAATATACATTATTCCATTTATTTCTTCTGCACACACATGTGATAGATGTATATACGTATGCGTGCAAAATATCATTCACCCACATATATAGTGATTGCTATGTTTTTTTTGTCGTATAACCCTCATGTTTAATTTTCTTCAATACTTGTATTTTCACTTTCTTTTTGCAGATTTGTCTGATTTTCCTGTGATTTCATGTGTTCTGCCTTGATGTTTTTTGTAAAATCAATTTATTTTTACAGTTGGTTGTTTGTATTTTGTAAAATCAATTTATTGTTTTCCTTGTATACAGGGTGCAATAAACCTGCTGATGGCTGTGTACAAAAAGGAGTTCAGAACAACTGGCTATTTGACAGACTCGAGCAAGGTTTTACTTTCCCCAGTCTCTAATTGTCCTCGTTCAATTATTAAAGTCTCTCCCCTAATTTTGGTGTTGAATCGAGTCTCTTCTAGCATAAAGTTCACTTAACCTTGGTGTAACACATGCTTTCTTTATTTTTTTTTCTTAGCCTGACTTGCCAAAAGTCGAGCATTTTATTCAAGCAGTGGGATCATATGAGGACAAAATTTTCCAGAAAAGAGCGCGATTGCACCAGGTTATTCTATTCATAAATGTTTTATTCTTTCCCATCACATGTATTGTAGCTTAATGTGCATGCACACGTATTGTTGGTAACCAAACAGATTCAATTTCTTCTCGTCTGTCACTGAGATTTGTTGACTATATATTTCATAAATAATGCATGGAAGTTTGGCTCTGAATATATGTTTTATTTTGTGTGAGGACATATGATGGAGTGCAGATAAGTTTTTTTTTTTAATGAAGCTTGGTAATAAGATAGGTTTGGTATTTCCTTTCAGTTAAATCTATCTTGTTACCTGTTATTATTTTAAAGAAACAAGTGGGGATTGGCCACAATAATATTATATTAAGTATCAGAACAGAAATCCCCTGGATTCATCTTTTGGTTGTGAAAAGCTTTCAAAAGGTTGTTTGTACACATAAATATTTGTGGATGTGTATTAGCTTCATTATTCTATCTCTCATTTGTGCCTTTCCCTTGCCATAATTACCATGGTGTCCAACAATGAGTTGAGTTATTTCTATTATCTTAGAAGAAAATGTCAATTCCCTTGAGGTTCCCCTTGCCGAGTTGGAAACATCAGATGACTGTTTCTATGCGAACTCTCCGTAGAGATAAAACAACGTATCAAAACACCTCTCTCAACATATGACTGCGACGGGTATTCAATTTGTTTACAAAGTAAGATGAAGATTCTTTGGCATTTTAGACATCTATGAAGATGTGGAAAAAGAAGTGGATGATTTCAGGGATAATGTCAAAAGTCGGGAACGAAAATTGTTCTTACTTACTTCAAAAGTCGGGAACAGTTACTTAGAATCAGGGAATAATGATGAGAACCACGAACTCTACACTCTCCTAATTGTGGACTCTACTCTTGTGAGGCACCATTGCTGCCGTCGGAACTGGGGGTAGGATTCGTCGGGATTCTATTTGGTTGTTTAGGGACTTGTTAGAGATTTCTGTATTTTATTAAGGATTTTCTTATCAGTTTTAGGTTTTACTGTTAAGTCTAGTGTATTGCTTTGTGGGATTCCCACATGCGCGTGGGCGTGATGGCTGCCCCGAAACAAGGTGATTTTCAAGGCTTGGAGGTTCTAATTTGAGAACCTTGTGGATACTGGCTACGCGATGCGGGCGTACACCTTTCGGGAGCTACTGTCGTGCGCTTCGTGGGGGATCAACTAGTTTTGGACGAGTAGGCTTAAGCCATGGACGTTTTGGGTGGACGAGGGATCAACTGGTTTTGGAGGTGTAGGCTTAAGCCATGGACGTTTTGGGTGGCCTCTTGTCCACCCAGTTCTTGACTTGCATCTTTCTTCTTGGGAGTGCAAGTCATTTTTATGTCCTTTCTTCTTGCTTTCCTTTATTTTGATGTATTTATAATCTATTCCTCTCACCACCTGTTCAATCATTGTCATTACACTTTACTTAATGATAATGCCTACTTTTTTCAAAAAAAAGTATAGTGTATTGCTATGCCAGAACTTTTTTTTTATATGGAAAATAATATTGAATATTGATTTTCCTGTCACTTTTCCTATTGATCTTCTTCTTCCTTCTCTGATCAATTAATCTTCTCTTTTCTTTCTCTTCTTTGTCCTGCATTATTCTGTAGTTCTTTTTCTTCTTGATCTTCTTCCTTATCCCCTCATTAATTTTTCTTCTCTCTTCTTTCTATTTTTTTGTCCTCCATTACTCTGTAGGTCATTTTGTTATCGTTTCTTTGATATATCCCCCCCATGTGCGCACATGCACACACACACAAAAATCAGACACACACATTCGCGCAAAAAGACGAGGATAAAAATTAAGTTCATGGAATGAATATTCATATGAATTTCTCATACAAGTGCCAAGCCAGTTGCTCTTTTTGTGCTTCATAGCCAGTTTCATATGTCAGGTTAAGCAATTTTCTGGCAAGAATTTAAGAAAGTATATGGGCTAATTGTTTTATTCATTTACTCTCAGACTGCTTATTCTGCAATATTTTGTTTTTCATTTTTTAATTGAACACTAAATGACTAATTAATGCTTGCTCTCTCTCACATCTTTCAATTTTTATTTTTCAGCGTCAGGCAGAGCGAATTAAGCGAGATAAGTCTCAAATAAAAAGAAGAAATGATGCAGATCCACAACTCAAGCCCGAGCAATTAGTTCCCGTTGCACGTTTTCATGGTTCACGTCTTGCTTCTGGTGCTTCTCCTGCACCATTCCAACGGCCAGGAACTGTTTACCAGTCAGAGAGTTCAGTGTCTATAAGAAAAGAAAATAAGACAGGAAACACTACTAATGCAACAGTCCTTGACATCAAGAAAACAAGATCTAGATCACATGATGAAGAAGTTCATTTCCGGGCAAAAAAGATGGCTCGCCTTTCATCAGGGGGGAATACTGTTGCTGCTGCTATTGTTGAGGCAGAGAATAATATTGAAATGGAAGTATGTTTTCTTTTTATGAATGACTTTTAACGTTATTCCGGTATCCTCTAGCTTTGCATAAATAGTGTGTTGAATTGCCCGACATCATTCTTAAGTTTCTAATTTAAGGTTGAGGCATTTCTTTTCATTAATGTTGCGAAATGTTTGCTTATACTAGTTCCTGACTATTTTCCCCTTTTTTTAAGATTCTTGAAAACAAAGAAGAGTTGAAATCAAAGCTTAAAGATTTACTCCGCGAAAAGTCGGATGCTTTCAACTCTGATAACCCTGAGGAGGACAAGGTAAGATGCACAGTAATAATGATTATTGATTTTGATTGCTTGGTACTTTTATGTTAGATATTTGGTTAAATACAACTATACAAGTATAATTTTATTCTTTCTTTATGTGTTGCATTTCCTTTTTCACTGGATTTGCTCATTCAACTAAATTGTTGTTTGTGTCTTGTCAACTAATCTCTTCTTACATATGTGATCTTATAACCTACATATGTCCTGGTATTCAGGTCAAATTAGGAGAACCAGGATGGAAGGAGAGATACTATGAAGAAAAGTTTTCTGTGAGAACTCCAGAGGAAATTGAAGCAACTAGGAGAGATGTTGTAAGATAATGATGTAAAATTGGATGTCTCTTTTTAGTTTCTAGGTTTTATAATTTCATTGTACTTGCTTGCTGAAAAATTCTCCTATAAATATTCAGAAAATTAGGTATTTGAAATTAGCATAAACAGCATGTTAGAATTCTGTATAAGTAAGTATCTTGTCATTAAACTGCCATCAAATATGTTTGTGCATATTATATATACACACAGAGATGTGTGTGTTATATGCAAATGACATCAGTCAGCAATTTTTTTTAATATACTGCCAGTTCAGAGATCGATTTTCAATTTTATAAAGAAAAGGGAAAATGAAAACATATTTTTCTTCACATAGAAGATTCCATGTCTTCCTCTTTTGTTTGTTTTCCTTTTCATATTTTCCATTAATTATAATTATGGGTAGCATCTCATCCTTTTATGTAAAGAGAAAAAAAAAAAGGAAAATTGTGACGTGTAGTATTCTTGTTGATGTGTTAATTTGTTTGTTCAGTTGGCTTGTGCTTGGGGCACTACTATTGGTTGAGCAATATATGCTATTTTCCCATGAAATCGACTGATTACATTAATTTGATCAGGTTCTGAGATACACAGAGGGTCTCTGTTGGGTTATGCATTATTACTATGAAGGGGTTTGCTCTTGGCAATGGTAAGTCAGCTAATAAGTTTTATATTTGTTTGGTGTTTTTCTGTTCGAAATTTTAGATTTGCTGTATTCATCGGAAGTGATTATATGGGTCGTTTGATACTTAGCTGATGGTGATGAATGGAAAATTTCTTTGTCAGGAACAGTGCTTGAGATCGACTCTTCCATGACTGTTTCAAGTCCTGTTAGGATTTGATTGCCTGTCCCGTATCGTCTTTGGCTCTCAAAATCCGTTGAATATGTGTAAACATGAATAACTATTGATGTTTACATCCCTTTTTAATTCTGTTTACACAGTTCATGATTTCAAGGTGCCTTGTGAGCAAATTCCTGTTATACACACTAAATTGACATAAAAAAATTCCTGCCTTCATTATTTATAAAAAAGAATTCGAAAAAAAAAAGTCGGCAATAGTAGGTCTACTTTCATTACTTTGTAGAGATGCATGGCACATTTTAAAAAGTCATGTGGTAAGGTTTGAAATTAGCCTTAGCACTAGGAAATTATTTCCGTTAATAGAAATTTTAGCGAAATCCAATTTTAAATTGCTAAAGTGTTCTTATTACGTGTTTTGAAACACTCGTTACGTGTTAGCCAAATGGATCAACAAGTAGCACGAGGAATCGACCATTGGAACTTAGCTTGATTGCTTCTATCCCCCTTCTTCCTACGATCCTAGAACCACCTCCACATGGCTTCCATATCTGAGAATGGACGGTTAGTCCCAAGGGCTTCCCCTACCTTCTTCCAAATTTGGGAGCTAAAAGAGCACGTGAAGAATAGGTGATTCCTAGATTTATCCTCAACACCACATAAACCGTACAGTGTATCTCCATCATGTGACCACTTTACATGATTAATTTTGGTGAGGATTTTATTGGTGGAAAGTAGCCACATAAAACCTTTCAATCTTCAGTGGTGAAAGCATACCCCAAATCATGCACTCGAATCGAGCTGTGAGAAGATGTGGAAGCGGACCTTTGTTGAGCCACCGATACAAAGAACGAACGGAAAACCCATTCCTAGGACAACTTCCAACAAACCAAGTCTTCCTCTTCTAAATTGAGAGATACCTTTTGAAGGCACGCAAGGAGGGATACAAGTTCCTCCGTCTCCTCGTCACTTAAGTCTCATCGGATCCTTGGCAACCAAACAATTGAGTTAATTTCGCAGGTGAACGAATCATAAATGAGGTCCTCTTCATTAAGCGCCACCAGAAACAGAGTAGGGAATAAGCGTGCTGGTGAGGAACCATTAAGGAAATTATCCTTCCAAAAGCGTAGCTCCACACCATTTCCGGGAACTAGTAGTATGGCCCCCACACCATACTAAATATTAGAAAAACTAAAAAAGCGTGTCGTTCACCAAAAAAAAAAAAAACCACAGGGCACTCTGCTTCCTCGCTTGCGGGAAAAAAAATTGGCACCAGAAGCCCTTCGACTGTTGGCACCCTTCTTTTTCCTTCTCATATATATATGTCTTTTATATAAAAGTCTTTCTCATCCTATCCTCCTCCATGGACACCGTATCCACTGGTTGTGTTATCTGTCTAACCCAGGTTTGTGAGACATTGTATTTTTCTGTCGAAATGCAACCACGAATTTCATGTGGTTGTATCGACACGTGGTTTAAATACCACTTGAGTTGCCCGATTTGTCGGGGCCCATCGATGTCGACAATATCGAGCAGGGTATAATCACCGTGGGAAGAGGAGATGGAGGTGGAGGATGATAACAGTCGAATTGTTATTTTTAGTGCTCCTCAAGTGAAGATCACTGTGTAAATAGGCTTGTATCCCATAAAAAATAAAAAAGTGTATCGGTCACTGGAAAAAAAAGAGGGCACTCTGTTTCCCACTTACGAGGAGAAAAATAGTTTTTATTTTTTGTGGGATACAAGCCTATTTATGTAGTGATCTTCATTTGAGCACGCAAAATAACAGTTCGACTATTATCATCCTCCATCTCCTCTTCCCACGGTGGTTATACCCTGCTCCATATCGTTGGCATCGATGGGACCCGACAAATCAGGCAACTCAAGTGGTATTTAAACCACATGTTGATACAAACCACATGAAATTCGTGGTTGCATTCGACAAAAAAATATGGTGTCTTGGAAATCTGGATTAGACTTGTAACACAACCAGCGGATACGGTGTCCGTGGAGGAAGATAGATAATGAGAGATGAGAAAGACTTTTATGTAAAAGAAAAGACATATGAGAAGGAAGAAGGGTGCCAACCGTCGAAGAGCTTCTAGTGCCATTTTTTTCCCCCGTAAGTGAGGAAACAGAGTGCCCTTTTTTCTTTTTCTCTTTTTGGTGAACAACATGCTTTTTATTTAGTATGGCCTCCACACCATACTAATACTAAATAAAAAAAAGTCATGTGCATAAAATGTTAGAAACAATAAAAAACTTCTACATATTATTCCTGTAGTTGGTTGTTAAAAATATGAAGCTTTCTCCATTCCAGATTTCTGATCCATTGTCTTTATTTAATTCCCAGGTTGCTAACCTATTCTTATACTCGTTTTAAATGTGATATTTCCTCTATGACTTGTTACTTGGTAATTTTTGGATTTCTTGTATAAATATGAAATCCATGTTAATGCATATGATCTTGTGCTTCTGTTTTCTGTTCGAATTATTATGGATGAGTACAACCAATGCATTATTCCATTTGACTGTTTTTCACATTTCTTTATGTCAATATTGTTTATATTGGTGAAGATCTGCTACAGTTATTTTTATTTTTATTTTATTTTTGAAGAACTGGTAGGAATTATGCAGAAGATTAAAATGTTGCCTACTTGATGTATGGTATATTATGGAGAGATGTGTTGCACATGCACTTAGCATGAGATCAATGTTGTACTATTTTGTACCCGTCATTACTATTTATGTTATTTTCTCATGGCATGATTCAATTGAAAATTCATGTAAAAGGTTTTTTAAATTTATCTTTTTACCAAGGGTTTGAGGATTTGAATGAGATCATTTAAATCATTATATTGTTATTGTTTGTTACTTTTGTCTATGATATAATCTGATTATGCATCCAACATACACAGAGATTTGCATAGTATTCTGCATTTGGTTGTCATCCACTTTGGATATGTCTTTAGTCTTGATATCTTTTCTTCTGTCTAGGTTTTATCCATACCATTATGCACCTTTTGCATCAGATCTGAAGGGATTGAGTCAGCTTAATATTTCGTTTGAAATTGGTTCACCATTCAAACCTTTCAACCAGCTTATGGGGGTGTTTCCAGCTGCAAGGTAAAATTGATTGATGTGACATTTCTCATCTGTTGGTACTTGACTGACAGAGATCACACCGTTGCAGTTCGCATGCACTTCCCTTGCAGTATAGGAATTTGATGACTGATCCGAGTTCACCCATTATTGATTTCTATCCCACTGGTATGCTATATGTTTGGTTACATGGTTTTTCCATCAGTTGCTATACATTTTGGTGCGTTGTACATTGTAATAACTTGTCTTCTTGATTAGACTTTGAAGTGGATATGAATGGAAAGAGATATGCTTGGCAGGTTAGATATTTTATTTCTTTGAATTATGGATATCAGAGATTAAGAGAATAACTTATTGATAGGATCTTTGCAGAGCCTTTTGTGTTTTTCCCCAATTTATTGATTATCCATTCTTATTATTGTTGTTTAGGGCATTGCTAAACTTCCATTTATTGATGAAGATCGCCTTCTTTCGGAGATCAAAAAAGTCGAACACACCCTTACGGTATAATGTCATTGCTGACCATAATCATGATTTTTTTATAAATTAATTACTAATTCTTCCAAAACATTGATTAGTTTTTAGTTTCTTCTTTTAAAGGAAAATAACTTGTTACCTGTCATGTAGGAAGAGGAGCTCCGTAGAAACAGTGTAATGTTTGACATGCTTTTCGTGTCGGTTTCTCATCCACTTGCCATGTTAATATTTTCTCTCAATGACAAAGCTCGAAATTTGACGGACAAAGACCGGGCAGAAGTGAAAGAAAAGATCCCTCCTAAAGCCAGGTTGGAATCTAATGCTTAAGTAGAATTCAAAAGAAGTGATTGCTTTAGCATAATGATTGTTATCCGTGTATAGGACAGTCCATATATTCAAAAATATTGTCAGATGCAATGTTTAGGGCATTCAGTGCCACTACTATATATATAACTCCAAAAGTTGATACAACATGGTATGATACAGTTAATATGAAACTGGCAAGTCTGGCATGCTCCAGGGTTTAACAATAAGTACATAGTATGATACCAAACCTAGATAAATGTTTTTGGAATATGCAAATCTTTTTGCATTTTAATTATATATCATAGTATAGCTTGTATATTACTTTACGTGCCACATAATTGTTTTTCCCTGTAAATAAGTTATCATTTATTTAGCATCTCAACATTACAAGGGAATACAAAGAGCGATCTATCCTTGTGCATTTCCTATTACCTTTAGATGAGAACACAACATATATCAAATACAAGAAAAGAAACAGGAACACTACAATGACACATAATAGTACAAAGCATCAATGCACTTTAATTCTTTGTTTGGCAGCCCCTTACAAATCTTTATCAATCAAATCAGCAACCTACGGATGAGGATTGAGGATCAGCCAAAGTGTAACTAACCAAGTAATCAGCAACTTTATTGATTTCTCGAATCATTGAACCACATGATTAATTTGCCAGTTATGAAAATATTTAAATGGGTTGTGATGCTGAAATACCTGTCTTGTTTTGCTGTATCATGAACTCTCCCCACATCTGACATTGACGTTTTGTCCTTTTGGGTGTATATCACAAAGTAAATGTGTTGCTAATTTTAATGTATGACTGCCGGTGTGGGTATTCGGCACATTATTCATGTCCCCATGCATTAAAGCAATTTATGTTAGTAATTTTAGCTATTTCAGTGGTATTGGACTATTCGTTATTCACCTAGTGTATTCTGTATTTGCATGTGCAGTGACGGGATGAATGGGTACATATCCCTTTGTAGCGGAGATCCTTGCCCTCCTGTTTTTCGTTCACCTATTATAGGAATGGAAGACATAGTCTCCAACCAAGTGATGTGAGTCCTTTTGGTGATAAGTTTACCATAATTAAATGTGGAATTAGCTCATTTACTTTTTCCTTCCTTCAGATGTGCTATATACAAGCTTCCAAATGCACATAAACACATCACTCGACCGCCACCAGGGGTTACATTTCCAAAAAGGGTATGTCCTTGAATTTTGTTATGATCCATTTGCATTAGCTCTGGTCTCTGAACAATGCTTACTGTGAACATCAGAGTAGTTGCATTTTAAGCAAAACCTTCATTACCTCTGTTATACATTTTTATTGGAATTTTGGTGTTAATTTTTAGTCTAATTGTTGAAAAGGATTTCACTTGAAGGTAAAAATTTGGCGTTGTTTTTTCATATAATTTATTGTTTATGATTTCTTCATGCTTTTAAAGGAGCAGAAATTTATTTATATGTGATCTAGTGAGATCCATATATGCTCACTGAATATTTCATAGGCTGTTTGCTCTATTAAATTGTTGTGTCCTGTTGAACTTGATCACCGCGGTTAGGATTCAGTTTTCATGTAGTTATTATCTGGTATGTCAGAGACTGTTATTCTGGTCCTCCAAAACTGGGGAAGCACCCATCCTAAGATATCGTGTTGGGGGCTTGACTATCCATGCTTTTACTTAAAATTCATGTTAGTGTGTCCTGTACTCCAGTTTCTCACAGTGAATGTGAATGATAATTATAAATGAAGATTAGTGTGGGTCGGTTCTGTGTATCTTGTGAAGGAGCTCATCAATAGTTGGTGACAAGGTCAAGCTATTTTAGATGAAATTGCAATGGGAACAAGAGTGTTATAATTATAAATATCTGCTAGATGGAAAACACAGATTATGAAATGAAATCTGGGAACTAGGGAATTAATATGGTGAATTGCGACTGAAAATTTTGGGGGAGAAACAAATGGGAGACTTGACCTGAGATCTGACATATATAAGATTTTTTTTTCTTTATGATTATTGTGTATGATGAATTGCGTAATGAACTTCATCATATTGCATAGAAGCACTTCCACTGTGAAGTCCTGCTAAGCATAATTAGTGAAAGAGATGTTATTGCTTAAAGTAAATGATAAAATGGTCTGAATATTTTGTGGGGTCCTTCAAGGTTTGACCACTGTGCCTATTCTCATTGAGGAGGGTTCAATCATGAATATTTAGGGAGATAAATGGAAAGGGCTGTAAGGTAGTAGTAACAGGGGGGCATTTGGCTCTCCATTTGCCCCTTTTTTGGTTTTCTTGTTTTTAATGGTTTTTCTTTATCCTTTTGAAGATCCATTTTCTTCATTTTATACGAGAGTTATCTTGCAATATGAAGCTCTAACCTTTGTTTCAAAAGAATGATAAAGTGGTCTGACTAATAGGACGAAATTAACGGTTAGGATCGTGTTCAGTTTCTTGGCTCCCAGTACACTTGCCTCTGGTTGATGGCCTTTAGGAGCCATTGCTTGGAATCTGATGCAATGGAAAAGTGCTTGGGACAGGACAATGTACTGGGTTCGAGTCTAGCGCGTACACTGTGGTGCAAAAGAAATGTGAATGATTAGGACCGTATGCAGTCTCTCTCAGTGCCCTTGTAATTTTTTTTTAAAAAAATCTTGGTCCCTATTTGCAGATGGTTACTGCGGGGGACTTAAAGCCACCACCAGCATTATGGCATGAAGATACCGGGAAGAAGCCATGGGAAAATGGAAGGTAATTAACCGACAAATCCTGTGCTACACACATCATTGTTAATTTTTCTTCTTCCAACCATTCTTTTTTCCACAGACTTACTTCCATCTTCTCATCCAGGCAAAACCCTCATGGTAACATATCCGGTCGACAACTTGGAGAGGCAGCTCATCGACTAGTTGTCAATAGCTTACAGATTAGAAGAGATCACAGTTCAGGAGACCCAATGATGCATCCCCCTCCAATTATGCCACTTTATGGTGCTGGCATTTCCCCGCCTCCATTTTCCAATGGCAGATACCAGGACCCACGAGACCATAGGTCAGAATACCCAACCAGTTACGACGACAGGTACGCACGTAACTCTGGTGGAGATTATTCAGTTGGCCTCGGTTATGGGCAACATCGGCATCCATCATCCACACAACACCAGTACGGAGCTCCAGTCCAAGCGCAATACGAGATGTCATCCTACAGTCAATATTCGGGTGGCTCCCATTGGCCGGCTGACCCGAGAGGGAGAGGTGGTGGTCCGGTGCGTGGAGGATATGCACAAAATGTTTCTGGGTACCCTTACCCACCTACAGTAGCCGGATCGTATTCACATAACAGTAATTATGGAGCCCAACAGTGGGCTCCCCCTCATCAGATGCCATCGGGTAGGGGTTACGCTCAACTGTCGCACCATCAACAACAGCAGCAACGACCAAATACGAACAGATTTTCTGCTATGGATAGAGGTTCAAGCCGAAAGCCGCAACCACCGCCTGGATATGGCCGGAACTAATTTTATATTATTTGAGTATTATTGTTTGCAGGATTGATGTTGTACAATAGCTTTCATATTTTCAATTCACATTATATTTTCCTCCCTCATAAGTCTTTGCTAGTCAGACTGACCCCATCTTTATCACAAGCATTGTTACACTCATAATGCAGGAAATTCTGATATGTAAGTAACAGAGAGCAGGATCAAATTGTTTTGGAATTTTTTATTCATTAATGCACGTAAAATTTTTGATTTGACGATATGCTTTCTTTAATCTTTTAGGCCCCCTTTACAGTGGTTTGATTAAAATTTTTGCTACGAATACCAAGATGTAAAGTATTGTACTATCCATCAATTTAATTCACTTGTGTATTTGCAAATTTATATAATTAATCAGTTTATATAAATCTTTTTTTTTTCTGGCTTCTGCATATGTACCTCTCAAATAATATTGTTTTGTCAAAATATTCCTAGTAAAATACTATTTTCAGAAGCACCCCTCGAAATGGCTTCAATTTTGCATGAGTCCCCTTTTTTAGGGGTATTATTGCAAAACATAAAATATTTATTTTACATAAAGACCCTACAAAACAGCATGGATGCAAATAATCTTTTTTTAGGGGTAATGATGGTAATTGAGTTTTAGTGTATTTTGTAATATATAAGATTTTTGATGGGTGTATATGCAAATTTTTTTTTTTTTTAATTTGTGCCTTTCATATTTGTTTAAATATAAAAAAAATCACCCTTAAGAGTAATGTAAGTGGGGGTTCATTGATGCACCCCATCAATATTTTATGAAAAAACTGGAGAACATGGAAGATGATTGGAGTTTGAGGCTCGAAAACCGTTGTCTTTAAAGTGATAATTGCCCCTACTCAAATTTGTTTGTTAAGAGATTCGAACAATTCACTTTCAGATTACAACAAATTCACAGAATCTGCAAATAGTAACTCTAAAGAACTCTCATGACACTCTAAAATTGTAAAACTGATTTTTTCTAATGATTAATCTGTTTAATAAACAGATTTATATAGTGCTTGAAGGGTTGCCTTTGCAACCTTTAAAAAATTCAGTTGTTGGTTGTTGTGGGAAAGAGTGTTTGTTGCTTGGAGAGCTTTTTGAAGGGATGCATACCAAATGGAAGAGACTTTTGCATACCCAGTTCAAAATTCAAAAACAAAAGAAAAAGTGCTAAATGCACCTAATAATGCGCCTAAGTGTGCACGCGCGCGCTCGCGTAAGCATATGTGGACCACTTTTTCCTTTGTCTTTTCAAGACACCACTAAAATAGTTGGCCAATATATAAGTTGAAAAATTCTTTTTCTATTTCTAATGTGGGACTATGTTTTAAGTTTCTCAAAGTCTCCAACCTATTACAATCTATTCAACAATGCCCCACTAGATTGTAATATTTCTAATTATCAGTTTCAACATTATAAACATGCATACATAAAGGTATCTTTCTACTTAAACCTTTACTTAGTGTAATTACCTTCAAAGTTTTAATAAGATGATGGTGACCTTAGCTTAAACCAAGTCTTTTATACTAGAACTAGAAATAACATACACATGAATATTTCAATTTCTATGAGTGTTCACATTTCAGTTTAGCACTATCATAGCTTTGTGCTACATCCTGGTTTCAAGAACATTTACAAAAGCAAACCCCAACTTTTGCTAGAAGCGACACCACTTCTATGTTCTCATTGATGAAGTTTCACTGTATGTCTTTGCTATCTCAGACATGCCATAATTTAAACTTCATTAAGAGTTTCTCACTCAATCTCATCAACATAGTAGTCTGCATTGAGCATTCTGGAATGGGTTATAATTACAATCAGTGCTCACAATCACATTAGTAACTTGTTATTACCCATTAAACTTGATACTAGTTATATGCCTAAATCAAGTTAGATTACCATTACTTGTGATTTTAAAGAAAGGGTTTCAATCTCATTCTACCATTTGTACCTTTTACAAGGTCTCTGGAGAGTTCTTTTGTTAAAAGATCTGCTAAATTATTACTTGACCTAACATAAATAATGTTAACAACATCATCTGTTATTAACTGTCTCACATACTCATGTTTTAGGCTAATGTGTCTAGACTTTCCATTATAAATTTTGCTATAAATCTTAGACAGAGTAGCTTCACTGTCACAGTACAAAGAAATAGATGGCATCGGTTGTGGCCACAACTTTATGTCCATAAGCATATTTCTCAACTATTCTGCTTCTTTACTTGTTGCTGCAAGTGCTATAAACTCAGATTCCATTGTGGAATGAGTTATGCACGTTTGTTTCTTGGAAGCCCAAGAAATGGCTCCTCCTCCAATGGTAAACACCCACCCAGACGTGGATTTATTATCATTTACACTAGTGATCCAACTAGCATCCGAATATCCCTCTAGTACTGCTGGAAATTCAGAATAATATAGGTTCAAATTAATGGTTCTTTTCAAATAACTAAGAATTCTATCAATTTCTTTCCAATGCATCACACCAGGGTTACTCGTGTATCTTGACAGTTTACAAATTGCAAATGCTATATCTGGCCTTATACAATGGGTAGCATACATCAAACTACCTATTGCACTTGCATACTCAAGTTGAGCAACAGATCTGCCAAAATTTTCAGTCATTTTTCACATTGGAATCATAAGGAGTATTCGCTTCTTTTATTCCAAGATGATTAAATTTAAGAAGCATTTTTTCTATGTAGTGTGACTGACACAATGCATAGCCCCCACTATGTTTCCTCATATTAATACCTAAGATAGTATCTACTTCATTCAAATCCTTCATCTTAAACTTTGAAGTTAGATACTTCTTGGTCTCAGAAACACCTTTCATGTTTGTTCCAAAAATCAGCAAGTCATCTACATAAAGACAAATAATTACACCGAATTTAGAATAAATACACTTATCAGCACTATTATGTTCAAATCCATGTGATAAAATCACATAATTAAACTTTTCATGTCACTATTTTGGTACTTGCTTCAAACCATACAGTGACTTGACAAATTTAGAAATTTTCTTTTCATTTTCATGTAGAACAAACTCTTTGGGTTGTTCCATATACACCTCTTCATCGCGATCATCATTTAGGAAAGCTATTTTAACATCCATTTGATGAACATACAAATGATAAATTGATGCCAAAAGCCATCAAAACTCTAATAGATGTGATCCTAGCCACTGATGCATATATATCAAAGTAATCCATCCCCTTTTTTTTGTTTGAATCCTTTGGCTACAAGTCTAGCCTTAAAAGTTTGAATAGACCCATCTATATTATATTTTCTTCTAAAAACCCATTTACTACTAAAACCCAAGTTTGGTTTGATGGCCTCTTTCCAAAGGCTGCATCCATATCTTCACTATATGTTTTAGGATCTTCTTCCACATTGAGTAAAATAAATATTTTATTGAGAATATTATTTCTATCCCCTTCTACTAGAAAAACTAAAGATCCAGATGAAATAAAATTAGGATCTAGGGTCTTTTCTTTTTTAACCCGTTGACTTCTTCTAGGTTCAAGAGTTGTGTTTGAGTCATTTTCCTTATCAGTGAATGATAAGTTGTGATTTTCAACCATTCTTGGAAGAGAAGGATCTTCTGTAGAATTCGAATCTTTGAAGAATTTATTTTTAATAAATTCAACATCTCTGGATTCTATTATCACATTTGAATCCAAATCCAATAGCCTATATGCTTTGGAATTTTATGCATATCCCATGAAAACACTTTTAATCCCTCTTAGGCCTAATTTTGATCTCTTTCGGTCATGTATACTGTAAAAGGCTAGACACCCCCACACTCTAAGATAGTTCAAATTGGGTTTTCTACCTTTTCAAATTTCATAAGAAGAAGAGTGTGTCTTCATAGATGCAATTCTGTTATGTACATGACAAGCAGTTATAAGAGCTTCTCCCCATAAATTCAGAGGCAACTTAGAATTTATAAGCATGGAATTAATCATGTCAGTGAGTGTTCTATTCTTTCTTTCAGCAAAACCATTCTATTTGTGGTGTGTGAGGCGCAGATTTTTAATGTATTATACCATGCTCTTCGCAATAAATAGAAAATTCATTAGAAAAGTATTCACCGCCTCTATCATTACGAAGGACTTTAATTTTCTTTCCTTTTTGATTTTCTACTTCTGCCTTATAACATTTAAATGCATTAAATGCTTCATTTTTATAAGATAACAAGTAAACATATGTAAATCTGGGGCAATCATCAATAAACGTAATGAAATAACGTTTTCCGTCTCTAGTTAATGATCCATTGAATTCACATATGTCAGAATAGACTAAGTCTAATAAGGATGTGTTTTTTTCAGCCTTAGAAAAAGGCTTCCTAGTAATTTTGGCCTGAATGCATATTTCACATTTCTCATTATTTATGTTATCATACGAAATTAAACCATGTTTAGACATGTATTTCAGTATTTAAAATTTAAGTGTGCTAAATGAGAATGCCATATAGAAGAAGACTCAACAATATAAGCAAAAACATTTATTTTATTGATACTGAACTTAAACATGTCATCAGAAGCATAGCCTTTTTCTCACAAATACATCATTTTTGGACAGAATCACTTTACTGGACTCTAAAATGACTTTGATTCCGTGTTTACAAAGAAGACAAGCATAAAGAATGTTTTTTCTTATTTCTGGTACATGAAGAATAGTTTGTAGAGTCAGCTTCTTTCCCGATGTGAATTGGAGTTCAACACTTCCTTTTTTTGTCACTTTGGTGCAGTTGTTGTTTCCCATCATCACCTCTTCATTCTCGGTCACTTGTTCATAAGTCTTGTAATGCGCTTTATCATTGCACACATGAATGGTTGCTCCGGAGTCAAATCACCAATCAGAAGACTTCATTGCTGTAGCCATGTTCAATTATGTGATCATGCCAATATGCATTTTTGACACCATCGCAACCAGGTCAGAGACATTGTCCCATGTTTGCTTTATTAGTGTTGTTGGCATCCTTCTCATTCTTTTCATTGAACCAACAATCTTTGATGTGATGACCTTTCTTTCCACACTTGTAACACGCGCCTGCTACTTTCTGTTTCTTGTTGGGATGAGAAGTTTTGTTAAACTTTTCCTTAGCTTTGCTCTTCTTGTTGGACTTGCTGCTTTCAACATTATTAACCTTTGAGGAATCGGGAGGGCTGAATTTCTTCTCTCGATTTCAAGTTTCCTCCTCAATCCTCAAGTGTTTCTGAATTTCATCTAAGGAAAGTTCCTCTGTTTTATGCAACAGTCTCTTTTTATAGTCATTCCAACTATGGGGAAGTTTGGCAATAATAGCCTCACTTGGAATGTCTCGGGCAAGACAATTTTATGTTCCTTTAGTTTTGAGACCAAGACTTGAAGTTCATGAACTTGGTTCAAAACAGAAAAGTTGTCCACCATAGAAAACTTGAAGTACTTACAGATTAGGAACTTGTTTGTTCCTAGTTTTTCTGTCTTAATACTTGTACTCCAGAGCCTTCCATACTTCTTGCAGAGTCTTCAACGAATTGTAGAGATCATATAGACGATCCGACAAGGTGCTGAGGATGTGTCCTCTACAAACCAGTTCGTCTTCTTCGCGCTTCTTTCTGTCCGCAATCATTTTGACCGTGTCTTTCTCGGTTGTTGCTGGTAACGCCTCAAGGTCCGGATGCAGAACATATAAGATCTTCAAGATCGTCAATAGGAACATGATCTTCTCCTTCCAGGAGTGAAGTTGGTTCCGTCAAACTTGTCCAGTTTGACGAAGTCCTGGTTCATGACTTTGAAAGCAGAGATCTCCGATGCACCTTCCATCTATTATCACTTTAAGATTGAAAAAATGGAGAACAAGGAAGATGATTGGAGTTTGAGATGCGAAGATCGCTGTTTTTAAAGTAATAATTTCCCCTACTTAAACAAGTTTGCTAAGAGGTTCAAGTAATTCATTTCCAGGATACAACAAACTCACGGAGTTTGCAGATAGTAACTCTGAAGAACTCTCACAACACTCTAGGACTGTAAAACTGATTTTTCTAGATGATTAATATGTTCATTGAACAGATTTATATAGTGCTTGAAGGGTTGCTTTTGCAACCTTTCAAAAATGCAGTTGTTGGTTGTAGTGGGAAAGGGTGTTTGTTGGTTGAAGAGTTTTCTGAAAGGATGCATACTAAATGGAAGACTCTTGCATACCCAGTTCAAAATTCAAAAACAAAGGGAAAATTTAGTAAAAATAATATCTGATTATTTTCACTAGCACACGCGCCTAAAAACATGCATGCATACGCATGCCCGTACTTGCTCACACATGTAAACATGTGTGAATCACTTTTCTCTATTTCTTTTTTAGACAACTACTAAAGTAGTGGGCAAATATATAAATTGAAAAATTCTTTTTTCACTTTCAATGTGGGACTATGTTTTAAGTCTCAAAGTCTTTTACCTATTACAATCTATTTAACATTTTATGTATGTTAATTACCTCTAGGTAGAATTCACCACTGTGTACAAGATTACATAAAAGTACCCTCTGCATGTCTTATGCTTCGAAATTATAAACCTATGATGCTCGAAAATTGTTTTTTATTATTCAAATAACAGGGAATAACATATACCATGTCTATTTGTTATAGTCTTTCAATATATAACACCTCGTCGTACATTAAAACTTCACAAAAATGGCAGTAACAGAAGAAACACCTCTGACACATATTCCCACTATGAACTGTTATTCATGGTGAAATGCCAACCGCTTCACTTGAGAGCATGAACAGATCACACAGGCATGTCAATGCTGGAAACAGCTCACCAAGGGATTTCCCATGTAAACCAGTTTTTTCTTTATTTTCCTGCGGTTCTTTATTGCTTCATTTCCTCCAGGTGTGTTGCTTCTCTTTGATTAATCTTTTACTATTCGAGTGACAAGTTACTGTTGCGGATGCTGCGCTGCTGATCGATGATTCCTTTCGCCAACCGCATGGACGATGAGAACTCCATCGGCTTGCTCCCGAAAGTCAGGGTGTTAAGCCTTGGCTTAAACCACCGTCTCAGTGACAGGCCGGTTATTCTGATTTTCCCGAACGACTCATTTCCTTGATAGGGCAGGCGCAACCTCCTCAGCATGGCAGTGACTGCTTGACCCACTCTGCTTGACCATTCCAAAAAAATAAAAATAAATAAATAATTGAATGTGGTCAAAGAATGAACAACTGATCAAATTTGTAAATCAACACAGCTAATGGAACAACACTAGCCAGAATCAGAAAAGGTTTCATTCACCTTCCAGTCAGGTTGATTGGCTTATCGTCTTTGGTGGGTGTTGACCTTTGCTTCTCTATAGGTAGTAAGATAGTTATGCTGGGCAATCTTGCACCTGTACAATGTTCATGTATATATAAAATTAATGGTTAATGGAGATGTGTGTCGGATGTTGAACTAAGAAATGACTTGTTTATGGAGGAAGGATTACCAGCGGCAAGTCGATGCTTGAGACCTTTTAAAACTGTGAGAAGATACACCTGATAATTTTGATTTATATGGTTAGAGCAAGAGCCCCAATAGTTATGGAAAAATGGAATGATTGTTACTTAGCCCACCCCAGAAGAACAAAATGAAGTGATGCATGTAACTAGTGTGACATATAGTGTATTGAACCTCTAACAAAATAGTGACCAGCATGGATCCTAATGGAGTAGCCCGACACAAATTTTGCACAATAAAAAGAATTATTATGGGGCAGTCATTTTATCAATGAACAATTTTTAATTCTCTTTTATTTAAAGCATGAACTGCAATAGTTTCGCAAGCAACATTATCCACATGAAGATAAGAACTGAAGGACATGAAACATTGAATTATAGCTTCTAATATTTACAAGTGCAACAAAGACAGTCTAAATCTATATCACCTCAGCAATGTGGATTTGCAGTTTTCTTGCATCAATTATGATCGGACTTTCTTTGAGGGACACACTGGGAACGGCTCCTAGTGAAGCAGTTTCCTACATCCAAGAACAATCTTGGTTGGTTTCTTCAGCCAAGGATAATTGAAGTATATGTGAACTATAATCAAATGGAGTTCTTGTTTGCATTCTACCTCATATATTGCAAAAGCTCGCATGTCAACTTCTCCAAATCCATCTAATAGGGAAGATACGTTTGAGCCATTTGAAACATCAATGTTCATTCCCAGGTTTTCAATAAGTCGATTTTTCAAAGTAGCATCACGGGGAAACTTTAGGCATCCCAAGACTTGAGAATAAACTTCAGGTGTAGGTATCACACCGGCTGCAATTGTTTCACGATATGCCATTATTGACAAAGATGTCCTGCCAATAAATGGAAAAAATTCCTTCTTAGACTATTAAAAGAACATGAAAATCACAGATGATGTTAAAACAAAACACCTTGAGGTTTATCATCGTGAGAAGAATTATCAACAGTTTACAGATTTCGGCTCGGTTTGTCCAACTTGACGGTAAATGAATTGTATGCATTAATTTATCAGGCCTCAAGGATAAAAAGCGTGCTCCAGAGTTCTCTTATTAAGGCTGGCAGCAGCTACAATGCACATGAGATGGAATTTACATATGATTTTTCCCTAATAAGTTCAAGAACTAATATTTTGCGTACATGTATTATGGATGCTTCGAGCGTGGAGTATGTAAATGGGACCTCTTATACTGAGGAGTGAGAGAGGAGGAGTGTCCGGCCTCCATTCCCACACAAGCCGGGGCATGGAGGGTGTAAGGTTTTGTGTTTTTTTATTTTTCATTTTTTTTTGGGTTGGGGGGGGGGGGGGGGGGGTGTGGAAAAAGGTATTTGACAAGTTTTCCCATTCTTAATGGGAGATGGTAGCTTTGTCTAGCTTTATTTATAAAATTTTTAGCATCACATCCCAAATGATCAAGGAATATGAAGAATTGAGTGCCTTCAAATTCAGATGATGCACGCAAATTATGTTACTTTCTATTTTCAAGTTCAGTAAAAAGAATCAATTGGTTTGCGACTTTATTCTTCCTTGATTCAGAGACAGATGGTTCTGTGACATTATAACCCTGATATCATCAAAGAATTGTGAATTGCAATCACATCTTCATTAGCTAGAATGACTTACATAATATGCTCCAAACTGGTCATTTCTTCCATAATCATCTTATATCATAGAATGATTACTCCATGGAGCTAAAAAAAACTATTGAAATCCAAGGAATACAAATGCAATGGAATCATCAACTACTATTCTTTCATAAAATCATATGGAAATTAACTCTCTGTGATGCTCAGTATTGATACTATATATACTAATGCATTGAACATTTAAGGTCAAAAGCATTGTCAAAATTTGAATAAAAAATAACTGTGTTAATAACATTATACAAACTCCTACATAAGTTGCTCAAATATCCATAATGTATAATATGCAAATCTAAAAGCATAAAACTAAAATCTCATATGATGTTTCTTTAAATAATTAGACAACTAACATAATGTTCATTAAAGATTCGAGTATGATAAAGTAATAATGAAAAGTTTCAACCAAATGTAGCTTGATACCATTTATTATTGATTTGAGGTCTTCCAGAGCTGAAAGACAAAACTGGCTCACCAAGTGAACTGGCTTTCTCGAATCTCCGTAAACACAATCCTTCAATGACAGAACAATGAGAAGATGTAAATCATAAATCAGGACGATGATACACAATGTTAGATAATACTTGACTCATGTTCTGTGATGACAAGGAATCATATGCTGTGCTACCTAACTATGTTTCAAGAGAGATAGCAAAGAATCTCAAAGGAATTTTACAAATAATATCTGCATGAATCTGGATAAAAGAGCAAAGAAGGTGTACCAGTCAAACATTTGCACATAATGAGGCTAGGAAGAACACCATCATTTTTAGCTTGCGAAAAGAGCTCGAATCCTAATTCTAATTCATCCTTCCTTCATATAAAGAAGATGAGTTCCAAAGGTCAAGAAATCTTAAAATCAAGCATCTGTGATATTCAGCTCATTAAAAGAGATAGGTCGGTGAAGAAAATGTATTACTTTTCACATGACACAATTAGTACTGAATATGTGATGGTATTTGGCACCACACCCGCCCTCTTCAATTCACCCAGAACTTCCACCGACTTCTTTAGTTGGTCACCTTCACCTGTTATAAGGCTTAAGTCACAACATGACTCCATGGAATACAACTCTTCTCTAATTGATTTAAAAAAAAAAAAAAAGACAACGAGGAAATGGGCAAAGAAAAAAACATTTTCTAAAAAAGACGTGAAAGTTATTTCAAACATTGTATAACAGACAATTAATTTGTCATGATATTTCCATAAGTCATCCCTGTCCAATTGTACAGGATAGATGTGTTCTCTTTTATTTTCCTCCTTTTCATAAGAATCACTTGATTAAAATGTTTTAGTATCATTCTATAAGATTTCTGAGAAACAAATTCTAAGAAGAATGCATGATAAACCAAAGCTGAGGCATCAGTGAATCTGGTCAATTCTGGTCTTCCTCAGTAGCAGCAGCAGATCAAACCAGTGTTTGCCTTAGCCCACCTACTAATTGGTTAGGACTAATGTAATTTTATGATTAAAAAAAAAGTGAAATATTATTAAAGTTGGAGAGGGACTCACTTCGGACAGTGATATATGGAACAATTAAGAAACTCAAATTTACAGGATAATGTTGGTGATGAGTAAAATAGTTGAATTTTGAACTCCATTACAAAGTTGTGCAATTTTATTGAGATTCAAGTTTTTGATAAATAGTATCTAACGATAATAGCTTAATCTATCTACCTAGGAAACCATAAGAAATCCAAATTTTTCAAAACTCAACTTTGTTTACCATTGCTTCATTCAAAGTTAAAGACCAATTCTAGAACAACACCTCTAGAATGAAATTTTATGAAAATCTTTGAAAGAGCAACTTAGAACGACCTACGCATATAATACAAGTCAAAAGAATTATAAGGAAATGTCTACTAAAGTGATGAAATGATAAAGTTTTCCAAATGCCAATCCATTCCAATAAAATAACACATGGATCCATAGACACAAAAAAAATATTTACTTGATTTGTGACACACATAATATAATAGATTAGCAGAGAAAAGAATACATACATAGAGAAGTGATCAAAGCATTCATTGTTGAAACTGTTGGGAGTAGATTAATGGACTTAATGTAGTCATACAGCTCTAAAGCCTTCTGCCAGTTTTTTGCCTGTAATGGTAAAGTTCAGCTGATTCTAATGCACAATAAGGGTCAGTTCAACGTATTCTAATGTGAATTCTGCAGAAACCTTTTTTTGCTTGTAATATAGAAAAAAACTTCAGCATAACGGCAGATGAACGTAGACTATTCTCTGATCCTATATAGAATGTACATTCCTGTAGATGTTTGGAGTATACAAGAGTGAGGTGTTAAGGAGTAGGTGGCTGTTATAATTCTTCTCTTGCTGTGCCATAATATTAAATTTTGGGTATACAAATTCTTTTATGGATGTATTTTTGGCATTAATTTTTTTATTGGTGGCAGTGCCCACCTTCAAATAAATAATGTAGCTTGTTTTCTACTACATGCCATGTGCAGATAATATTTATTGTTTTAATGGGTAAATTGAAGGTGAACGTAGAGCCTCCTAGTGAAAAACATCATTGTCAACCATTAAGCTATAGTAAACCAAGTTTTGACTACCAAGTGTGCAGAGGGGAAACAGTTTTGGAAAAAAAGTGTAAAGCTATGGGTCTTAAACGTTATGGTTATTGACTGTCACAGATGCATGATTATATCGGCATTACAAAAGTATAATTCTGATAGGACGAAAGCTGACTAATAGAAAAACTAAATTAAATAGTACCCACTAAATAAGAAATTGTACATTGCAACAGGCCCCCATTAATGAGCTGTAAGACATATTTCCAAGCTGCATCCCTTTAGATCTGGCACCATTCATGATTTCAAAGGCAACATCAACCTTCCCAGCATGCCCAGCAACATCTATTAATGAACTGAGGAACATCTGCAAAAACTTCCAAATATTATGAAATATAAAAGTAAAAGTCTCATGAAGAATCGCAAACAACTTATGCAAGAATCACATGCAGATGATGAAGTTGGTGGTTTCACATTGCCAAGTTGTGTTCGTCAAAGGCAGATCAATATTGGACAGTTTTGTTAACCCAAGAGTGTATCAGATCATACTAAATCAAACAAAGAAAACTCTCTTCAAGGTGGACTTTGAGGTGGCTTTAACAGAATCAATTGGGTTTACAAGATTGATAGTATGGAATTTTAAGACAGGTGGATCAGATGAATCAAGAAATGTTTCTCAACCATTCACTTCTCCATTCTGATTAGTGGACCATCAGTTGATTTTTTTCCTCAAGTTCCTGGACGTTATGCCTGAAGGACCACAATTCCCCTGCTTGTCGTGCTGGTTACCCAAGCATTGAGTGGAATATGGAAGAGAGTGAGAGACCAGGTCTTAAAGAAAGCTTTTATGTGGCACATGATATACAAGAGGTCACCCATCTTCAATACTTGGATGAAAATCTGCTTTTCAGTCCCCGATTTGAATAAAATTTAATCATTTAAGTACTTTTAGCTTAGCCGTTGATACTAGAGGAAGCTAAGTTTATAGACAATTCTCAAAATAGTGGATTGTAAGATAGATGTTGATGGAAGGACGAATGAGGATGGACTTTCAAGTCCAGACTTCATAGTTAATATCCAGCCTGTCTTTGAACATGGGTCTCTATCACATGCTGGGACCGGGGCCTAATAATTGAAATTATGACAGTAACTTGGCAGTGTCAAGGAAGATTTCTCCCTTCCAGACTAACCATTAAAATAGATTGCCTTAAAAAAAAAACAATGAACTTCATTCCATGGAAGGAAAACACCAAATTAAGATCAGTCCAAATACCTCGTCTGGGACCACGCCTTTTCTTGTCATGTCATTGTAGACCTTCAATGCGAAATCCAGATTACCTGTCTGGCTACAACTATACACAGCAATTGTATAGACTTCTGCAGTTCCTTTGATGTTAAACTGATTCATCATTTTGTATACTTCATGAGCCCGATCAACCTACAAGGTGAGACATTTTCTTGATCCTTAAAAACAAAAAAGGAGACTAATACAAAATGGAACAGTTTGAAAAATGATAAGACTGGTTGCCACTATAATCACCTGACCAGCTTTAGCACATGTTTTCATCAGAGCACCAACAGTGACGTGATCAGGATCCATTGGTTGTACCTCCGCTGTCATCTCCGCAAAAACATCAAACGCGCGATCTACTGCTCCTGATTGACCACATGCCGTGATGAGCGCATTGAATATAACTCGGTCAGGCTTCACTTTCTACTGCATATAACACCTTGTTGCTTATAATGGAATAATTCATCCTCATTCAAATTGCATATTACTGGTTAATATACATCTTAAATATATGAATTAGACATTGATCTATAACAAAAACCAAAGATACTTTATCAGTGTACTAAGACTCATACCTTGGATCTCATAATACCATATGCACCAAATGCTTTAGCGACTTGCCCAGCTCGACCACAGCCATCAATTAGTGCACCATATGTATTAACATTTGGCTCCACTCCAGCATTAACCATTTCATGGAAAACCTTAACAAATAAAATTAAAAGTGGTTTAACGAATGTGGAATTCATGATAAAGTACAAAAGAAATATTTAAAGTATTATGCATGAACAACGTTTTATATCACATTTCATAATATGTTATGTCAGTAACAAACGCAAGCATGTCTTACACCTTACATTCATATTTCCATAGCATGATAGTAATATGTATGGCTGAATACATTCACGATACTGTACTTCAAAGGATCATATTTGAGTGCTGGGGATTGATTATCCAGTTAGTGGTATTCACGAAAAGTTATGTACAAACACCCATGCAGTGCACATCTTATCTCCATATTTTCTCATTAAAAGAGAAAACTACCCCAAGTGGATTGTAGGTTCCTAGGAGACATGCTCTCCATGTGACATTGCACGGGGTTGGGTTTTTTTTAATGATACTACATAATGCCAGCCCATCATCATCAAGTAGTTATGGGCATCAAACCACATATCAGATTCCTGTAGTTCAAAGTTGAAACTGTCCAAGACATCAGAAATGTCAATAATTTCACACATTACAACATTTTCCATAATAAGGCAATTCAATATTACAGAAAATAAAAAAGTGCATCATATTGCATATGTTTCGAATCTTCGCCTCATAAAAGAAAGGAAAAGTTACTTACTTCAAACATTGCATCAACTTCGCCGCTTTTAGCACAAGTAGATATCAAAGTGGTGTAGAGCTTGCAATCAGGCTTCAATCCAGCATCCTTCACAAGTTGTAAAACTTGTTGTGCTCCTAAATCCTCGAATAGAACAAGTTTATGTGCCAAGTAATTATTTACATCTCTATCATGGTTTAGCAGAGCAAAAAATGTAATGGTCAATTCTAATAAGCATTAAGAAGTATGAGCATTTTTACCCTCTAAATCTCGTGAATTTGCACACACAGACAAAAGCATATTGAATGTACTCATTGTTGGTTTCTTTATCAGCTTAAAAAACCGAAATGCCTCTTTTATTGCCTTATGGCTCTGGCACATCTTGAAGAACCTTGTATGATAAACCTGAAAGCAAAGCAGCATCTGTTATTCTAGGACAAAGAGATAAAATCCAAAAATTGTAGATTTGTTAACTTGGAAAAGATAATTCAAGAGAGAATAATCACACCTTATCCATATCCAGCAAACCTTTTGTTTCCATATTCTCGAGCAACTCTATGCAGTCACTTAACCTAATAACCCAAATGCATGTGAGTTTAAGGATGAGCACAAGAGAAGCTGGCAGAAGGTCAGTGGCAAAGAAAGAGACGAATACTACTCGGTTAGTCATCACTGACAAGGGATAAATCATATGATATTTTTTCCCTTTATTAAGAATGGATAATAGGGACACTAACAGAAATCAGAAGATAACTGGTGTTACAACTTCAAGACCATATTTCATTTCCCTTTCATTCTAGATTAATAGCAGAGAAAATACTTTATACTGGAACTACCATCTGATCTGAAAGCATCTAAAGGTTTCCCAACTCGTAAAATGCATCTTAATGACGATTCATAAATAAAAGTGAACAAATCTTCCACATATACATATGAAGTTTTTGCATGTGGACTATCCATGGACCTCCTTGAGGATGGATGTTTTGGATAGCAATTCAAAGATGTGGGATATATACTGGCCTGGTTCTTTCCAAAATTCTCGATAGCAATCGTCTAGTAACTAAACTTTTGGTAATTATTAAAAAATAAATAAAATAATTACAGGTATTTTGTGGAGAAAAAAGAAATCAATCTACCTTCCATCTCTCAGCAATTGATTGTAAGTGCTTAGGCTACTTGATGGATCATTTGAATTTTTAAGAGCCATCCTATTTTGTTGAAGAAGTGGGCGAGTTTGTTTGTAGACTTTTGGTTGTGGAAGTCTTCTCTCTCTATTGGAAGATCTCTTTCCTTTGACATAGCCTTTCTTCCTACTTACAGATCCATTCTTATTCTGAAAATCGATCATTTGTCCTTCACCATGTTCTGAAACCATGACATATTTGATATCACATATTAGTATACCTGAAAGTGAGAAAATGACAACTCTCAATCGCCCAAGGCAGTAAAAATTACCAATGATATAGATAGGAAGTTTTTCAGTGATAAGAACAACCTGTACTTTGAGAATTTCCTGCCAAATATTCTGTACCCTCCTGAATATGCCTTATCTGAGTATTAAAGCCATTGATATTCAGTGGAGGTATATGGCTATGAACAGTGCGTTCAGCGGCTGTAGAACTGGCACCAGGATGTGTGACATCATTGAAGCAGGAAACTTGTTCAACAGAATGGTTGAGGACAGCATTATGGCTAGATTTCTTAATTTCACATTCCTTAGATGTTATGTGCTCCACTTCATTAGCTTGATTGATTTCTGTATATCCATTATTTACAGAAACATGAGGCAAACTAGGATTAGTTGCAATCCCGGGCATCTCCAATATTGCTACAGGTGTTTCTTGTCTCTCCAACAACGAGTCTCTTACACCAAATTGTAAGTTTTCCAATTCCAAGGCCCTCGGTTCATTAACTACCGCCAATGGAGGATTTGCACCCACGCCTCCATTTGTGTCTGCCAACACAACATCACCCAAGAGAGGTGAAATAAGCTGGTGACCTTGCGCTTCAGCAGCAAGAGTGTCTTCATGTGCCAAACCATTTTCATGGAATTTCAATAGATGGCCTTCCTCTTCATTAAAACCGTGAACTTCCGTAGAATGTGAAAATTCCACGACGACATTTTTTCTTTCTTTCATTTGGTTTTCCAGATGAACTTCTTCTCCACGTGTAATGCGACTATTTACAGTTCCCTTCGCGTTAGCATCTCCAAATTGTTCAGATAATTCAACATGTTCCATGTCATCAGATTCCTTCTCACTTGAAAGCTGCAACAACATAACAAATTAATTATAAGCAAAATGTTCCGGAAAAATCTGGACCAAAATTCAACCAAACATAACAGAATTATATACATATACTAATATTCTAATTAAACATTCTGCACGAAATTAAATTTACAAGAAAATATAAATACATATGTGAATACCACTAATATTCTACAAATAACCAAATTGCACCAAGAATTAGCCCTCACTGGCTACCAAAGCAACCTAAAGACTCAAAATTGCACTAATAACTGATCAAAAACAACAATTTTTTCCCCGAAACAACAACACAATACCTCCACGGAATCGTCATCCTCCCTCGGTCTCCTCTCGTGATTCAAATGCATCTCACGAAACGCCGCCAAAGCCGCCACGACAACCGCGACGGTGACGGCGACGACGGAGCCACCCCCACCGGCGGCGCCGTCGAACAGAGAAGCCCGAAAGGCGCACTTCGGGGGAGGTGAAGATCGGAACCCAAATCTGCGGGCCGTCCTCCCCGATTGCAGACCGGAACGCCTCCACCGGAGGTTCCCCGCCAAGAACTCGATCCGAAGGGACGAGGAGAGGCGGAAGTGGGAGAGAGAGCAAGGGGGGGAGGAGATCAGGGTTGAGGATTTGGAGGAGAAGCGGACCTCCATTGGAGAGGGAGTGAAGTGAATTGAAGCGCGGGAGGTCTTCGGGAAGGGATAAAAAAGAGGGTACCGTTTCTGAGGATCCCAACTGCTGATGACGTGGCAGGGCGTTTGTCCCAACGTTTAGTGGTGAGGGAGGGGGGACGAGCGGATCTGTGGGCCCAGTTGTAAGAGATATTTCTCGGAGGCAAAGCAACAATTGGGCCCATTGGGCCGCTATGCTTTTTCTCATTCCGCCCATTGGGCTGACCAGAGTGGACCATCTCCTGTCGATCCATGAGCTCCCATTTGGTTCGAGAATAAGTCTGGAATAAGTAGAAATTAGTTGGAATAACCACATAATGAGTGTTTGAAAAGTTGAAATAAATGAGAATATGTATGTCAGAATTAACTAATATTATATGGTATATGGAACTGAGTTATTCCATGTTATTCAACTCAAAAAAATATATGAGCTCACTTTAAAATCAATTGTTATCATCTCTTATAGATTAATTGTCATAATTTTTTTACCTTTTGTAAATCATTGTCTATACTTTATTCATATTTTTATTCAAATAAAAAATATTTATTATTATATATCCCAATTAGACTAAGGTATAGTTTGTCAACTTGTCTAGAAGTATTTCTACAAGAAGTTCATTTCAGATGAAGTTACTTTTAAAGAATGAGTTTCTTGTTTCTGGAGTAGAAACTGTTTGGAAACACATATTGATGAATGTTTTCAAAAAGTACTTTTGTAATAGAAATCACATGAATTGTCTAAAATACCCTTGCACCCATATTATACAATTATCTTAATAAATCAATATAAATAAATAAATATAATCAACTATATAGATTTTAAATACTAACAAACTTTTTCTCACCAGAATTGGTTACAATATCAAACTAACAAATCCTAACAATTAAAATACTAACAAACTTTTTTTTTTTTTTGTGAAAAAAGGTAGATATTACTAACAAATTTATTCTAACAATTAAAAGATACTAACAAAATTATTCAAATTTAAAATAGAAAATAACCTAAACTAATAAATTTAAAATATATCCCAGATTTGTCCTATATCACCCATTGAGATAGGTGAAAGAAAATTTGTTTTATATAATACCTAAAGCCTATGTTTAGTTCGACAATAGGGTTAGTATAAATGGGAAAAACGAGGAATAGTTTCAAAATGGGTTAGTATAAATGTTTAGTTCGAGAATAGGGTTAGTATAGATAGGAATAGTATAAATGATTGTTATTTTCTCTTTCTGAAAAAAATGAATTTTTCTCCTTCTGCAGAAGGAGAAGTGGTAGTTACCAGGTTTCCAAACGCGATCACTTCTCCTTCTATAGAATGAGAAGTCGTCCAAAAGTACTTCTGAGCAGTTGCCAAACGCACCCTAAGAATCCTGCTACATAGGCCCCACTATTTAGGCCCCAGCGACAAGCTCTATGAGGTGTCATTTTTCTCATTGGTTGCTTGTTTGAGTTTTAAAAAGGGTTAAAAATGTAAAATACAATATTACTCTCATTTTAATCCCTCATTTTCCTTCCTCATTAAACTCATCCCCACTTTTTCTGAAAAACAAATCAATCTATTCTATTTTGAGAAATCTAGTTTTTTCAAAACCAATTCAAAATAATAATAAAAAAAAGGGTTAAAGGCATCTAAGTCCTTACAAATATGGATAATCCTATATAAATCCTTATCAAAGTTAGGGCAGACATATAAGTCCCTCAAAACTCCCAAAAACCCAAATATCATCCCTAAGTTAAATTTTTATCCAAACTTAACGGAATATTTCAATAATATTCCATCATATATAATTCTGTAGACATTGCAGTCTCTATAAATAATCATAAAGACAAATTAGTCCATGCAAAAGATAAAATTGCCCCTGATGAAATTTTACATTTAATTGTGTAGACATTTTAGTCCTTATAAACAATCATAAAGACAAATTAGTCCTTATAAAAGATAAAAACATCATTGAAGGACTTTTACATTTAATTATATAGGGATACAGTGCTTATAAACAATTATAGTTAAAAAATCACATTTTTTAATGGAATATGTACCTCATTTTTTTTTAAAAAAAAATATAACTCATTAGATGAGATATACTATTTTTTTTAAAATAAAAACACGTGTGGATTAAAATTGTAGCTAAACTATAGATTGAAGGTAACATTATTCATATTTAGTTTTTTTACAAAACCAAATTCCCATAATATTATTATTACTAGTTAAAAAAGACTCAAATTATTCTAGTTTGCTAATATTTTTTTAAACTAATTAAATACAACAAACATCAAACAATTTTCACACAACCTAAATAAACCATATGAAGCAACCCATATAAAATTTTCTTCTTCATTAAAATACACATAAAAAACCCACTAAATCATGCCCACGTGACAACCATGTAACATCTTTTACAGCCCCTAACCTTTGGGTTTGGATCCAAACCCCCAAACCCCTAACCTTTACTAAATTTAGTACCTATTGCCATTGATCTCTTCTTCCTCATCAACCTGCAACCCATACACTCCCCTTCATGTCCACTAACCCAATCGACGGATGAAATAATATTATTGTTGAGGGGGGACGGATGAGACGTCGATGGGAGAGAAGGGATACATCGGTCAATTCATTATATAGGTTAGGGTTAAATCTAGTTAGGTTAGGTTAGGATTAACTTCTATTAATTGCAGCGATGTATATGGGTTTTTTTGAGTTTTAAATGACTCATAAGTCTGTCCTAATTTTAGCAGGGACTTATATGGGATTATCCATGTTTGTAGGGATGTAGATGTCTTTAATCCAAAAAAAAAAAAAAAATTAAAAACAAGACCGAAATTCAAATCCTTTAGCCCCTGTTTGAAACGGGGATAGGATTTATTCTTGGGTATATATTTATCCGAGCATAAGTGAGTATAAATAAAGATAAAGTGATTTTGTGTTTGGTTGTGTTTTGAATTATTCTCGTTGGTAAACGTAAGAATAAATGTTTTTTATTTTTGGGTAAAATGTAAATAAAGTATGGATAAGGATTTATAAAAGGTAAAAAAATAATGATAGTTGATTTGATAGGTGATTTATAAGAGGTGATGACAGTTGATTTGATAGTGGGCCCACATATTCTTTGGGTGGAATAACCTAGGATAACTTTTATTCTAGGGGTTGATTGGAATCCATATACCACTTTATACCAGTTTATTCTGGCATACTTTATCTGGGGTTATCCGGGCTTTCCAAACACAACAAAATTTCTATCCGGGGTTATCCGGGATTTATTCTCATTCCAAACATGGGCTTAGGGTTTCTTAAAAAAACTGAAAAAATGAAATCATTCAACCAGAAAACGATGGCGACAATGAATAATCAACGTTTTTTTTTAAACGTTGTTGTTAATTTGATGATTATTTAATTATAATCATCAGACAAAGTATATGCGATTGATGCAAAGTCTTTTTTGATGAATGCAGAAATAAAATACAAATCACAGTACAAAACAAGAGTTCAGAATAAAAGTCAGTTACATTTATAAAATATAACTTAATTTCAACAATAAATTCCAGATATAATGGATGTTTATATTAGATTAACATGTCATTAACTTTTAAAAAATAATATATATAAGTCTAAAATAATAGTTTGAAATGTAACTAACTTTCGAATGTTACACAACCCAAACCAATGTAAAATAATTTAAGACCAAATGCCACATCTAAGAAAAAATTGTAATAAAGGTCAGACCAAAAGTTGCTTCTTTATTTTTTAATGGCAATTCCAAAGAAACGTACTTCTATATTAAAAAAACGAATTCGTAAAAAATTTTGGAAGAAAAGGGGATATTTTATCGTGGTAAAAGCTTTTGCTTTAGCTAAATCAGTTTCCACTAGACAGCCAAAAAGTTTTTTTGTGCGACAAACAAATAATAAATCCTTGGAATAATGCAAATTGAATGGATCCAAAAATGGTTTTAACATTGAGCGTCAAATTCAATAATAAAAATTATAACAAATGCAAAATAAAGAATGCGACCCAAATATAAATTTTGCTTTAGGTGCCACAGATGGACAGACAGAGAGATCATGTGTTTTTTTTTCATCTTATAAAGCAAAAGAGTTCTTATTGAAAAATCATGGGATTTGATCCTCCAAAAAAATTCAAAAAATTATGCCACGTCAGCAACAATTATAACCAACTACTTGATTATGGGGAGTAATTATTAAAAAAGACAGAAATGGTAAAATATGTATTAACATTTGTACCATCTCATGAGTCCTACATGAGGCTTATAAAATAGAGTCTGTGAATTATTATTGTTAGAATAATTCAAATATAACCAAACAAAAAAAATCACTATCCTTGTAAACTGTCCTGAAAACACACTCATTAGATTTTTTATTTTAATATCTTTTCAAATAATGAATAATTTTCGTAGGAAACCGAACCTTCTCTTAATAGGATGGGAGAGGTACCCCCTCTTTAGTGAGGGAAATTGGGTTCCAGTCTTGCCGCCGGCTGATAAGGAAAGATTTGACCAAAAAAAAAAAAATCGCAAGAAAGATAAGATAAGTATTGTGCATCTGAATTGGAATCAATAATTCGTCAAATTTCCATTCATAACATAACCCATCCATTACATACCCAACTAATGTATAAAAATGTCTCTCAAACTTCTATTTTCTGATCAAATCCTTGATCTTACTAATTATACCCTCTCTACCAACTAACAATTTATTCAAATAGAAACGTCATTAGCTCAGGCTGTCGAAGGTGGCGTTGCAGTGCTCTGGGTGGAGCAGAAGGCCTTGAGGAGGGGATTGAAAGCAGGGTTGAAGAAAGGGAAGAATTGGAGGAAGCAGTCTTGGCTGATGCTCTCTATGGTGGCAACATTGTGGACTGAGATTGATCCTCCCAGTGAAAAATGAGCTGAATATGTTCTGAATGCAACCCTCTACACTTATCAAAGTTTACCAACACGTGAACGTCTTGTTCTCTTCTATCCTCTTAGTCGCTGGACCAGCCAGCGCCACCGTGCATGAGAGCACCAACATCAGAAAAACCATTGAAGTGGCTCCAGTCTTCCTCATGTTTGATGGAATGAATCCCACTACAGCTACTGCTGAACCTTTCTTTTTTTTGGGTTAGTGAAAAGGAAATGTTATAGATGTGGAGGAGGTGTTTATATAGGCGTTTGCTACATTGAATTTGGTGGATCAAAAAGTTGTTTTTAATGGTGTTTTTGTTTTCAGTTTTTGTTTATTTACTTATAAACCTTCACATTGTACGTTGTGCATTTATCTTTGATTAATATTGTGAGGAAGTGCGAGTAAAAACCGATTGTTTAATTGGATAACATTAAATGTGAATATAATTTTCATCAGTTTTGTGTTTCTAGTTAAAACTAAGAAACTAAGAAACTCCTAGGAATCTCCTAGGGAGACTAAAATGTCTTTGTGCCAATAAAAACCCCAGACATGCATTATTATTATGTAAATTTATTTAATTTACATCGTTCTACTTGACATCCATATGCCCTTTTAATTTTCTAAGCTAAATTGTCAAGTATTTGAGTGAATGGAATTAACATTTGTATGTACCATCTTATTTTGTTGGCCTAAGACATCCATAATTAGGTTAAGAGCTGTTACACATAATCCTCTTCCCAACCTGATTTTCACTTATTTACAACTTTGTTAGTCATGTGCGTATCATAACAAGTTATATGTACCTCATTAAAAAAATTTATATTTTCTATAAATGTGTTCATATGATTAATCAAAGCATATATTTCATCTTTATAAATATATAGATCAGGTATAGTATTTAAAAAAAATTAAAATATGTGTGGATTAGATTTGGGACTTGAAAAATGGTACTACGTGACATTGTTCTTGGGTTAAGCATTAAGCATAATTAGAAATGACAGCCTTATTTACAGTCGTTATGTAACTAATACATTATATAAAATTATATAATATAATATGTACTTTGTTATATATTCAATGATAAAAAAAAATCAAAATTTAAATTCATTTCTTAGAAGTACATAATTTATTTTTTTTATAAAAATGTATTTAATTCATTATCTAAGTGTATACTTGATATAATAATATACTCTAAAAAATTAAAAAAAATCAAAATATGTGGGCTATAAATGAATAGGGCAGCAAATGGGGGCTAAGAATACTGGGAATCAAATCACCTGTGGCTAACTATATATAGGGAGATCTTTGTAGTTAGCCAATAAGAATGTGTCACCTAAGCTGAATGCGCTATAAACAAATATATTTTAATAATTTTTACCAGTAAAAGTCTTTTTGGTTAAGAGTTAACTTCTTCACTCTTATTCGTGACACATGCTCATTGGCTAACTACAGAGAGTTCCCTGTTGTTAGCCACATGTGATCTGATCTCAAAGTGCTGATACATTTAGTCATTTTTTGCATCTTGAATTTAGCATGTAGGAAGTTAGAATAATATATATCATGGTTAACAAAAAGTATGAGAAAAGATTCAGTTAGTGTTAGATCCATCAATATATGTTGATTCCTAACTAGGAGTTTATATGTACTTGGATTACCCCAAAATACTATATGTTTAACATGCGAATGGACACATGTCAACTTCATCTCATTTCATATTCATTTTCCTATCCCTTGAAAAAGAAAAGTGATTGTATGTAGTGCAGTTTTCATATAAACTTGTATTAGTTAATACACGTGTAATAAAATTTTCACTTACATTTCATTTGGATATGCGGTGGAAATATTAAAATTTTAAAAATGAAGCATTAAAATCAAATGTTTAAAAAATATTATTTTATCAACTTTTTAAATTCTATATTTGTTCATAAAAAAAAAAAAAAAGCCAACGTTGAATTATGTTTGAATTTTTCAGATTTTTTAATGTCAAGTCCGTCCCATCTCGAATACAAACAGTACTTGCATTGAAATCTATTTCATGTGCTCGTGTACTCCTGCTAAGATTCATTAAGTTATTTTTTATTTAAATATGATTTTTTGTTATTCCCGTCAGAAATCGTAATAACGAAGATTTTGTTATTTAGTTGATCATAAAAAAAAATTTAGATAAAATATAATTAAAGTGTAGATAATTATTTATAAAAAATGAAAAAATGATTTGATCTGTAAGTCCCTTGATTTATAAGAGCTGTTGACAATTGATTAGACAGTTATACCTTTTTATATCAGTGGAGTGGATTGGGTAGAATAACACAATTCTAAGGATACCTAGAATATAAATACCAACTTATGTCCACTTTATTTTGACATATTATATCCATCTATTCTTTCCATGCGAACAAATTTTAAGCTGATTCTCTCCTTATTCCCTCGTATTCTCCCCCTGTTCCACTACCAAACACCGCCGTATAGATTTTCAGCCCTACATTCTCCTCTAAGAGCATCTCCAAAAGCCACTTTGCATCACTTTTTTCTTTGTATAAGGAGTAAAATCTCTTAGCCCCTATTGGTTTTGGGAATATCACTCCTTATTCCCTCGTATTCTCCCCCTGTTCCACTACCAAACACTGCCGTATAGATTTTCAGTCCTACATTCTCCTCTAAGAGCATCTCCAAAAGCCACTTTGCATCACTTTTTTCTTTGTATAAGGAGTAAAATCTCTGAGCCCCCGTTGGTTTTGGAAATAAGCCCCCGGATAACCCCGGATAAGGGATAAAGGATGTTTGTTTACCCCGAATAACTCCTGATAAAGTATGCCAGCATAAACTGGTATAAAGTAGTATATGGATTCTAACCGACCCCTGAAATTAAAGTCATTATAGGTTATTCCACTCAAAGAATATGTGGGCTCACTGTCAAATCAAATATCATCACCTTTTATAAATCACATGTCAACAAGGGCGGAAGCAGGATTTTATATTAGGGGGGGGGGGTGACATGAATTCGAAATCCAATAAACAATTTAAATTTTATAAAAACCAAATGAGTTTATAATTCATTTCTAGTTAATTTTGTTATAGATATGCAAAAATAAAAAAATAGGCAAAATATTAAGTTTTTTTTTCTCGAGAAAATAAGTTATTGAAGCTGTGTTTACGATCCTTTAGAGAATATAAATCATCTATTATGGAATCTGAGTTGGTATTTTTAGCAACAAAAAATCAATGTAAACAATTATAGAATCTATAAGAAAATCATCTTTCATCTTAGTATGAAGTGTTGTTTTAACAAGTTTCATAATTGAAAAAAATATAATTGATGCCAATATATCTAGGCCAGTAAAGATATAATGAATGAGTCATTTTAACAAAGATTTAAAAATTATAAAACCATATTTTTGTAGAAGAAATATGAAAACCGTGACAAAATTGGTAGGAGGGGAGAATTCCTTTCTCATCTTGTATCTATTGTATTATTGTATAAGAAACATGTATCTCACCATGTGATCAATAAAAATTGAGTTACATTTCTTCAATGCAAGGTAAGTGATGGTTGTGTGTAATGGACAAATAATGGTTGGATTAATTAGCCTATACAAGGCAATAATTAACTGTGTAGTAGTGCACAAGTTGGTGTGATGGAGGATAATTAGTCATGATTAGGGGTAGTAATTGTGGCTGAATAATGGTGAGAATAATCACAACCCTTACCTAAGTTTTTTTTTATAAAAAAAATAAAAATTTGGGGCGGTGGGGGGCTACAGCCCGGCCAAGCCTCACTGTAGCTCCGTCCTTGCCTGTCAAATCAAATATCATTATTTTTTCAGCTTTTATAAATCCTTATCCATATTTTATTCACATTTTACCCAAACAACAAAACATTTATTCTTACGTTTACCAACGAGAATAATTCAAAACACAACTAAACACAAAATCATTTTATCATCATCATGTATACTCAAGAATAAAATCTATCCCCGTTTCAAACAGGGGCTTAAAATTCAAGCCCAACAGTCTCCCTAAACCCTTTCCTCACTACATTTTTCTTTAAACACTCCCTATGAGTAGGGGAGCCACATCATGTAATGCCCCCGAATCCATGGCCCCGTTTTGAACCGTGAAATCCGGTTGCGTTAACTAAATTCCTCGAATATCAGAATTCTATATATATATATATATTTGTTTTCATCCAGAGAACATAATAATACATCACCATAATTATACATATATTGTCAAGGGCAAAATCCAACACATATTCAATATACATCGGGAACAACTAAATTTATATATCCACACTATCATACATATGGGTCCTCTACATGCCAAAGAAATGACCAACACCTTTTACACAAGTCTAGTGCTCCGGAAATAAAATACGAGCTTCAAACTCCAACGCCTTAACGAGATCGACAACCACCAACAACTAATCTGAAAGGTTGGGAAGAGAGAGGGATGAGCTACCACACGCTCAGTGAATGGACACAAGTGTCCCAATAATATATTATACTTCAAAATAATCAGTTAAAAAGTGTCTATGGAATAATTGTTGTAATATAAAGCAAATCTTATAATAAAGAAGCCATTTAAAATACTCAAGGATATAATAACATTTCTCTTTCGAATAAAATGTGATGTCATAAAAATCTTCTCATGATTTCAAACTACATGATGTATATGAATGCAACGGACACGCATGCCCGCTTTCCACGACACCTAGCCGCAGAGATTTCACTTTGGAAATCGGGCCACGTAGACATAGCCACCTAGACTTGGGTCAAATTTAGACCGCGGCCACCTAGACTGAGCTACCTAGACGATTTGATGCATGCACAATCAAAACTACTTCTTTCAAGTATACAGCATGGGACGATTTTCATAAATTCCATAATTTCCAATGCACACAATATATCCAAAATATCAACCTATATTATGATAACATGCTCATATGGTTCATACAAGATAGATTTCATAATCATAAAATAATATGATGCTTTTCAAATAATATAGAGACATCTACTCACCTCCAGTCCACGCAATACAAATCGATGCACGTGCATAAACACTATACACTCGCACGTGAATAACCTTGTGGTGCTCGATGGGTAGAGCTAGGTCATCACCACCCTTCATGCCTCATGAGAATTCTGATGCAAACCCTAACCAAAAACATGTTATATAAAAGGGGTTTTTAACAAATTACAAAACGACCCCTAAAGTATTACGGGTTTACAACTAGGTCCTTATCCGATTTACAGACAGATCCCTATCCGATTTACAAACAGATCCCTGAAGCCTATTAAAAGATATTCTGGATTCGCAACTAGATCCCTGGGCCCAATAACTTAACACAAAATCCTAAAAACCTAATTTCCTGAACTCCGAATCTCACCAAATTTCAACCAAAATATCTTGAGACTATAAAGATCTTCAAAAAAATATAAAATAAATATTTCAACATCAATTTATAATTTTTATAATTATAAATCAAATTGGACTCATTTGAGCCTACCGGCAAATCAAAAAATAAAATAATTAAATTTCAATTAAAATTTTCATTATATATTTAAAATAAATATATGAGGCTAAAAATACAGAGACGTTACACATCATTCCCTACATCTAAAAAATATTATATTGCTCCATTCCTCTTTTTTCTGTTTTTGTTTCTTTATATGAACATAATGGGTATTTCCGAACATGAAATTTTTTTATTCATTAATAATAATTAATCTTTATTCATTATATATAATTTTTATTTATATTTCATGTTTTTTGAAATTTTAATTTACTTTTAATTAATTTTTATTCATTATTAATAATTTTTACTTAAATGACATTTATTTAAAGTTAATATTTGATAAAATTTTTAATATGCTTTTATTCATTTAATATTTGAATATCTTGTAATTTATATATAACTTGATGCATGTGGTTATTTTAAATGAAGATGAATGGTAGCGTTTGGTAGCGCGATTGCGTAGCGTTTGCGATTGAAGGAAGCTGATTCTACAATCAGGCAACCAAACAGTTTTGTAATCGCAGTTTTAAACCCAGCGATTGCAGGCAAATAGTACCTAAAAGCTATGATTTCAGAAAGCTGGGGGGAGGCAGCTTCCTGCAATCGCAGTTTTAAATCCAACGATTGTAGAAAATCAGTTTTGCAATCGCGGTATCAAACGCTACGGGTGCGTTTGGTTACTCGATTGCAAAACAGATTTTGTAGGAATTTGAGTTTTAAAACTGATTCTATAGGAAGTTCACTTCATTTAGCTTTTTGAAATCGCATCTGAAATTTGTGTGCAGAAAGCTGCTACAATAAAACTGTTTGATTGTACGATTATAAACACAACTTCTTATAATCACAAACGCTATGCAATTGCGTAATCAAACGCACCCAAAAATAAAAAAATGTTGATGTTTTTAAAATGATAAAAAAAAAACTTCTATCACTTTGTACAATACATGGAAATAAAAAAAAAAAGATTTTTGAAGACACGTTAAATAATGAACACGTGCACATCAGATATGAACACATGCTACTCTTAAGAGACATCTTCGGCGATTGACAGGAATGTCATGAATTAATAAAAGAAGAAGATAAAGCACGACATATCTCAATCAACGGCGCAGATTTCCTGAAAAGTGGGTCTGATCGTGGTGCCTTCCCCAGACATCCCCCTAAATTAAACAGGACAAACCGCCGATCTGCACATGGTTGGGCCCACCAACCTCATCAACTCATTATTTCCATTCACAGGTTTCTCATCAAAACTATATGAAAAAAATTGTTGTTACATTAATAAATGAGAGAAATTTATATAACTCTCCTTAAGACATGAAAATCTATGTAACCTGTAAATAAATCTTTTTATCAATTAAATTAATCTATAATAAACCTGATTTAACCATACATGTAAAGTTACAATAATGCCTCCTCTTCTTCTTTTTCTCCTCTTCTTTGCAGCTTTGCATCATCTTCTTCTTTTTCCTCTTCGTCTTCTTCTTCAACCTCTGCTTCTTCTTCCCCTTTTTCTTCTTCTTCTTCTTCTTCTTATGCTCCTCCTCCTTTTTCTTCTCCTCTCTCTTGGTTTCTCTCCCATCCCCCCCCCCCTCTCACCTTTATTAATTATAAATTTAAAAGTTTTTTATTTGGATTGTTTAAATGCAAATAAAAATCATGAATTTTGAGGATTAAAGAAAGAAGAAGATGCTTTGTTAGAGGAGAGGTAAAAATGTAATTGTGAGTTTTTTTCCCTTAATTTGTAGGGGGTTATTTGAATTATTGCATTTTCCATAGGTTAGGTTAACGGAATATTCCAAGCATATTTTAATTTTGTCAGTGGTTAATTAACACAAGGCCTGATTTGACTTTCAGTTATGTTTGTAGGGGGTTATTTGGATTATGAGAAAAGGTAGGAGGTTATTTGGATTTTTATAAGGGGTTATGTGCATTTTTCTCTTATTAATTTTAAAGTATATAAAATTCTTTTATTTTTAAATGTAGAATAATCTTTTGTTAAAAAAATCCTCCTTTTTGCTTCTCAAATTAGATTTAAAAATTAAAAATCAATTTTAATTTTTTTTCGTATTATTTATGATATATGTCATCCATAAATGTATTTGTAAATGAATGGTATTTTGAATATTTCAACAATTTATTAAGAAAATGATGATTTTTTTCTCTCCAGATAGAGTTTAAATTTATTTGGAAGGATAAAATTATCATTTATAAAGAGTTTTTCACATTTTAAAAAAATTATAATAAGTTTTTGGTATACTATGTTCTCAATCAGGGTTAGAGATTACGTTCTTCTGCTGATCCAATCAACCATTAGGGATGCGAGATATGTAGACTCCAACGACATTATTTAGTCGTGAAGAATACCATAATGATGGGCTTCAACGAGTCTGATCATTCCTAAAAAAACCATAAACAATGGAAATCTATGTATTTGTTAAGGGTGCGGCTATAGCCACCCCAAAAACTCTCCTACTGACCTCTTTTACTTCTCCACCCAGGCATATATCTCTACTTCATAAGCCCACCCTTATATAAATATTCAACCCAAATCATTTCCACCCCACCCCATCCACTATTCCAGAAAGCCATGGACCATGTCGAACGAAATCAAACACGGAAGACATGGAGCATATCGAATGAGATACAGAATACTTCAAATGTTTTTTATTCCAGAAAGCCATGGACCATGTCGAACGAAATCAAACACGGAAGACATGGAACATTTCAAACGGGATACAGAACACTTCAAAGGTTTTTTATTCCAGAAAGCTATGGATCATGTCGAACCAAATCAAACACGGAAGACATAGAGCATGTCGAACGGGATACAAAACACTTCAAGCCCCCGTTTGGAATGGGAATAAGGGATAACCTAGTATTAAGGGGAATAAGGGATAACCTAGTATTAAGGGGAATAAGGGATAACCTAGTATTAAGGGGAATAAGGGATAAAGGGTGTTTGGAAATATAGAATAGGCAGGGATAAAGTATGTCAGAATAAATTAGTATAAAGTGGTATATGGATTCCAACCTATCCCTAGAATTAAAGTTATCATAGGTTATTCCACCCAAAGAATATGTGGGTCCACAGTCAAATCAACTGTCATCACCTCTTATAAATTACATGTCAAATCAACTATCATTATTTTTTCACCTTTTATAAATTCTTATCCATACTTTATTCACATTTTACCCAAATAACAAAAAAATTATTCTTACATTAACCAACAAGAATAATTCAAAACACAACTAAACACAAAATCATTTTATCCTCACTTATGCCGGAATAAATGTATATCCAAGAATAAGTCCTATTCCCGTTCTAAACGGGGGCCAAAGGTTTTTTTTATTCCAGAAAGCCATGGACCATGTCGAACCAAATCGCACACGGAAGACATGGAGCATGTCGAACGGGATACAAAACACTTCAAATGTTTCTGATTCTAGAAAGCCACGGACCATGTCAAACCAAATCAAACACGGAAGACATAGAGCATGTCGAACGGGATACATAACATTTCAAATGTTTTTTATTCCAGAAAGCCATGGACCATGTCGAACCAAATTAAACACGGAAGACATGGAGCATGTCGAACGGAATACAGAACACTTCAAAGGTTTCTGATTCTAGAAAGCCATGGATCATGTCGAACCAAATCACACACGGAAGACATGGAGCATGTCGAACGGGGAGAGAGAGAAAAAGAGCGCGGGACTTATTATTTTGATTGTGGGGTGGGTAATATATTTATGGGGGATGTGTAGGGTGGGTAATGTTTGAGGTGGGTAGGGTGTACCATTGGGGTGGGTAGTGTTGGGGTGGGTTAGATGTGGAAAAAAATGTACAAAACATTTTTATTTATAAATAAAAAGGGTGGGTAGGAGAGGTTGTGGGGTGGCGATAACCCCACCCATTTGTTAATCCTTCTAAGATATCCAAAACACAATGGAAAAAATAAAATTCAATTATCAAAATCTTAAGTAATTTTGTGATTACAAAGCTTATTTATAGAGCAGAACTAGAATTTGAACAAATCTTCAAATCTCTCAAATCACAAATAAATACTAACTAAATCCACATTTAAATTCAAATTTAAGATTGAAATTCAAATGCAAATTCATAGCCTAAAAAAAAAAAAATCCTAACAAACTTAAAAATTATAAAAAGGGTAAAATAACTTTCAACCGTCGATTTGAGCTCCAAAACGATCTTAAATTGCTCCAAAATTTGCTATAGTAGCGTAGGTATTATTTCTGTACGGTCTGTGAATATGAACGTGTGGATATATAGAAATAATGATTTTGATTTACGGTTTGAAAATTATGGTAAACCATTCAACCCTTTCTTCTAGTCTATCCGATCTGCGGCATCCATAAAGCTTGTAGTTATGAGTGTTGCATCAGTTACTCATATGTCAACGTAAGTTTCACTTAAGGACTATTTAAATTTACATATATATATGTTTTCAGGGGTGATATGGACTTTAAGAAATGTCAGATAAGTCTGTCAATCGGACGAATACAGATACATATATTAATTTTTGAATTCAGATATCTGAAAATACAGATCAGCTATGTATATTTTTTAGATAATTGACATGTTTAAATATTAATATTAAATTGCATAATCAAGTGATATATTATACAATTATGAAAATTAAAATTGAAATTTTAAAGCTCCTTATTTCTTACATATATGATACATTAAAAACTTAATATTAATATAATATATTATTATTATGATTAATAATAAAATATAATAAATATAAATAATATATAATATAAGCATATATATTTTTATAATATATATCAGATATAGACATTTTTGAAACGGATACACTGACATTCATATCAGTACTCTGGATCTTTGAGTACAGGGATACTTTTTATTTTTCAGTTATGGATACAAAGAATAATTTACATGATTAATGTCAGGGTTACATGAATTTAAGCTGTTTACTAAAAAAAGACGGATTATTAATCGCAGTAACCAGCAACGCATTAACTCCCGACCGATTATCCCATTAAAAAAAAAACAGTCCAATCACCACTCATTGAAAGAAAAATTAAAACACACTGCACTCTTCAGACCTGTGAGAGTGACTGAACAACCAACCAACCATGTCACCCCCACTACTGCTTACACTCGTTTTCCTCCTCGCGTTCATCCGACCGTCCAAATCCAATCCAACGGACATCTTCATCCTCGCCGGCCAGAGCAACATGGCCGGCCGAGGCGGGGTCCGCAACAACGTCTGGGACGGCGTGATCCCTCCCCAGTGCCGTCCCAACCCCTCGATCCGACGGTTCTCCGCATCCCTCGCGTGGGAGGAGGCGCGCGAGCCCCTCCACGAGGACATCGACGTCTACGGCGTCTGCGGCGTCGGACCGGGAATGTCGTTCGCCAACGCCGTCAGATCGGCGAGGATGAGGGGCCCGTCGATCGGATTGGTCCCCTGCGCAGTCGGATCGAGCGGAATCGACGATTGGTCGAAAGGGGGGCGGCTCTACGGGGGGTTGATCGGACGGGCGAGATCGGCGGTGGCGGCGGCGGCGGGCGGGGGAAGGATCAGGGCCGTCCTTTGGTACCAGGGGGAGAGGGACGCGGTGTCGGCGGGGGCGGCATGGGCTTACCGGCCGAAGATGGAGAGGTTCATTCGTGACTTGAGAGTGGATCTCGGTTTGCCTTCTCTGCTTTTTATCCAGGTTTTTTTTTTTCGGTTATTCATCTGATTTTGGCCGTTGATTTCGTGTGCCTTTTTGTAGATGATCTTGAATTAGTGGTCGTTGAGAGCGTATTAAATGCGAAAATCTTTTTTTTTTGTTTTATTGGATTGCAATTTTTTTAAAGAAAAAAAATATCGTGCATTAAAATTTAATCAAGAGATATAAAAGCTAGTTTACGTTGTTTTCTTTCTCTCAACAGAATAAATGCTTTTTTAAAAAAATTTGTAATTAAAATTTAATAAAAAAAGTTAAAAAAAAAATAAATCTTTTTTATTTATTTCAAAATTGATTTATAATAATAAAATAATGCATATTTATGGAGTTAATTTTATTTTGACTAACATTTCTATGTCACCCTAAAAAAAATCGTGGGTTTTATTAGTACTTCAATTGGCGCGAGCACACACAAATTATTATTTAAAAGAAACATGTGAAAACTATACATAGAGACTGCACCACTTAACATCATTTTCCGTAAAACGGGGTGGTTGAATAATGTGTCATGCATGAGTTTTATTATATTTAGTCATTTATATTGTTTGAAACGCAGTCTCATATATTTCGTTAGTCTTTTTCATTCATTATGTCAGTAATGAAGTATATACATCATTAAAAATTTTCATATTTTTTAGATTTATTAGAGAATATATTTTATCTTTTATAAAAATAATAATTTCATTAGATAATAAGGTATATGATTTTTTATAAAATAAAAATAAAATAATACGCGTGTCATGTATTCGAGACTGGAAAATAAACTGTGTTACATTTTCCTTCATGCAAAATGCAGGTGGCAATTGCAACGGGTCAAGGGCCATACAAGAACATAGTGAGAGCGGCCCAGAAATCGATCCGTATGCCGAACGTGGTGACGGTGGATGCATTGGGTTTGCGTGTAGCGGCGGACTACGTTCACCTTACAACCCAGGCCCAGGTCCAGCTCGGCCGGATGTTGGCCTCTGCTTATCTGTCCCACTCCAGACCAGCTCAGAAGATGGTGTCTCTGTCTCCTTGAAAATACGTAGCAAGAACACGTGGGAGATGATATGGCGGAGCGTCATAGAGTGGGGCATGGGGATTGCGAGGGCGGCTTGCATTGGGGGGAGGGTTCTGCGTTGGCGTCGAGTAGAAACCGTTTCTACTCTTTTTCTGTCGAGATCATGAATTTTGAATCTCATAGCTTACCTATCAAACAAATTATAGAGAGGTCTTTTAGAGCTTTGGTTGACATGGATGAAGAGGAGTGGCTTTCTATTAGGCGCCATTTGCAACATACACGTAAAATATGGATCATGTACTTGTTTTTGTTTTTACTTGACTAAAGCAAATAGTTCACATTTCATTACATGAATGAGGTCATGCGTGTTGAATGGATTCATCTCATTTGATGATATTAGATTGTCTGATTGATCTAAACACAAAATAAATATTAGAAAATAAGTAAAGGATGCATAAAGATTGTCTTGAAGCCCAAAGTGGCCCAATAAACCTAAAACAATCAAATAGGAATTGAAAGATCGCAATAAAAAAAAAGAAGAGAGAGAGAGACAAGTATTTGGGAATCGAGGGGTCTCTCGGATATTAAAAAAAAAAGATCGCAAAGATAAGAGGATGAGTGCAGTGTAACTTAACAATCCCATTATTATTAGCGTCAGGGGTGGAACCAAAGGGGGCGGGCAGGAACCCCCCCCCCCAAGGTTCAACGAGTGATTAATAATCGCATGGTGCTGAATAATGAAAGGGTTTTTGCATATACACCCCTTCAGAAGTTTATATAACCATTAACACCTCTAAAAGGGTTTTAATTTTATTCCCATTAACACCTCTCAAAAGGGTTTGAATTTTAAATCAATTCCCTTTTGAGGGGTATTTTTACATAACAATTTTTTTTTTTCACGATTGCTAATATCATTCATGAATTATTTAAATCATTTGGAGGGTTATAGCTTCAAATAGTATATGCAAAAAAATTCTAATAGAAATGAGTGGCTTTGAATTTGAAAAATGTTACATGCATTCTTGTTTGCATCTCAGTTAACATGCATACATTTGATTTTTTAAAATGTATACTTATATAATAAAGTATATTAATCTTTTATAGAAATGACGTACATACTCACATATTTTCATGAGAATATTAGTATTTGATTTTGAAGGATTGAAAAATCACTGATATGAATGTTTTAATGATTGTTTTTGTTTATTTTAATTTTTCATTATTATTATATTGTAATAAGTCTTTTTTTAGTGTTGTCACACAATTTTTTTTCAATCTCAATCCCATTATTATTAGTGTTACACGGCCTCTTTTCAATCTCAATTCTACTCTCATATATCTTGTTAGCGACGTATACTTACATCATCATTATTATCATTATTTGTTGTTGTTGTTGTTCTTATTATTATTATGATTAGGGTTAAAGACATTCAAGTCCTCGCAAACATCGGTAATCCCATATAAGTCCTTATAAAAGTTGGGGCAGACATACACGTCCTTGAAAACTCACAAAAACCCATATACATCCCTGATTTCAACAAAAATTAATCATAACCCAACCTACCACTTAACTTTAACCTATAACCATGAAATGATTAAATTATCTTAAAAATTTTAACCATTTTCAATCAATACCTCAATGAAAATGAAAAAACATAACCCCCGCATGGCGAGGAACATAAGGCAAGAATAATGAAGAATAAATGAGAATAGTTAAAAAAAGTTATTTGTTTTGATAGAATAAACCCCGATAGTTATGTCTGAATAAGCTAGGATAAGACCTGATAACTATTCTAAGGAAATGGTGGAATTGCTTATCAAGGCTTATCTATGCCAATGGATAAAAATACCCTTCTTTGTCATTTTAAAAAATTTATCTCACCTAACAGACTCACACAGATTCCAAAAACTGTCACATCTATCAAATCAATCATATATCTCTCACACTATTCCCAGGGGGTATAATTGTCATTTAAGAAATCATAAACTCTTATTCATCACTTACCAACCATTTATCATCACTTTATCCAAGGTGAATCAAACAACAAAAAAGTTATTTTTATGTTTCCCAATTAGAATAACAAAAAAGATAACCAAACAAAAAATTGCTTATTCAGCTTGGATTGTTATCTATCCCAGTATAACTATCGAAAGCGAATAACCTAATGTCACACTCCATACGGGGGAAAAAGTCTTACAAAGATAATATGAGATAATATGATCTTTGCATAGACTAATTTGTTTTTATGATTATTTATAGAGACTATAATGTCTATGCAATTACATGGTGATAAAATATTTTGTCAAATTTGAATAAAATTTTAACCCAATGATGATAATTAAGTTTTTGTGAGTTTTTAGGGACTCATGTGTCAGCCCAAAACTTTAACAGGGATTTATATGGGATTATCCACGTTTGCAGGGATGCAGATGTCTTTAACCCTTATTATTAATATTTAAATGACATTGCCCATTAATTGCTCCAACGCCCGTTATATTTCATATGTGGTCGATCGTTAAATATCGGCCCAACTTGAAATTCACTGATGTGATATTACCAAGGGTGCAATTTGGTCTACTTGGTTCAATTTTTTACCGATCTAAATTGAACCGAGGGCTGGCTCTTTCATTAGACAATTTAAGCAATTGTCTAATGCCCTTAAATACACAAAGGCTCCTAATTTTTATTTATTTATGAGTAAGTCTATATGTTAGCCAATAATAACTTAACACCTTGCAAAAAAATATTTATATTTCAAAACAATTAATAGTTATTTTGATATAGTTAAAAGTAACCAATAAAAAATTGACAACATCTATACCTAAAAAATAGCAAAACAAAAAAATTTACATAACCAATAGAATTTAAAGTCTTTTTTGAACCCCAAAAAAATAGGAATATGAAACGGTGAGGCCTAAAAAAGTGTTATTGTTTTTACACTCTTTTATCCATTTCAATATATTCCTTCTTTATTTCAAAAAAAAATTATTCTCATTCTATTTCTTCTTTATATAGTATAAAAAAACCTCTTGACTTTCTGTTTGCTCTAGACTTAAAAAAATTATGTGGTGTAGACAACAAGGAATAAAGCTCTTTTTTTTTATTTGAATCAAATAAAAACTTACATATAAAAACTTTATTAATAATTTTGCTATCTAAAAAACTAGAAGAATGATTTTTAATTAAAAAATTAATAATTTAAAATTTAAATAAATATTAGTTAATTTCCTTAGACCCCATAATATATCGGGCCGGCTCTGATTGAACAATAATTCACATGTAACCTGAAAATCGAATCGAACTGAAAAACGAACCAAAAATCCAAAAATCGAATCAATATTGTTTGATTAATTAACTCGAATTAACTGAACTCAACCGAACTATTAAAAATAAACATATATATACTCAATTATTTTTTTTCTACCAATTTGGGTTGGTTAGAGTTTTTGTAAGATTGATTTACAGCTTTACATAGATATCTAAAAGATTAGGTTTGATAATATAAATTAGTGTATTCATTTTTTATGAATATTAATGGCATACAACAATATAGTTTTTAATATAAGAAGAATTATTTAAAGGGCGCTGTTACACCCAGATCTATTTCCAGCCCCAATTCTAGCCCTACGTGCGTCGATAGATTTCTATCGACGCATATGTTCATGTTAATAAGACATATGCTTTGAAAGAATTTTTTTACATTTTTTATAAATGCATCCATGCAATTCATTGGAACATATGCTTTATTTTTTATAAAAGCATATACCTCATTAGATGAGATATACTATTTTTAAAAATTCAAACACATGCAAACTAGAATTAAGGCTAGAAATGGGGCTGGATGTAACATTATCCTTATTTAAATGAATATTGATCATGAGTTCAAATTTAATTTGGTTTGGTTAGTTTGATTTTTTTAAAAGTAAAAACCAACTGAAATCAAAATAGGTCGGTTTATTAATTATTCAATCCATAACCTAACCAACCACAAAAACTATTGATCCAAACAAAAAAAAAAATTGGTTTGAATCTGTTTGGATTCGGTTTAAGCGACCAAAGTTGCACCCCCAGATATTACATGGATAAACTCTCATATATCTAACTTAATTTGTTTGATGTAGATACACTTAGTCTAAAACAATATATATTTCACTTTCTTAATTTATGTTACATTATGAAAAATATATAAAAATATATGCTCATATGTATTTTTTTACAAAGGGATATATATCTATCATTAATTAATTAAGTATATATTTTTAAAAAAACCATTACATACGCAAGTTGGATATAGGGTTAAACATAATATTTTCTATTTTTTTATGGTTAATATGCATATATCGATTTTATAAGTGTATATGTTTTAGATTTTTGTTAAAATGCGTGAATGTTACAGTTTTTTTTTTTTTTGGTTGAATGATGCCTACATTTGTATGTTCTGATTTCTTTCTATTTCCTCCCTAGAGGCAGTTACAGCTTAATTCCATGAAATGATGATGTTATAAACTAATAATAAAAGTTCATGTTTTTAAAACTGATCAAACCGCAGTTTGTCGTCTTCAACATTTTAAATTTATTACAAGGTTTTTTACATATAGTGTGACTTGAATAAAAAAGTTATAACCGCATTTAAAAACTAGTAATTCACGTGTATCATATAGAAATCTCATTTAGACGTTATTTTTAGCTTCATTTCTCGATTCAACACACACACACACACACACACACACATACATAGATAAAAGGTTAAGATCTTGTTTGGATAAATTCCACATTTAAAATGCTGAAAAATCAAATACGTAGATCCAAACAATTTTTTTGCTTTTGATTTTGAAAACCAAATTTTGTTAAAATCCCAAAAATTGAAAAATTATGAAAACAATATTTTTACATAAAACGCAAGATTTTAAAAGTGTTGATATTTTGACCAAAAATACATGATTCAATATTTCATAATATGTTGTAACCGGCTCCATTTAATTGCATGTGTTTTGGAGGTTACACTCACAGATAAATGATTTATTATTACAAGCTTGAATGGAAATTAAATGCTTGAGTTACAAAATAGGATTAAAGAGATCTAAGTCCCTATAAACATGGGAAAATCCATATAAATCCCTATTAAAATTGAAACAGATGTACGAGTCCCTGAAAAGTCAGAAAAACCCAATTATCATTCCTGAGTTAAATTTCCATCAAAACTTAATGGAATATTCCCAGAATATTCTATCACATATAATTGTGTAGACATTGAAGTCCTTATAAACAGTCATAAAGACAAATCAGTCCCTGCAAAAGACAAAATTACCCCTCAAAGACTTTTACATTAAATTGTGTACACATTGTAGTCCCTATAAACAATTATAAAGACAAATTAGTCCTTGCAAAAGATAAAATTGTCCCTCAAAGATTTTTATATTTAATTGGATAGACATTACAGTCCTTATAAATAATCGTAAAGACAAATTGATACATGTAAAAGACAAAAATGCCCCTGAAGAATTTTTACATTTAATTGTGTAGAAATTGTATTTTTTTAGAGGGTATTTAATTTTTAAATTGCAATGTCTGCACAATTAAATGTAAAAATACTTCAAGGGTATTATTGCCTTTTAGATGAACAAATTTGTCTTTACGATTATTTATAAGGACTGTAATGTTTATCCAATTAAATGTAAAAATCTTTTAAGGGCAATTTTATCTTTTGCAAGGACTAATTTGTCTTTATAATTGTTTATAGGGACTAAAATGTGTACACAATTTAATGTAAAAGTCTTTGAGGGGCAATTTTATCTTTTGCAGGGACTGATTTGTCTTTATGACTGTTTATAAGGACTTCAATGTCTACACAATTATATGTGATGGAATATTCTATGAATATTCCATTAAATTTGGATGAAAATTTAACTCATGGATGATAATTGGGTTTTTTTGAGTTTTCAGGGACTCGTACGTCTGTCCCAATTTTAATAGGGACTTATATGGGTTTTCCCATATTTATAGGGACTTAAATGTTTTTAACCCTACAAAATATCATATTGGCTCTGAAATGCTTATAACGGTCAGTGTGTGTTTTGGAAGATTAGAAATGCTCAATTTCATGCGTTCAATATTCAATGATAGTGCGTTGAATATGTGGCGTTTTTATTCACATATTACTACAATATATTATTTGCCTATAAAAGGAAGGGTTACCATGTCCTAGAAAAACCAATTCTTCTTTAAACTGTGTACTTAGTGAATTAGTGATCAATCATGTTCAGCCCTTCTAGAGTTTAACATAATCCGCATGCAACACTGTTTTCCTTCTCTATTGATCCATCTATTTGGGCGTCTGAAAGGATCGCAGTCTGTTCACGTGGTTCTTCTGTAGCTCGCACACCGGAAGAACAAAACATATTGTGGTCGTATATCTCAGTGGTAGGAGCCATTCAACACTGTGCGTGAGGGGGCCTTATTCATCGAGTACAGAGTGTCTTCACTCGCTTCCACATTTCCGGATACACTTTTCTAATCCCAGGCTCTTTTATTTCATGCTTTTATTATATATATATTTTAGAGCACGTATGACTTTATATATATTTGATGTTTATATTCTTGATGTGATAATTATAAGAATTTGTGTTTAACCTAATATTTGTTTGTTACGCATATAAAATTCTAACAAAAAGTAACGGATTTCACAATTCAGATCCAACCACAGCATAAAAATAAGACAAGTTAAAATATTATCCATCCCATTTAATTAAACTTTTTTAAAACCTGACCTTAATTGCCATTGCTACCCCCAAATTATCCTACTTGGAGGCCGCCCATGGGCCAGCTCTAGCATGGAATCGGGCGCGTCTATCCCCACCCATCGTTTTTCTTACCCCACCAATCAAAAAAAAAAAAAAAAAAAAACGGTGTTTGGCTGTTCCCATCAATCCAGATCGATCGAAATTGGTCGTCATTTCAGATTTTGGACGACCGGACTTGGTCGCCACTTCAGGTTTTGGGCGACAGTAATTGGTCGCAATTTCAGGCTTTGGGCGACTGTAATTGGTCGAACAGGGTTCAAAACTATATCTACCTATTTTTTGTAAACAAATAAATTTTTGGGTTTATCCATTTATATTCTACATTTATTCTTTGATCCAAACAACAGCTAAGGGGCGAAAAAAAATGTAAGTAGGTATACTTTCAATTAATTCAATTTTTATAAAAAAAATATCTTATTAGACAAATATATATCATTTTTAAGCTTCGTGTGAATTCGTAGTTAAGAGGATTCTTGGTTGAAAAAAAAAAAAAACCTATCAGTTGATCCAAACACATTATATATTTGGCTTTTGAAAATTAGTCTGCCACTATGTAAAAAAAAATTGTTCTTATATTCTACATTTAAGAATAATATTGATTTCTCCTTACATTACAACTCAGACTTGAAGTGGTATGAAGGATTCAAGGAAGATATACGTCATGAGATTATGTTTCCAGAAAAAAAATTATAAACTTATTTACAAATCTGTTTCGACCAAGTTCGTCGTCCCGAAACCTGAATGACGACCCAAGTCCGGTCGCCCAAAATCTGAAATGGCGACCAAGCCCGTCGTCCCAAAACCTGAAGTGGCGACCAAATCTGGTCGACCTGGTCGGATCGGTGGGAAAAGATAAAACACGATTTTTTTTTTTCGATTGTGGGGTAAGAAAAACCCTCGGTGGGGATAGCCGTGCCCCATGGAATCATTTGTACTTGTTGATTTGGCCCTTTTTAAAAGCTACTAGATGGGATAAGATAGCTTCATAACTATTCACCAATAGCTGTTTGGTTAGTGGATAAGACTGTCATACGACTGTTTGCAAGTGCACTCTCCTCTCTTTACATAGAATCATCATTTTTCAAAGAGGACAGATAAAGCACACCCAATATTCAAGAAACCCCCCCCATTATCTGATCCATCCATGCATATTTACCCATCAAGAAACCCACCACTTATATATATTGTTTAGCTTGACAATGGAATCCCCCCCCCACCATTTCTTTAAATCTCTCTCTCTCTCTCTTCGTTTCTCTTCCCCCCCCCCCTAAGCTCGTGAAGGCTCTTCCACTGTCGCCATCGGTGCTTCTTCAGCCTCCATTACCAGTCTCTGTGTCCGCCACGGTCATCGGCAATGATACCTTCCCTCCTCCTCTCCTCTCTCCTCTTCTCTTCTTCTTCTTCTTCTTCTTCTTCTTCTGTTATTTTCATTGCACCCTAGGTATTCAAAGAAAGAGTTGATGTTTTTTTTTTTAATTAGCACTTTTAGCCCCCCCAAATTGAATATTTGTAAAAAAAGCCTGCCCCACCCGAATAATTGCAAAAAAAACCCCCCCCGTTGACCCAGTCAGCGCTGTTTTTTTTTTTTTTGGATCTTTACTCTCTGTGTTTTTTTGACCCTATCAGTAGGGATTTACACTGTTGATGGATTATATATAATCCGCCTCCATTTTTTTGATCCCAGGGATTTACACTGGAGACGGATTATATATATACCGTCTCCTGAACGCGTCCTTTATATACCCCGCCCTCTCAGAGAAACGCTAGAAACCCCCTTTTTCTCCCTCAAACGCCCATTTTCACCCACCCTATCCAAAAATCTCCTCCCAAACAGTTTATATACGTTTCAATCAATTTCTTTCAACCCTTTTTAATCCAAAAGTAAACATCAAAACCTTAAATAATTTCTTGAATTTATTTATTTATCAATTGTTTTGATTTTATTGATAAATTTTTTGTGTTCTTTTTTTTATTATTGACATGTTGAATGTGTGATGTTTTGTTAAATTAAATGTTAATTTTTTTTGTTTTTGGTTTATTGAGAATTTTCTATTTGTCAAAATAGACTTTTAAAACTTAAAAAAATATTTGAAAAATTTAATTGTCATATAAAAACTTTTTAAAAAATTCAAAGGCCTTAGGAAAAAATTCAAAGGCCTCTTAGGAAACATTTTAAAAAATTCGAAGGCCATTTAGGAAATATACTTTGTATGTGTTGCATGAATGTTATAGTGTTTAATATACTTGTATGTGTTGGATGAATTTTTTTGTTGTCAATTTAGAAATATATTTACTAAGTTGAATAATTTATGGTTTAGATGGTAAAGAAATCCGATGTCCCGTTAATTTACTCTTTTAACGGGAGGATTGTTCAACATGAAGATACTTCATTTTATGAAGGTGATACCAGAAAAACTACCATCATACATAAGAGGATCTCCTATGTCGATTTACTCCAAATGATGTACTATTTGACGGGGACCAATCCAAGTCGTTACACATTGTCCATGAGTGCTGTGCATCCCACTCACGACGAAAAGAGTTTGGGTGTCCCTCTCGAAGATGATATGGGTGTGAAAGTGATAATAATGTTGTACCCAAAGCACGTGCATGTCATTCAATTATGGTTAGAGAAGGAAGAGATCATACAAAGAGGTCGTGGTGCGATGAATTATAATGCAGAAGATTCATATCCCTCCATTGTTCGTGATCCATATCAACCTTCATCGTCGTTGTTTGTTCCGTGTACCCAAGAAGATTTGATTGATGCAACACCGACCAATGCCTATGGGAGTGTCAATATACCACATTTGTAAGTATTGTATATTTATAGGATGTTTTTGGTGAGTGTATTCATATGTGTAAGTATAATGTGTTTACATTGATAGATCCCCATTTCATGACATGGGTTGAGACGATATTCGTGAGGGAATTGAAGTAAACAATGAAGAAGAAGAAGATCAAGAAGGAGGAGAAGAAGAAGAGAAAGTGGGACGAGATACCGAAGAAGAAGAAGAGGATCGTGAAGATCACTGGGTTGAAGGACCTGATACTGAGGAGGACCATGATGTGGAGACAGCTGCCATCCATGAATATAATGTTCCTTAAATGTATCCTCCACATGAGCTTATGGAGCAAGCGGTGACAGAAAATGTCCATCCATGCATTTATGAAATCGGATCTTCTTCATATAATGAACTTGAGGTTGGTCAGCCTTCGCGAATAAGAAGTCACTCATTAATGCTGTCCGAACCTGGAGCATAAACAAATGTGTAGAGTGTCATGTGGTGAAATTAAATACAGAAAAATACGTCGTTCAGTGCATAAATGATGAATGTAATTGGAGATTATATGCGAGGAGGGTCGGTGGTTCAGAAATGTTCAAGATTTCCACTCTGAGAGTTCCTCATACATGCTTGGATCCTCTACTCAGTTCAAATCACAGACAATTTAGTTCTGACTATATGTCACAGCTAATTATACCAATGATTCGTCATAATTTCAGAATCAGTCGTACTGAGATAATGGACAAGATACGTGCTGATCATCACTACACAATTTCATATTCAAAGGCACATCGTGCCAAATGGAAGGCTATGGAGAGGATATTTGGAAATTGAGAGGAGTCATATGCTGAGTTGCCTCTATATGTTGATGCCCTGAGGAGGTCTAATCCAGGAACAAATGTGATCTTCGAAGGCCCTGTCATACAATAGAATAACATGGGCAGACCGATCCGACAGTTTGAACGTGTTTATTGGGCATTCAGACCAGCCTTAGAGGCTTTCAAACATTGTCGTCCATTGGTTTGCATCGATGGAACACATCTATATGGAAAATATAAAGGAAATCTTCTGATAGCCACTGCTTGCGATGCAGAAAATGGTTTGCTTCCGATAGCCTTTGCTATAGTTGAATATGAGAACAGAAGCAGTTGGACCTTCTTCCTTTGGAACTTGTTCTTTTCTGTTGGTTGTATAAACAATGTGTGTCATATCTGATCGGCATTTGGGCATCATAGCAGGCATGAAAGCTATTGAGGAAGCAAGCAATGTGACATGGCACCATCGTTTCTGTATGAGACACATGATAGACAACTTCAAAAAAAATGTTAAATCAAAGGAGTTGAGTGACCAGGTGTGGAGGGCTGCCACCTTGAAATGTCCAAATCAATTTGCTGACGAAATGCGAAAGATTCTTAGTATTTCTTTGCAAGCTCGCACATGGCTTGATCAAGTCCCTCCACAAACATGGGCCCTTTGTTATGACGATGGTCGTCGTCATGGCATGATGACCACCAATAGAGCAGAAAGCATGAACAGTGTCTTGAAAGGTGTAAGAGGATTGCCAGTCACTGCCATATTACAACAGACATTCATACGGGTGTCAGAGTATTTTTATACGAGGCGTGAGTCGGCCAAGAGCATGTCAGGTGAACATGTGCCATCTATGCAGCAGCGTTTGGAGAGAACTACACATGATGCAAGGGCGATGCTAGTAAGAAGGTTTGATAGGTCAGAATTCAATGTCCAAAACAAGAATGCGGTTATGTACACTGTCTTCTTGTATTATGACCATGCAGATTGTCAATGTCATGTTCCGAAGTTGTTTCACTATCCATGTGCACATGTCATAGCGGCTTGCGGGTATGCTCGTATTAGTCCTGGGAGACATGTGTCTCCTTGGCTTTCCTCAGAGTTACATAGACACAATTATGAACCCCGATTCCACTCCGTTGATGATAAAAGGCATTGGTCAATTCCTACGGAAAACGATCCTATCTTCATCCCACCGAATGTTATGAGACAAGTGGGGCGCCCTGTATCAACTTGCCGACGTATGCATATGGACTCCAGGGATCCAAGTATGAGATATACATGTTAAATAAGTCATGAGAAAGGTCACAGAAAAAATGAATGTCTACATAGAAATACAAATGTTGGTAAAAATGTTAAATATGATTCCGATATGATGATGAATGTTCAGTTGTTTGAGTATATATTAATATGTGTTCAAATTACAGGTGATGGACATACGTGAGTGGCATGGACCCGTCGTTTATGATTTGCTATATTTTCAGGGATCTCATAGGTCTCATCATGGATTTCAAAGCAAGGTATGAGTGTATTGCCTTTGGAGTGGTTGCCGGGGAACAAAGGTTTGTGATCTTTGTGGAGTAGGGGCATAGGCAGGAGAAACTCTAGCCCCCTCAACCTACGAGTCTCCGGCACCTGAAATTATAGAATTTGCAGAATGTCCCAAGCAGGACTCTTACGATGATGAAGAGTTTTTGGATGGAGAATTATTGGAACTCTTTTACCCTACTCCCAGACAACCTGAATCCACCATCCAAACCCTACAACTGGCTGAGCTTGTATCCCAATTGTCTATACATGCTCAAGATCCAATTAAATCATGGCCTATTGAACCTATCTTGACCATCTCAGATGACTCACATTTTGACTCATCAGATTCTAAGAATGACATAGACCTAATACAACCAATAGTACATGTCCCCAAATCAGAACCGCTAATATTTAAAAATGCACAATTTGAGGGAGCAGTCAAGCAATCCCAATTGCCAGATCCATTCAACTTTCCATCCCATCTGTCTAAGGAGCTCCCTCCGGAATCCCCCGCCATATCCAAATCAATTATTTCAAATCTGATCCATATGCCCCTAATTGCACCAATTGAGGAGTCTTTACCCCACCATCATTAGGGCCTCAGCATTATGTTGAACTGTGCTCCCTTGCACCTGTTTAGTCAATAGTCGCCTTTGCGACCCGCTTTTCCATATCCACATCTTTGTTGATTGACCCCTCTATGAGGGATCGTTCTCTTTGAGCTAAGGATCTATGGCAGATCAAGCGCCACTCGCGCTTTCGACAGCATTCAAGCAGTGTTCCTTTGAAACTGCTTCAATTTGAGACTCCATAGAGGACTCATCCTGCACCATCATTTTCTGGAGGCCATCCTCCAGCACTGTACATTACTTTCCCTTACAGCATGTTGTTTGCTTATTGCTTTCTTTATATTCAAAATCCAAAAAAAATCAAATATGTTAAAAGCTCAAAAAAAAATTCCTTCACAAAGTTTGTTTATTTTAGCTATTATGCATACATTTAGAAGCTTTCAATAAATAAAAAAAACTTGCATAAATTCAGTTTATTTCAATTTTACCTTTCACTTCCAAGTTTTCAAAAAATATATACCAAAAAAAAAAGAAGAAAGAAAGGAGAAGAAAAAGGGAAGGAAATTGGGGAGATGGTGCCCAAGAAAATCAGCCTCATCCAAGGGGAAATTGCTACCAACATGGGAGGGGTCCTATATGATCACTCATGGCTATTCGAGCAATGCCTACCGCTTGGTAAATGCCAAAGGGGATGAGGTTTCAGGTCAGTGGAATGCACTTTATCAGAAGAAATTCTATGCATATTTGTCAGTATTTGAGAAGTTTTACTCTTTCTTACTGTGAATTCCAGCGTTTAATGCTTGATGAAAATATTTGAAAATCCTGAAGATAACCTGCATTTTACTTAGACTCATATTCACCAATCATGCCACCACCACTACCCAAGTATGATTTAAGGCTTGGTTCACCTGGTAAAAGGGGAAATTGCATGCCCCATAGACTGGGGCAATTGTTAATTTTATTTTTTTATTTATATTTTTTGGGATTATCTTTCCCTTATTTTTAACTCTTACTTCGTGTCAACTAAGATTTATGAGAAATATACCCCAGACCTAGCATACGTCCCAAAACTGGCTCTGGCACTATACAAACACTTCAAATGAAAAAAAGAAAGAAAAAAAAAAAGAAAAGGGGAAGCAGAAAAGAACAGGGGTAAAAAACAGAAACACCCACCCCTCCCTCTCAAAAGGCTATGAGAGACCAAAAGTTAAACCCCAAAGGGGGTGACACTCTCTACTTTCAGCCTAAAAGCCAAAAAAAATTAGTATATGCCTGATGGGCTATACTTTCCACCCAAAAGAAAAAGAAGTGATGAACAGAAGAAAGCCAGAAGGACCTAGTGAAGTAAGATTTATGCTAGGACTGGGGCAATTTTGAAGTGATTCAAAGAAGATATTACTCTCATCCCCATTCACCCACTCTTTTCCCACCATGATTAAATTAAACCAAGTCTGTTGGCTAGGCAAAATTTCAACCAAGGGTGAACCTTTCCTTACATTTACAACAGCACACACTCTCACATGAGTCTATTCAAAGTCTTGCATATCTGAGGGATGTTTATTTCTTTGATTTTTGGCATATTCATGTGGTTTTCAGCATGTTTAGAGTAACATGATCAAATATTTGAAAACTACTCCACTTGGAAACTCACCCCTCCTCTCTTCCTTCCTCCTCGGCTCCTCCTCCGGTGGTTGTGCGTGTGCGGGGGTTCTTCAGAGGCTCGGATCCGGAGAGTTGCGCCTTGGCAGGCTCGATCGGATCGTCTCTCGGAAGTGGGTCGGTTGTTCGTTCCTGGCTGAGGCGACCGACGGGTCCTCAGGAGGATTCAGGGGTTGTTGTGATCGCCACCTGCTTTTCTCAAAAAGCAGGAAAAGTTGGGGGGGATTTGATCGCCTTCGTGGGGAGTTTGTGGGGTCTCCGCTCTGAGACACGGATATGCCATACACAGAGGTGAAGACAGGGATCCTCTTCTGCTTTGGGAACCTGACTAAAGGAGAATTGGGACTTGAGGTGGGCTAGGGAAGGGCCAGCTAATTGGTTTTAGCCGCCTGGTGGGGGGCGGCTAGTTGGGTTTAGCCGCCTGGTATCTGGTTCAATTTGGGCAGAACCTGGGTAGGGTTTGGTTTTGGTTTTGGCAGAGGTTAAACTGGATTTAACCTGGGTTTTGGAGAGTGGATTTGGAGAGTGGTTTGGTGTAGGAAAGGGGTTTCTCTCTCACTTTTCGCTCAAGAGTTTGAGGTGGTGGAGTGGCTTGATGGTTGGGAATGTAGATGGTTGGGTGTTATTGATGGGTATTGAATGTGTATTGATTCATTTTGAATGTTGGTTGCCCCCCCCCCTATTTATAGTAAAAACGAGGTATGGGAATGTCCACTGGACAATAGATCAAAATGGGTAATAACATGCTTGATTTGACCTCCCCTTAGATTTTTGTTCTCTGACAGTGTCCAGGTGAGGGGCGGCTAATGGTATTTAGCCGCTCGGTGAGAGGCGGCTACTCTCAAGTAGCTGTGTCATGCCCTAGGGCGGCCGTCCCCGAGACGCGGCAATATATAAAGTATCAGCTATCAAGTACAAGAGGTCAATAATGACTCCAATAAATAACACACAAGCTGGCAAACCAATGATAACTGATAACTCAACTAAAAAGCGGAAGCATAAAATATCAATAAGTCTGTAAACCAAAAATATCATTATAGACTCAAATACACAATCAATGTCCTGTGAGAGCCAAGTCTAGTCCAAATAAAATACAACATGTGCCACATGCACGATTTACAATACATAAAATAACTCTAGGACTATTGACAGCCTAGCCCTCACAACCCACCGGACAGAACGTTCCACGCACATAAGACCACGCCACGGGAAGCTCCAACTCCATGCCCAACACTGCCTCTGAAAAGAAACAGTATGCGAGGGGTGTGTCACGCCCCAGGGCGGCCGTCCCCGAGACGTGGCAATAATAAAATATCAGCTATCAATACCCGAGGTCAAATAAATACTCCAACAACAACACACAAGGTGGCAAAGCAAGGATAATGATAACTGACTGAAAAGCGGAAGCATAATATAAACAATGTCTGTAAATCAAAAACATTATTACAGACTCGAATACACAATCACTGTCCCGTGAGAGCCAAGTCTAGACCAAAGAAAATACAACCTGTGCCACATGCACGATTTACAATACATAAAATGACTATAGGACTGCTGACAGCCTTGCACTCGCCACCCGCCGGAAGAACGCTCCACGCCCATAAGACCATGCCACAGGGAAACTCCAACTCCACGCCCAACACTGCCCCTGAAAAGAAACAGTATGCGAGGGGTGAGCTACAAGCTCAGTGAGTGGCTGGAAACCAATCACCATACAACAGTTCAATACATAAGCACTTTCCCTTCAAGGAAAACATGGGTGGAAACCCATGGATAACAGGTGACCAACCTCAGCCTCACCCTCACTCCCGGAGGGAGACACTTGGGACTTTTGGGGAGAGACCATACCGTTGGTCGAGGAGACCCGGGATTACTGCTCTACACAACACTACTGGATCATCTACATCGAGTTAACCGCCCAACGATGTCTTTCAACATCGATTCACAACCGGACCCAACAACTATGGGAACGGACGAACAACGAATGGGTCACGCGGCGATGTGTCTTCACCTCATCCTCACCCTCACCCCTTAGAGGTGACATAGGACTTTTGGAAGAGACTTAGACTGCTCTACACCCTTGGTCCACCGATAGCCCTTTCCCCACGTAGCCTCTACCTGGTATACTCCCACGATCAGTACGCTTCCGAACGCATCGGTGGTACCTACGGATGGGAGCCCTCTGTCAGGACAGCTTTAACGCCGGGGAGTTCCTACATCGGATCCAACGAAGGGGAGAATGATTCCACGCTCGCAATATCATTCGTTAACCCTCTCCCGGGTAGCCTCTACCTGGTATACTCCCACGATCAGTACGCTTCCGAATGCATCGGTGGTACCTACGGATGGGAGCCCTCTGTCAGGACAGCTACAACCCGGGCCTCTTCAACACGGATGACATTGGGAGTAAACATTCCATGTTCGCAAAGCGAACCCAATGGAAAACAACTACTCTCGATAATCACTTATCGAGATATCGAATACTACTGTACTCCCACACCGTTGCGTCGCTCAGACACAAAGGGGTTGCCTTTGCTCTCACATAGAAATAATCCCATAAGCTAATGAATCCTCCTGAATTCCAAATGAGTGCATCGCTCGGATGCACGGGGCGATTGCATCGCTAGCACACTAACTAATAAGGTACAACCCGACAGCGGGTCATACCCACGCCTATTTCAGATAGGCCTAATTAGTTTTAACATGCGCATATATTTTAGAGGAGAATTTAATCTTAGTTGTGTGCATGAACCATATGCACGATCACATATCAATTAATCATAGGGATACTCCCTAATCATATATTTACATCATAATAAATCATACAACATGCATACATGGTCATTAATCACATAAACATACAAAATATACTCTAATATCCGTTGGATATCGCCAACTTAAAAGAAAGGGTCAAGCGCGATCTCGCGCACTAACAGGTGCATGCCAATATTCCAAACGAACCTGAGTCGAGTAGGAAATCGCCTCTACTTACTCAGTTCGTTCAGAGGGAGAGGGCGAGAGAGATCATCATCTCATGAAGCTGGTCATAGCTTTGCCCCATTAGCATGGGCGCAACAGCTACACCACGCCCTCGAGTCTTATCGCAAGGGAATATCAGGCAGGTACCCGTTATTAACCCAGACTTAATCATACTGTATATTCCCATTAATATGGTGGGAGTAGCATTACAATACTACCTAAGACATGCCATATTCTATACATCCATACACATTTACAACATACATGCCCATACTAGAGGGGCTCATGCAACACAATCATTCATACATGAATACAATACATGTATATAAGCCTAGCATGCAAGATATCTACATATTATAGCTTAAGCATGGCCATACTACTTATCTACACAAGTAGTATAGCTAGGGGGGCCCCATCGATGCGCGACGCGCGTCTACGCGCGTCGAGCGCATCCCGAGAGGGGGGGGATTGGATCGAACCACTCACCATACAACCCGGGACCTCGCGCATCCCATCCGACGAGATCTGCAAGGTAGGGGCATCAAATTTGGTGAGTAACATCACAATTTAACACTTAGAAATCATTAGAAATACCAAAGACTTAGACATGCACGCATACGGGCTCGCACGCATGCGAGCACGCGCGTACGCACGCATGCCCGGGTGCCCCAGCACCTACCCGAGCCCCTGGGCAGCCCCGCGCATGCCCCAGCACGCGCACGCACGCGCGCGCACGCGCGCGCGCGCACTGGTGCCCAGCCGCGCGCCCAGGCACATGCCCAGGCGCACTGCCCCGCCCCCGCGCGCACCCCCGCTCGCGCCAGCGCCCGCGTGCACCCACGCGCGTCTGCGCGCCCGCCTGCGCCTGCCAGCGCCCTCCTGCGCGCGCCCAGCCTTCCCTAACCCCTTTTAACCCCTCCTCCACACTTCTCACTCACCCTAAACCAATTACCTAGCATGCATGACCTCCCCACAACCCCCTAAGCCATGAAAAACCAAGAAAAGAAGGGGAAGAGCTCACCTTGGGAGGGGGGATGAAAGGGGGAGATTCGGGGGCCCTCGATGCACCCGCGACCACCTCAACCACCACCACCACTACCACCACCTCCACAGCCCTCCTCAGCCTCCTTCTTGGCTGAAAATCAGGGGGGGGGGGGGAAGGGCATGAGAGGGAGCTTGAGAGAAGAGAATCAACAACAACAACAACTACTTGCACAAACACTCACCATCACTTCCTCCTCCACCTTCTCCTTCTCTTTGAGGAAATAACACAAACACCTTGGGGGAGTGAAAAGAGAGGAAGAGAGACCCAAGAATCCCACGTGGGGAGTGGGAGGGAGAGAGAGAGAGATATTTTGGGCAAATAAATATCCAAAGGAGGGATACAAATGACCAATTCATCCTTGACTAGAAATTCTGTACATGCTTCACTAGAACAGCCATAACTTCCTCAATATAGCTCCGAATTGCACAATTCAAAGTCTGTTGGAAAGCCAAGAAGATTATCTACAACTTTCATGTTTATGCCAAGATCAAATAATCCCTCCAGCTATTCCGAAATGAGAGCTAAACATTGAACAGGGCTGCTGCCAGAATTTTTCATCCCGGGGTATACTTGAAAAAATACCCATAACTTTTACTACATAAATCCAGTTGATCTAATTCCAATTTTGTACGAAAGCTAACTCAAAACTGAGTATCTCATAATAAAATCATATTTAAACCTCTTCATCTTGGATTTTAACAAAATTAAATCCAAATACCAAATCGGAAATACATAACTTCTAGGAGAAAAATTATGTTGCCAAATTTTCAATCAGAGTGCTCCAAATGACACAGGCACAACAGGTGAGCTACAAGCTCAGTGAGTGGTTGGAAACCAATCACCATTACAACAGTTTAATGCTAAGGCAATTTCATGGGTGGAAACCCAATGGATAACAAGGTCACGCGGCAGCACGACTAACCTCACCCTCACCCTCACTCGTGAAGGGAGACTCTTGGGACACTTGGGGAGAGGCCCTACCGTCGGTCGAAGAGACGCGGAATTACTGGTCTACACAACACTACTAGATCATCTACATCGAGATAACTGCCCAACGATGTCTCTGAACATCGATACGTAACCAGACCCAACAACTATGGGAACAGACGAAAAATGAATGGGTCACGTGGCGACGTGACTTCACTTCATCCTCATCCCTCACCCTCACCCCTAAGGGTGACACAGGACTGTTGGAAGAAAACCTTTTGTTCTACACCCTTCATCATCCGGTAGCCCTCTCCCGAGCAGCCTCTACCTGGTATACTCCCATGATCAGTACATCTGCCAAACGCATCGGTAGTACCTATAGGTGGGAGCCCTCTGTCAGGACAGCTTTAACGTCGGGTAGCTTCAACACGGATCCGAAGAAGGGGAGAACAATTCCACGCTCAAAAAATCATCCGGTAGCCCTCTCCCGCGTAGCCTCTACCTGTCGGCCTTCCACGATCGGTACATCAGCCAGATGCGTACCGCGATACGCATCAGTAGCACCTACAAGTGGTGGCACCCAAACAGGACAGCTTCGACGCTGGGGTGTTCGACGCACGACAATGTCGGGAGGAAACACCCCACGTTCGCAAAGCGAACCCTATGGGAAAGTCAACTACGCTCGATAATCACATATCGATGATATCGAATACTCTTGTACTCCCACACGGTTGCGTCGCTCAGACACAAGGGGTTGCCTTTGCTCTCATGAAGAAATAAGCCCCCAAGGCACATAACCCAACAGGCGGTTCATACACACGCCTAGCACGGGTAGGCCTAGCTTAATGCCATAACTACCGGCTTAACAAAACCGATAAGATAATGAATTCTCCTGAATTCCAAATGAATGCATCGCTCGGATGCACGGGGGCGATTACATCGCTAGTGCTCTAATTAATAAGGTACGACCCGACAACGGGTCATACTCACGCCTATTTCCGATAGGCCTAATCAATTTTAACATGCCCATAAATATCTAGGAGAATTATATCTTAGTTATGTACATGAACTACAAGCACGATAACATATCAAATAATTATAGGGATACTCCCTAACATGGATAAACAATATATATACCATGCATGGGCTAAATAATATGCATACAAGCCTACAAGCATACCTCATGTAAGCATATAAGCATACCTCATACAAGCATACTAGTATTCAAGCATATACCCTAAAATGCGTTGGATATCACCAACTTAAAAGGGAAGGGTCAAGCGCGATCTCGCGCACTTACAGGTGCATGCCAATATTCCCAAACGAACCTGAGTCGAGTAGGAAATCGCATCTACTTACTCACTTCCCGCAAGAGGGAGGGCGAGAGAGAGGGAAAGTCTCATCCTCTTTGGAAGCTGGTCATAGCTTTGCCCCAACAAGATGGGTGCAACAGCCATACCACGTCCTCCAGTCTTATGACCAGGGGATATTAAGTATGCACCCGGTTATTAACCCAAGTTTAATCATGCTAGATATTACTAACATAGGGAGGTAGTACTATAAATAGAGACTACCTAAGGCATGCATATTCTATACATTCATATTAACACACATCACGCATGCCCATGCACGAAGGGCGCATGCAAACATAATAATTCACACATGAATATGATACATAAGTAAGTATATGGTAGAAAAGGGGGGTTCTACACAATATACAGGCTATATTAACCTAACATGCAAATACTTAGCATATTATGGGTTAGACATGACCATACTACTTATCTAATTAAGTAGTATAGTCAGGGTGCCCAACGGATGCGCGACGCACGACTACGTGCATCCAACGCTTCCCGAAGGGTTGGATCAAACCACTCACCTAACGACCCATTCATCGCGTGTTCCGCCAACGAAGGCTGCAAAACACAACCAATAATGCTCAATTAAAATATGGAACCTCCTGACACACATATAATTCTACTTCATGAAGACCCTAACTTCTGATAGTTTCCATAACATGCATAACAACTCCTTGACACACAATCGAGCAAAACTGCTAAACCTGCTACTACCAGCCCTACTATTTGATCTCCACAGCACCAAATACATATCTCAAAATTATGAATTAAATCATACACATTCTCTGATATGCTGGGATCAAATCCATGAAGACATTATAACCTAATTTTGCCTCTACAAGCCCGAAATAAATTATTTCCAGAAGCAGGTCAATTCCTACACGAATCTGGACAAGCCATGCAAAACAGGTTCTAACTTACACCACAGATATCATAATGACCCCAAATTTCATATATAATAACTAGACACATAGATGATCATATCATATGAAGACATAATCCTAAAAAAGTGTCTGTAAATAGTGGATTCACTGAGATCTTTAAAATACAGAGTGCTGCCTTACCAAAACAGGGGGAGGGAAATGGGGAGATGTGGGGTTCTTGACACACCCACGACCACCTCAACACCACCACCTCATCAGCATTTCCTCAAGCCCTTCATGACAGAAAACAGGGGTGCAAAGGGGGCATGAGAAGGGGATAGAGAGAAGAGAAACAACAACAACAACAACACATACTCACCCTTTCTCACTCTTTCTTGTGCTTCTTCTTCATCTTTTCCTCCATTAACAACACACACAAAAAAATAGAGAGGGAGAGGGAGACAAGAGTGAGAGAGAGTGAGAGATTTCCACACAAAGGGGGCTTTAAATGGAAATAAAGTGAGTTGGTGGGGGGGGGGGGGGACAAGACCAAATCGTCCCTGACCAGAAATTCTTGACAGGCTTCACTAGAACAGCCATAACTTTCTCAATATAGCTCCGAATTGTACAATTCAAAATCCATTGGAAAGCCAAGAAGATTATCTACAACTTTCATGTTATGCTCAGATTAGATAACCCCTCCAGCTATTTCAAAATGTGAGCTAAACATTGAATAGGGCTGCTGCCAGAATTTTCTCATCCCCGGGGTATACTTGAAAAAATACCCATAACTTTTACTACATGAATCCAGTTGATCTAATTCCACTTTTGTATGAAAGCTAACTCAAAACTGAGCATCTCATGATAAAATCATATTTAAACCTCTTCATCTTGGATATTAACAAAATTAAATCCAAATACCAAATCGGAAATGCATAACTTCTAGGAGAAAAAAATTATGTAGCCAAATTTTCAATCAAAGCACTCCAACTCCTGTAGGTAGCTAAAAGCTAAAATTTTAGCGACTCCGATCGAAAAATAAAGCTCCAAATGACACAGGCATAATAAGCCGCCCTCATCATAACCTGCCATATGTCCCATCTCTGACAAGCGGTGGCTTGGGTCGGTTATAAAGGATGAACCGACTGAGATGGGGTGGCTAGAAGGGACAGTCTGCCGCAATCATGCTTGCTTTACGTCCCATCCAGGAAGGCGGTTTGGGGTCGGTCAGGGGGGCGGCTAGTTGGAACTAGCCGCCTGGTATGGGGCGGCTACTCTCAAGTAGCCGCCCCTGTCCAGGCTCTTAGATATTTCTAAGTGTTGGACTAGGGTTTCTGGTTTTGGTTTTCGAGGGAGTTTTCTATTTTGATGTCCAAACGTGGTTCTTTCCAATATTACTTGAAGTAAATTTCCTTTCTTTGGACGGTCAAAATTAGGGTATCTACAATGGGTGATCACAAGGTGCTCTCCCTTAAATTAGCAGCATGCCTTGATTAGAATGATTAAAATTTTGCCCCCCATGCTCATTTACAAATTGCTCCTTAATGCTTCTCAAGAAAAATTGTCCTACCTCTCTTTTCTCGACATCACACAACATATTCTACCTTCATACATATCACAACACGCATGTGTTAAACTCGAACCATGATGAAATGCATGTAAAAGTTGTCCTTCTTTAACTCATATGCTCTGCTCCAAACAAATCACATCACATGCATGCAATCCAACCATGACAACACATGCAAACTTTCAAACTCATGCTAGTTCAAATCCCACCGTGACAAAACACGCATGCAAAAACAATGCTTTCTAAAAATCCATGCTTACATTTACACTCAGAATATAAAACATGCTTGTTTAAATCCCACCATGATGCATATGCATACAAGACATCCCTTTTGAACGAAGTTCAATTCTATCAACAATGCATGTACTCACTGCCAACTTTTCAAACACACCTATGTCCAAGTTTTCAAACACACCTATGTCTACTTACTTGACTACACACCACTCTCTTGAAGTTTTATCACATTTCCAGTACAATTCAGTTTAAATTTTCTCAGTTCTGGTTCTTTTCCAGAATCTTTGTCTCTTGAATGATCCATTCACCAAATCAACACATTTTACTTGCTTTATGTCCGCGACATCCCCTTGATTCACTGAGTTACCCAAGCACGGGTACGGTAGGCACAAGGAAACTGATGCCAGGCTGCTCCATGCACGATGGCTAAGAACCCCGTCCGAGGGTTGGATCACTCGCTTTTTTACTTTTACTCACTCTCCCACCTAGATCAGTCTTTAGATGACTATTCTAGTCAAAACCCAGCCTCTGATGACCTAAATTAAATCCCTGAATGGTATTGGTCATGAGATCAAGACTTCTTGAAGGTCGGGCCGGCCAAAATAGGGGTCTCTTTTTTCTTATCATCGATCGAATCGAAGTCTTCTCGCTCTGCGCAAAGACACTGTCCGATGAGGGACCGTCTAAAGAAAAGAAATCTACTTCAAGAAGTATTAAAAAATGACCACATTTGGAAATCGAATAGAAAACACTTTACAAAGGAACAAAAGAAGAAACCCTGGCCCCAAACACTTAGAAAATTTAATAGCCAGAAATATGTCGGCTACTCCAAAGTAGCCGCCCCTCCTCGGACGGCTAAATACAACTAGCCGCCCCTTAAACCGCCCCCAACCGCTTCCCTTAGATGGGACATAAAGCAGCATTCAATGCTGATGATTGCGGCGGTTTGTTCCAATTAGCCGCCCCTTCTCTGACGGTTCAACCTTAGTAACCACCTCAAGCCACCGCTTGTCAGAGATTGGACGTTTGGCAGGTCATCATACCGGCGGCATCTCTTAACTAGCCGCCCCTCCCTGGGTGGCTAATTAAAACTAGCCGGCCCAGCCCGGACGGTTGAATTAGGGTAACCGGCTCTCACCTGAACTCATCCATAAAGCATAAAGCAACTTTACTTAGGTATGAAGTTACTTAGCCACACCCTCTTATCCAACCCATGCTATTACCCAATGGACCATTGAGTGCGTCTTTTTGCAATCATGGTTACTTAGCCTCACCCTCTTATCCAACCCATGCCATTGTCCAAGGGGTAATCCTATGATCCCTTTTCTACTATAAAAGGAGGGGTAGGGGTGAGAATCAAAAGCTGGACAATTTCATTTGAAAATTGTGTTGGAGAGAAAGAGAGAGGGAGAGAGCCTTAGTTGAGAGAGAAGGAAAGCCATTTTCCACCAAATTCCACTCTCCATAAACCCCCGCTCTAACCATTGTCCTAAACCTCTCTTAGCCCTAGCCAAACAAATCCAAATTCCTATCTAGGTGCTGCCCAAATCTAGAAGAAGAAACCACCAACACCACTTTCAATCCTCACTACCACCACCCTAGCCAAAGCCAAAACACTTCCCTACCTAGGTTATACCCAAATCCAGAAAACCAAGAACCAGGTACCAGGCGGCTAGTCCAAACCAGTCGTCGGACCCAGACGGCTAGGTTCAAGTAACCGGCGGTTTACTATTATTTCTATATTTATAATTACTTGCTTTATTTATCCGCTTTATTCATATATCTGCTTTTCGACCAATACTCGACGTTTCAACTAGAGGCGGCTAACACCCCCCTAGTTGAATTCTGTACGGTGGTCACTTTCTTCTTTTTACAACTTTTATTTACTTCTGCTATATATCTGCTTTTCGACCAATACTCGACGTTTCAACTAGAGGCGGCTAACACCCCCTGGTTGAATTATGTACGGTGGTCACTTTCTTCTTTTTACAACTTTTATTTACTTCTGCTATATATCTGCTCTTCGACCAATACTCGACGTTTCAACTAGAGACGGCTAACACCCCCCTGGTTGAATTCTGTACGGTGATCACTTTCTTCTTTTTACAACTTTTATTTACTTCTACTATATATCTGCTTTTCGATCAATACTCGACGTTTCAACTAGAGGCGGCTAACACCCCCCCTTGTTGAATTCTGTACGGTGGTCACTTTCTTCTTTTTACAACTTTTATTTACATTTGCTATATATCTGTTTTTTGACCAATATTCGACGTTTCAACTAGAGGCGGCTAACACCCCCTTGTTGAATTATGTACGGTCGTCATGCTTACATTCCCTCCCACCTGTCAATAGCCCCTTTTTCAAGTTCTTATCTAGCAGAAAGGATTCCCCGTTTTCATCTCTGTGTGCGAGTAGCTCAGAGAGGAGAACTCACCCAATTTCCCAGCGAGGTGATCAAAAGCAACACCAATTTTTCTTGATTTTTGAGAAAGTAGGTGACGATCACAACAAAACCCTGTCTTTCTGAGAAGCTGTCAGGCGGCTCAGAAATGACTCTCCAGGCGGTGATCTGATCAATCGCGAGATGGACCAGGACCAAGTTCCCAGAACCTCCAAGTTTTACATACCGACAATACTACTTTTTTTTATTTGTGTTACTTCTGATTTTTTTTAGACGCAGCTATGGTCGTGGGAGAGATTACACGTGGGACGACCGAACTTACGTGATCTGAATTTTGTTCTTGTAGATCGACCTTTTGGAGCAAGGTAATGTTTATATTTTCATCGTCTTTTGTCAATTCATAGAAGATCATATTTAATTAAATTCCTTATTTCAGGTGGAAGGTGACTCAGAGGTTTGATGAAAATTCACGTGTTTTGATATACTATAGGGCACAACTGGACTATTAGCTTCAGTAGCAGGTGACTATACAATTATTATTATATTTCACACATGATATATTCTATGTTGATTGTGATACTAATTATAAATTTGATTTTTGGTAGGTTATATGGCAGCCTTATGCTGGGACATATGAGACACTACCACCGGATTGTAGGGATCAAATGGAGTTGTGGTTGACTAGAGTCCCACTCATTTGCTTTGATATCGTGGAGATGCATGTACCAGATCAAATCGCATGTCAATTTGGATGGCATCGGGATAAACCATCTGATGTAGAGGCCATCGACCAGGTAAACAGACGAGGTAGACAGGATGTCAATTGGATGGTTTTTAACGAGACTTATACCGAGCATTGGGACCAATGCTTGGATCACATCCACCAATTCTCTCATATCTGGAGTTCGAAGAGATATATGGGAGTAGTACTGGGAGAGAATAGTTAAATATATCACACCTCCACCAACCCCACAATACCATCCAGGCTTTGTCGCACCACATTCGGTAAGAATTTTAAACGCGTGTTACATTTTTAGAAAGTGATAAATGATTTTATAACAACTTATCATATTGAAACTTTTGTTAACAGGGGGAGTTACACAGAACATTAGTGAGGTGCTTGCAAGGCGGTTGGTGTTATACCCCAACTGCGATGAGTGGGGTTGTATAATTGCTGTGGCAAGTGACTATGTAGAAGCGATGATGAGAGATAGAGAACAACCTTCGAGTACCTCCAGTGCGTCTACAGATGCTGATAATTCTGAAGATGTCGTAGATGATAGTTTCGCTCACACTGAATTCATAATTCATGAGTTCTTCAATGATGTACGACTCGAGACAGAAACCGATGAGCAGCCACAACAACCAGCCCCAGTTTTCAGATCAAGCTCTAGAGATGACACTCCAGACATATATTCGTGGACCACGCAGGGTTTGGTGTACTTCTACTACTGCCAGTCCAGGATCGGGCGAACAATTTACCACTCCGCCACAATCAGGTGTGCCATCCACAGCAACTGACGTACCCTCTTCATCAGCACCTCCTGCTCCGAGAAAAGCTAAAAAGAAAGGATTTATGAAAATATTTGGATGATTGTATTTATGGGACGTAAGACATGTATTTATGCATTTTCATTTGTGTTTATTATATTTATGCATTTTCATTTGTGTTTAGAAACAGGAGTCAAGTGATTGTAATGGAACTTATGTTTTATTTCCTGAAAGTTATTTTATGTTCAAGCAGGAATTTTCATACAGGTGAGAACCAACAATTTGTACAAAAAAAAGGATTTACACTGGAAACAGTATATATATAATCCGTCTACGACGGATTATATATATATCGTTTCTTGGAGACGGATTAGATAGTGTAAATCCCCACTAATGGGTCAAAACACCGGAGACGGAAGTGTAAATCCCCACGGATGGGATTGAAACACTAGAGACGGATCCAGTACAAAATTTCAATGGGCTAGTTTTTGCAAATATTCGAGTGGCGGGGCTATTTTTGCAAATATTCAATTTATGGGGGCTAAAAGTGCTAATTACCTTTTTTTTTTATTGAACCCAGGTATTCAAGATTTGTATAATTTTCTACGGTTTTGAGAATAAGTTTGTAACAACTGCATATTTTACATAATTATATATTATATATATTTATATAGAGAGAGAAATAATAATTTATTATTTTTGTGCAGTTGTTTAGATAAAAAGGTTGGTATATTATTTCGTTAGATCTTGATAGGGGTTGTTAGTCTGTTAAATGGGCCTGTGAATCTAGTTACTGGGCTTTAATGGAGGTTGTTGGTATGTAAATTGGATCTGGGGACCCAGTTGTAATTATTAGATTTTGGGTTAGCCAGGGAAGGACCTGTTTGCAAATTTTAGTTCTATCTAGACCTATCCAAAATTGTCCCTCCAATTTGCTCAATCCGAAATTGTAACATCCCAGATTTTTTTAGGGATTTTGATTGCAAATTAACCTCTTTAAATATCCCTATTATCTCCCACATTAACCCTAATTCGAGTTGGGATCTTGAGGCCATTGTCATTGTCAATTTAGATATGTTTTCATCATCTATTTCCTCTTGAATCTTTTATTTATTTTGGTTCTAGATTGACCATGATCTTAGTAGGTTTCTCTTTTCATGGTGTTTATGTGATTTTGGGTTTTAGATCTTAGATTTGGATGATTGTAATAGAGATTTATAATGATTGGAAAGATGATTGATTAATATATGTTTTGGGTGATTGTGTTATGGAAGAATGTTTTTTTATTGATTATCTTTTGTATTTGGGTGTGGGAGAAAGAGAGAGAGGAGAGAGATGTGGGTATTGGAAGGAGGAGGAGAAGAGGAAAAGAAGTTTCAAAAAAAAAAAAAACAGAGAGAGAGAAGGGGGTTTGAGTCGCGGGTGGGTCTCCGGCTGGTGGTGGGTCATGGTCTAGAGGAGGAAGGGTGATGGTTGTGGTGATGGGTTTGAAGTTTTCATGGTTAGATAGAATCATAGAAAAGGTGGGTGAAGGAGGAAGGAGAAGAAGATGAAGGAGAACGAAATGAAAAATTGGGTTTGGGTCTAGAAATTTCTGGACAGTGGGCCTGGGCCCAACTTAACGGACCAGTGGGCCAATGTGTCATGGGCTTTGGGTGTTCTGAGATTCTGGATTTCTGGACAATGGATTTGGGCCCAACCTAACTGGCCCATAAACCAGTGGGTTGTTCCAGAGGCCTATTGTCCAGTGTGGGTTATTAAAATAAATGGGTTAAAATAAATGGGTGGTTTATTTAATATGGCTTTTTTAATTTTATTTTATTTATTAGAATTATTATTCTATTTCAGGCGTTTCCTATACGAATTAGCCCGGTATTGTGTCACGCATATTGTCGTTGAATCGGATGTGAGTGGACTTGAGTCTCATATGTAGTCTCAAAAGAATATATTATGTATTCATGCTAGGACCATCTATTTTGTGGAATACAACTGCTAGTTTCGATATAAAAATGTGAGCATGCCTTTTATTGAGATATTTATCATGAATTGATTGATATGTTGAGATTTTTGCATGCTCTATTCTTTTGTGATTTTAAAGATATGATAGGTTATCAATGCATCCATTCCATCTAGGTGGCTTGGTCTTGGTGGCTAACGTCTAGGTGGGCGTACGTCTACGTTGCCAAGTCCGAGAATGTAGGACCCAAATCTTTGTGGCTATGTCTACATGGCCATGCCTGTGAAAGGCCCCACGAGCTAGGTGCTCCGAAGATGGACATGCGTGTTCGTGGTGTTGCATGCATCATGTTGGATAGGATTATGTGTGTGTGTATATTATTGCATGTCTTGGTGGCCTTGTTGTATATTTATTTTTTTGATATATTACATGTATGTATAGACATATTACGATATTGATATTTTGAATATAAATGTACTAACGGGATGATGATGGTCCATTCACTGAGCGTGTTGTAGCTCACCCCTCCTTTCCCCTTTCAGATTTGAGGATCGAGTAGTAGCGTTTGTGGATCTCGAAGGTGTTAGCAAGATCAAGTTTGGATCGTCGTCCTTGATCGTCTAGTTTTGCTTTCATTAGGGTGAATAAAACCTTTCTTTGGCATGTAGTAGACTTTCCTTAGCTCTATCAGCCAAACCGTAGAGATTATTACATTTAATAATTATTATGTGTGTAATCATCCAAACATGGGATGAATTATTGATAGATTCTGGTGATGTCTTAAGTAATAATTTATCAGTATAGTTTAGCTAATTATTACATTACTCTGATATTCGAGGTTTATGACACGTGGCGCACCGTCTCCTTCGCCTAATATGGGTGGTGGATTCGGGGGCGTTACAAAGTTACACTTTCCAAACCCTATACCCTATAAGGGGTTCAATTCTATGAGGTGTTTAATGATCTTTTTTCATTCATTGAACCTGAGGACCACGATCTTATGCTAATTGTGTTTAATGAACAAATATTTATATCCTGATGATAAATTGTTGATGAATTTTTTTGGTATGCTCTGTGAATAGGTTGTTAGGAGGGGATTGACAGTTTTTTTATGGGGGGCTATTAATATTTTGCACACTCAAAAAATACTAAAGACAAATATAATCACGTATCAGGTTCTTTCTTTTAACTTCTTGGTTTCACATAACTGTCATACATTCAATAAGAATTTGCGTGCATTTTATCATGCTAATCATTAGAATTCACCTAATGACTTGTGATATTTTTTTATCAAAATTTGAAAAGGGTGAGCAACTAGAGATTATGTTGGATTTTGAGTTCTTGTGAAAGGGTGATTCTAAAGAAGTGTTTGAAAATGGGTTTGAACAGCCTTTGAAGATTCTGATTTTGAAAAAAAAAAATTCGTAAGTCTTAGATTCACAAGCTCGTCGGGCCTTTGGGCGACCATACTTCAACACCATCGCCCAAGTGATTGCCGACCTGGGTTAGTACACATGTCAATTGGTCTGTCGAGCACATCACAGATGGTATGATTTCTCTGACTTTAGCTCGCCGTGGCATCTGGCAACCCAACTTCACCACCATCGCCATAGGGGATGTCGACCTGGGTTTGTACTTTGTATACACTAATAACACAGTCGAATACATCAATGAATGCATGATTCCTCCAATTTTAACTTGCTGGGCCTACGGGCAAGAGCCCACTTCACCTAATAGCCATAGTGGTTGTAACACCTCTGAATCCATGACTCTATTTTGAAGCATGCAATCCAGTTGCGTTAACTTAATTCCTTGAATATCAGAGTTCATTTTTTTTTCTAATGAACTTAAGAAGACATCACCATAATTTATACATCAATTATCAAGACTAAAACCCAACACAAATTCGATATACATCGGGAACAACTGAATTTAAATATCTCCACATATCATCCATATGGGTCTTCTACATGCCAAAGGAATGACCAACACCTTCCACACAATCTAGTGCTTTAAAAATCATTATCTCGATTGCTACTACACGAGATCCATCAATCTAAGTCTTTAATCTGAAAAAGGGAAAATAATGAGGAGTGAGCTACCACACGTTTAGTGAATGGATGTTGGTGTCCCAATAATATAATATGCTTAAAAATAATGACTTTATACAAGTGTCTCGCAAAACATTTGTATAATATTAAAATCTTATGATAAATGTATCATTCAAAACATGCAAGGTGTAAAACTTCTCATTTGAGGAATACATGATGTCATAAAAACTCCTCTAAAAAACATATGATATATATGAATACAACGAACATGCATGCCCGCTTTCTACGGCACCTAGACGCAAAGATTCCACGGCACCTAGCCGCAAGGGCTTCGCTTTGGAAATCGTGTCACCTAGACATAGTTACCTAGACTTGGGTCCATTTTGGATCACAGTCACCTAGACTGAGCCACCTAGGCTGCCTCACCTAGGCGATATGATGCGTGCATGACCAAAACCACTTATTCTTTCATGCATAATTGTATGTGATAGTTAAATAAATCTCATAATTCCAATACATACAACATATACTCAAAATATCAAATTATATGAAAATAACATGCTCATACGCTTCAAGATACATTTCAATATCATAAAAAAATCATGATTCCAACATGTATACGTATATTATGGTTTCAAAATAAATAGAGATATCCACTTACCTCCAGTCCATGCAATACAGACCAATGCACGCACAAACACTACACACTCGCATGTGGAAAACCTAGCATAACAATTATACAATAAATAAATCAGAGACTCATTCAATCATGATCCAGACAACTCGCAACCAGCATTTATCAACACTAGGCCCAATAATCTCAAGAGACTACGCGGAATGAACCCACTGTCCGCTACTCAACTCAAAGGTCCAATGAAATTCCAATTCTGAACAAATATTGAAATATTCATATACTCACAATGATCCGATAATCAATATCCATTTATTTCATAGAGCCCACATAATCGATCAATCCTCGAATAAATACTTAGACAAATCCAATAATCCAAATAACTTAACACAACCAATTTACATCTAAATAACAATAATATCCAATTATTATCAATTGATCCCACTAAACCAAATTAATTGATTTGAAAATCCAATTTTAGTCACCAAGACCAATAAGAACACCAAAACCCACAAATCAAATTATACCCATTAAACATTCATTTAAGATCCCCATAACCTCCAAAATTCATCAGACTCGGTCATCAAGCTAAATATTTACATTATAGAAAACTGCATACGTGTAACTTCGAATTGGATGATTCATGATTCGTTGAAAAGACCTTTTCAAGGCCTATTTCTGTTTGTGAAATAAGTTTTTGCCATAAACTATCCCTTCATGGTCAAAAATGCGATTTAATGTGCAGTTATACCTTTCACTCGAAAATAACCCTTTGATCACTAAAACAAATAAAATCTAATTTGATTATAAGAAATCCTTTGAGATCCATTTAATCTATCAAATCATCATCTAATCAAAATCAATTAAACCCTAACCCTAATCCATCGACTTTCTCCTCCAAACAAGCGGTTGACATAATCAATCTCCTAAAAATAAACTAAAACACCAAACAACAAAAATCAATGGAGAGTGATTTCTCACCTTAACTCTAGGTTATCATCACCCCCTCATACTATATGAAAAGTGAATGCAAAACCCTAGCCCAAAAGTGCTTTTTATATTGTTTTGCCAGACTTACAAAATGTCTCCATAAGTTTTATGGGTTTACAACTAGGTTCCTATCCAATTTACGAACAGGTTCTTGAAGGCTATTAAAAGATGGGTCTTGCTACATGGACCCCAAAATTTGAGCCCCATTGATAAGCCCCAATAGGTGTCATTAATTTATTGGTTTCCTGTTTGACTTTTTTTAAAGGTAAAAAGTGCAGAGAAATACTACCCTTCTTTTATATTTGAATTTTTTATTATAAAAAATAATCCTTCATTAATTGGGATTGAATAACCGCCTCTAGCACTCCTTCTTTGAAAAATTTCTTTTTTACCCTCATAAGGCATCCACTACTTCAAAAATTCATTCCGGCCGGCGTTCTCATCTCCGGCGATCGGCATCACTACCTTTGGATTGCTCTCGTCGCCCTCTATCATATGAGAGGTGGATCGGCTACCTTTCGAGTACTCCTCCAACCTCCATCTCCTTCGACCTCTACCTCCATTTTTTTCAGATACAGATACAAATGAATATATTAGACTTTCAGATACAGATTAGCATATTCATATGAAACAATTATATTCTACCTGTTAATGAAGCATTGTTTAGATGATTAATAAAAATATTTAAATATACATGACAAAACAATTAAATATTATTCAGATACACATTAATCAAATCCATTAAAAAGAAAAATAACAAACAACGCTGGGTAAATAATTCAGATACACGTGTATCTGAAATCTGAAATAACAACTTTACATTAGATACAAGTGTATCTGAAATATGAATATGTTTAAAAATGAAACAATTATGGTTTATATACTAATGAGACATTGTATAGATGATTAATAAAAGTCTTTAAATATAGATGTCAAAAAATAATTAAATATTATTCAGATACACATTAATCAAATCCACCAAAAGAAAAATAACAAACAACAAATTGGGGTGGATAAATAATTAAGATACACATGTATCTAGAATCTGAATTAACAACTTTACATTAGATAACAATGTATCTTGAATCCGAATGAGTTAAATAATGATCATGCAAGGTTAAAAATATACTGAACGACTCAATATGCATACTTATACACATACACAACAACAAAAACGATTATACAAATCGTACTTATTCAGATCTCAAAAATCGTACTGAATAATATTATGCAAGGCTAAAAATTCAGATACAGTGGCAATGTATCTGAATTTAAATTAAATTCGATCTAAAAAATGTATTGATAATTCAAAGATGAATGTAAAATCAGAACAATATGTTTTATTCAGATTGAAAAGCTTAACCTGAATGGATCATCATTGTTTGCACCACAATCAGATCGCAAATAAAAAAAAATTACTAGAGTAATTATAATCTTCTCCTCCAATCCCCACCAAAACTGAATTCGATATTTTTTTCACATATCAATCTGAATAAAAAAATGTAAATCTTATTTTTTTGGTATTCAATTGAATTAATTACTTTAAAAAGAGAGAGAATATCCTAAATCATAATCATCTAGAGATTTAAGGAATTGGTTATGGAAAAAACTTCTCCATTTAGATAGGAAGGGTAAAGCAGGTAATTTAATATTGCCACCTCTGAGGCTTGAGATGAGGTTTATCAATTGGGGCTTAAAAATCATTATTAAAAGATATGCTGGATTTGCAACTAGATCCCTGAGCCCAATAACTTTACACTTAAGCTTAAAAATCTAATTTTTCGAACTCCGAATCTCACCAAATTTCAATCAAAGTTTCTTAAGACAATAAAGATCTCCAGAAAAATATAAAATAAATATGGGTGCTGTTACACCCGGATCCATTTTCAGCCCCAATTCTAGCCCCTATATGCGTCGATAGAAAATTAATGACGCATATACTCACGTTAATAAGATATATGCTTCAAAAGAATTTTTTTATATTTTCTATAAATGCATCCATGCAATTCATTTGAGTATATACTTCATTTTTTATAAAAGCATGTACCTCATTAGATGAGGTATACTATTTTAAAAAAATTCGAAACACATGTAGATTGGAAATGAGGTTGGAAATGGGGTTGGACGTAACATTATCTAATAAATATTTCATTGTCGATTTATAATTATTATAATTATAAATCAAATTGGACTTATTTGGGCTCAAACCAAATTTGAAAAATCATAGAACTTAATTTCAATTAAAATTTTTATTATTCATTTAAAACAAATATATAATGCTGAAAAATACAGAAACATTACAGTGGTTGCCGACCTAGGCTGGTTCACACGCCAAACCCTTAATTGAACAACCATGACTCTAACTCGCCAGGCCTTTGGGCTACCATAATTTACTACCATTGGCAGAGAGAATACTGACCGTGGGGTGGGTTGCCTCTTATTTTAACTGTGCATGAAAGTTGTTTTCATATATTTAAACGGGGTGGGTTTATAGGGGTGCATATGTCGGCCCCCCTTTTCAAAACACCCACCATGTATTGAAAATAGACCTAGTAAATGATAGTGGATAAGATCACAAGTTATATACTTTTCTTTTAGGGGAACTGAATCTAGGGTTTTGGTTCCTTGAACAAGGAACAATAAACCTATTCTAGGGAGACCAATACCTAGGAAGCTAAGATGGCTTTTGTCTCTACTACATATATTGACTGACTCTTGTCACTTCAACAACCAACCCTCGAACCCTTAATTATTTGATTTATTTATTTGTTTTTTTTTTGTTGGGTATTTGATTTATTTGTTATAAGTCTAAGTTCAAATTCTTTTTTAATCGTCACATGATAAAGACAATGACTTTATAGCTCATGCATTACGTAATACAGGAGTCTTTGGAATTTTTTTGATTCCTCCAATTGATGGATGCCATTTTTTTTAGGTCTTGAGTTGATGATTTGTGACATTTGTTGTTGTTTTGTTTACCAAGATTTGACAAAAAAAAGTATGGTTTGAACGACAGTGAACGCTCTTTGCACGCAAGAGACCATTGACAATGTAGTTTGTTTTCATTGATTGTTTAATGTAATAAAAAAAAAGTTAAAGTAATAAGTGATTAACATGTATGGCTTATATGAAATATTATGACCAAATCAATTAGTGTACTGCATCACATGTTTTCAGTAAAAACTAAAAAGACTTTGATGGTCTTTTTAATAACACAGTCAAAATACTTGCACTATCCACGTATAGGGGGTTTAATTTTCAACTGAGGAGGAATTTTTTAAGTCTTGGGTCTTGCTTATGGATGATTTGAACCAAATTCATTCCAACAATTTATAGTAAAAAAAAAAAAAAGTTGTGTGATGGAATGTTATGCGAAGCTATAAAATGTCTAATATAATGGAGTTCCATACAAGGTTGACCCATACGCGAGTTAGGCGGCCGCCTGGGACGCCATGTTGAGTGAAGTTCCTAAATTCTAAAAAAATTTAAATAATGTTAAGACTGTCATGTATACAGTCACTTATGTAGCTTAAATATGTTTTGGATTTTTTTTTGCAAAGCTTATATTTTTCTCATTAAATAGATTTAAAAAAAAATGAAATATACTCAAATAAATTGAATGTGCAATATATATTCTTAAATCATATATTATGATAGTACTGCAAAAATGATTAAGTTGCCTATGCCCAATTTGATCATTGGTGTTACATTGATACACTTATATAATCTTGCCATCCCTTGTTAAGACCCACTAATTAATTACAACTATATACCTTAATAAATTTAAAAAGAATAGGCAACCTCATTTAAAAGTTTATCTCTATGCTTCAAGATATTGTTGGTGTACCATAACCTTATTATTGAGTAGATTGTAATATATATAAAAAGAAGATATCTCTTTGAAAAAAAAAGTCCAACATTGCTAACTATAAAAGATTTTTTCATTTTTTAAAATGGACCACTTGTTAAGTGGTATCTTGAAAAGAAAATGGGCAAGAAATTGCTACCACATGGTCTCTAACTATAGGGTATAGTGTGTGTGTGTATGTATGTATGTGTATGCATATTATTATGTGCACTTTTTACTTGGACACGTAGCACATGAGTGTATGTGCTACAAAATTGAATAGTTGCATGTATTTTGAGATATTGTAACGATATGAGAATTACATAATTAAAGTTTAAAAAATCTATAATATCCAATACCTATGATATCAAATGAAAGACTCCAACCCTTCAAAAAGACAGATCCCTAAAAGTTTTATATAATATCATTCAAACTACATAATTGTACATCAATTTTCAAACAGTTTCACAGATATTTTGAAAAATCTCTGAAATTATTATACATAGATTTTTCACAGTTCTGTTATGGTTTGAAACCAAGATCCATTAGTAAATTGGTTCTCGCTTTAACGAAAGCGATTACCGCACCCCAAAAGGCCAAAACTTCCCATATTCCTTGTTTTTTATTCAACATGCAGCTATGTCAATATCAATTTAAACCATATTAACACTATGATTAAGACCTTGTACACATTTGTTTTCCCTTCCACGCAACCTTAGAATCAACCATTTTAGAGCCATGCAAGTTGATTTATCCTCTGTGTTTCTTCGACTACCTATTTTTCCTCTCCATAATAAAATTTACTCAGAACACCACATTCATGAAAAACTCAATCTTCTGATATTTTTTTTTTTAAAGTTAGGCATCTTCAACTTAATGTGGATATAAATCATGTTGTCAATTTATGGTGTTCCAATCATCTTGTCACCTCTTTCAGTTCAATCTCTCCTTGGTTAGATTTTCAGTTCCATATGTTTCTGTCTGTTTCAATACCCAACTTATGGACTTAATACAAAAATTCCTGCATGTGTTCACTGGGACAAGCCTTGTACCTAACTACTAGACTTGGTCAAAGAGCATCAGCCACGGCTTCTCTCTTTGTGAATGACCTAGTCATATTCATTGATTACTACTAACATTGATCAACATATATAGAGGAAAACTACATATGAATAGTAAATAATATTGTATGACTTTTTCAAACCCTCGTGTTGAGAAATTATGCTGATTATAAATGATGGCTTGAAAACGTCATCACTATAGTTGTGTGTAGATCATGCTCTCTCTTCACTAATAAGCATTAGACATACCAGGCTCGCAATTTTTTTTTTTTTTGGTAATCTTTCTCATTTTCTGTTTTAATCGGATTATCTAGAAAAATTATGTACGTTTGGAATCATCATTCTTGGATGTCTCGTGCAAAATTTCATACATTACTCCTCCCCATGGAATCTATTAGAGCTAGATTTTTGCAGAATAAGGAATTCTCATCATTATACAAAATGATTCTTAATAACAAACACAAAAACAATATTTGAATCAACTATTCTTTCTCTTTCGTTTTCATAAGGTCTCTCAAGCAACTTTTTTGTTCCCTTTAATTAGAATTGTTTAGTTAGATATAAAACAATGCATACTTCCATATTGATAAGAGGGACATGAGTTTCATTGTATCAATCGAATAGCTAATTGTCCACTTAAGGTGGACTGAATATGTTTCTAAAATATTAATTGACACTTATATTTCATGTATTCTATATCTCTCCTCACCATCCCTTCCAACTTTATGAAAGATATTTTTTAATAAAAAATCTTAACATGACCTTCAACTTGTAACTCAGTGATTGACAAGAAAAATTACAACCAGATCATGGGTTTGATACAATGCATACTTCCATATTGATAAGAGGGACATGAGTTTCATTGTATCAATCGAATAGCTAATTGTCCACTTAAGGTGGACTGAATATGTTTCTAAAATATTAATTGACACTTATATTTCATGTATTCTATATCTCTCCTCACCATCCCTTCCAACTTTATGAAAGATATTTTTTAATAAAAAATCTTAACATGACCTTCAACTTGTAACTCAGTGATTGACAAGAAAAATTACAACCAGATCATGGGTTTGATATGAAGATCGATAAATCACTGATCGATTGATCTCATATAATAAAATTATAAACCAAAAAGCCATGCACACAAATATGACAATGGCCAGAGTAGTAGTATAATACAAACTGTTCTCATTTAGAGAATTGACAGACCAACTAATTAAGATGAGCACATGTTCTCTCTCTGGTTCTTTCCATCTTTTTCTTTGTCGGTGAGATTTGTTGTGATTGATCACTTTCATTAAACTTAAAAAGAGAGATCACATAAAATAAGATTGTGATTACATCTCTAAAAACATGCTAAGACAACAAACCATGACCACCAAAGTCAAATACTCTTTTCTCCAACTACAAACGAACATGTCACCATCCATTGATTAGAACCTAAATATGAATTCATCCAAGTGTGGAATCAATCATATATACATCCCCATTTAAGAAACTCAATTATTCAAGTTGTTCTTCTGATCTGTGTTATTTAATTTCAACGCGGAAATGTATAGGGTGGTACTGTAACAACTCATGTTCTTGATAGTGAAACTTGAAAAAAAGAGTAGAGTTGAGGGTTTATAGCCAAGAGAGGCATGAGATAGGATACAGTCAGTGATAAAACGTCTGTGAGACTAATCAAAATGCATCAAGGCGGTATAAAATATTTCTATATAAATTTCAATGTAAGTGAAGGTAATTTTACGAAAAGAAGGGATCAACCAGGGTCTCACACGCATGTCCAGATAATCTATAAAATCTCACATGTTAAACATAAGTCAACCCTTGATTGGAGACTGACACAAATTAATGGTATCCAACACTAATTGAATCACATCTCCAACGAAAATGATTTTTGTCACTTACATAGTATCTTCTTATTAGATGACACATGAATCATCTATGTCAAGTTTGGATTCCATCAAGTTTCGTTAATATCCAAAAAATAATTGACTATGTAAGTTTTGTAATAGTTTTGATCATATGTCAAACATGGATTAGAGACTGATAATATCTGATGGGATCTAATCTAAACTCATAGTCTTGTAACTGGATGCACTAAAACATTCATTCAAAGAAATTGAATTGGAACCATTAAGAAGGCAAAAACCCCACCCACCAACTGAACTTTTAAGTGTTTGGGCAATTCAAAGAGAAAGATTGGAACTGTGTGTAGAGAGGGTCTCTCTTTAATTTTTTTGATTGCCAACTAAGTTAAAAGGATGAGGAACAGCATTGACAGGCTATAGAAAGGCTATGTGTGGTGTTGGCAGTGACAGAAAGGTTGTTCTTGAATAGCAATACCTATAATTGTTTGTAGGGTTTGCTATCATAAAGTTTACAGGAATATAATACATAATAATACAATTTTGGAGAAGGTTTGTAGGGGGCCCACCAATAATTCCATGGGTTTATGTAGACGACCCTTCACTTCCATTCATGCCTTCAATTCTGTTGTCCGGTCACACACGTGCTGTACACGTGTGAGGAGTGCCCATGGAATCTTCAGGTAGATCCAACCATCCCTCACCTACCTTTTTTTTGTCACACATCTTAGATGAGGTTTTCTTATAAATTTTTTTTATTTTAAATCTTGCATCTTATGTTAAATTGAAGACATATTAAGGTGTGCGATCTGTGTTTGGAACTGCATTCATTGTTTCAGCTTTCATAGAAAGCAGTGATTAGAATTTTTTCTTTTTTTTTTCCCTATGTTTTTTTCTAGAAAACGATAGGGCTTGCTACTATCACTTCTATTAAGAAAGGTGATTAGAATTGTTTAAGTAGAAACTCACTTCCCACAACTATATATGCACGTCCCTTATATCATTGTTTTCAATTGATAATTTTGTATGGTTATAATAGTGATGTGTATTGTATGAAGTAAATAATTTTGGATTAAATAAGTGTTTCTCATATATACAGAGTTTTGGAACTAATGTTTTCTTGTAACTAAAAGGATTATCATCCTTAGAATAATCTCTCTCGTATCATGATTTTAAAATGAACATTTTGGGAAAAAAAAAATGTACTTGTGATGTCAACATGATGTTAAAGTGTATGTTTCTAGCAACTTTTTTAAAAAATGGGTTATTACACTATTAGAATTGTAAAATTAAATTTGAGGGATGTACTTAGTTGGCTAATATATTAAATTGAAAAAAAAATTTAAATTTTATATGTTGTTCAGCCATTTAGAAAGAGCCAAGGTTTACAACGTACATGTTGGGAAACAAATTTGTGGAAGTCATCAATAAAACATGAGATCGAATACAAGAACGAAATACAATCACACGAATAATACAAAAATATGTGGCTCGGCCTAGGCCTACATCCATGGGGTAAAAAAAAAATCCACTATAATAGTTGAGAGACAAAAAAATCTTACAAACTCTCTCATGGAGTTACGTTCTCTTGAACCATCTCAACATCTCTCCTATGGATATCTATATTTTGCCTGCCAATGTCATGCCAAGTTTTGCCCTGGAACTTTAGAGAATATATTTATATAGATAAATAATTTCCTCTTCAAATAATCTCTTAACAAACAAATAATCATTAAGATCGATATTAGGAGATTATCTTTAAATGTTAATTAAGATCGAATCTTAATTAACCAACCATTTAGGTGCCTATCCTAATATAGTTTCACCATGACCATCTGATATGATACACCAAATTAAAACATAATTCCAGTAATACAAGCACGTGGAACTAATGATTCACCTGCCTATAATTCATTAAAACACAAATAACATTGAATAATTAAATAAGAAATTTTTTTAAAAAAAAATTTCAAATATTATTTAAACATTTACTGACATGTATCATACAATTTTTTATCAAATTCACCAAAAACAATTATCATACTGGCATTTAAAATTTACTCATAGTAGTTTCACATCATCACGTCTTTGAAAAATCTTTTATGGAAGAAAAATGTTACACTCCATTAATTTCACCGCTTGTCTATGCTTTTTATTTCTCTAAATCATACACCTTATCTAATGAGCTATTTATTTTGATAAAATGTGAAATATATAATTTAACAAATTAAATAATATCATTTATAAAAATTGTGAATTTTTTTTTTTCAAATAGGTATATCATTACAGTGAGTGAAGGAAACTAACGAGATATGTATATAAAACTGCATTTAAGATTGTAAAAATGACTGATTAACAAAGCTCTTTATAAGAATGTCCAAATGGAATTCTAATTAAAACACAGAAAAATAAAAACCATAATAAATTGCAAAAACACGAAATATAAAAATCATTAAATTTATTTTGAGAACTTCAAATGGACTGTTGCATCACCAACCAAAATTAGATCAAAACAGTAGATGAAAAAGTGAAAAATAACTATAATAAATCACAAGGGAACGAAATTAAAGTTAGGCAAAGGGAGGTATGTTTGAGCATCAGCGGAATCACAGGGTGTATTTGTCGGATGGTGGGGGGAAATGATAACAATATTAATATTATATCATATCATATGTAACACATTTGATAAGACAGCAATATGTGTGTTTAGATAGCTATTACAACCCTATTATATGGTTTTCACTTGATGAATTCTTCTTTCTCTTCAATGTCTGCATATGACTCATTGAAAGAGGGTTTGGTTGCTGACTTTTAAGGTGGTTTTCTTGGATCTCTCTCTCTCTCTCTCTATAGAATAGAATAAAATAGAATAGAATAGAATAAAATAGAATAGAATAGAATAGATCGGCAGTTGTTGATTGCACGTGTGACGACCACATCATGCACGTGGAATGCAATTTCTTTTTCAATGTCTCCTCAAGTGGGTGGTCAAATGTAGGACATTAGGTGCCTTGTTTTGAAAGAAATTCTTCCCTGTGTTACATGGAATTGCATGTCCCGTGATAGTCACGGGAATAGGGACTGGAATAGGCTTTTTACTTGGTTGCAATTCATTTGTTTGTTTGTTTAGGGCTTGTTTGATAAGAGAATAATATTTTAAGTTATATGAATTTTAAGAAACAAAAATCTATCAATTTTTTTTTTGTTAATATTCGCATTTATCAAGATCATGATAAAAAAATTGGATATAAATGTTATTCTAACCTTTTGAAGGAACAAAAAATTTCAATTTCATTTCAAAATCAAGAGAACTATCAATATATTAATTATCTCTCCTCCCACTTATTTCTCTGCTGCAACACGTATTTATCCCTTTGCTAAAGATCAGTTTTAGGTTTTAAGTTTATATCTTATTAAAATATAGTTATGATAATAAAAAAACATGAATAATATATACATATATATACATATGTATATATACTTCATGTTTCATGTATAACATGGCTACAATAATTTATTCATGTTAAACATCCCTTGATTTTGAGAAGATTCAATATACTCTTTTTTTATCCACTTTTTTAATTCTCGCATAACAAATGGGGGTTAAACCAAATTGGATCAAATTAAAGGATGTTGATGATTATATATTTTTGCACAAATTGTGAACATATTTATTTCAATTCATGAAAAAATAAAAATAGACAAATTATGAATGGGGAGAGAAAATGATAAAAAGATAGAAAATAAAACATCAACAAAAAGAAAGTAAAGAGAGCTCAAAACCACACATCAGTAGAAAATGCTTCTACCTATACGCAGCGAGCACCAAGAAGCAAGCAAATCTCCCTGGATCTACTCCACAAATGTTGATGATTACATGCTTCATCATTTTTGGAATATTAGTCCATTGAGAATATTTGTGGATTATATTCTACAAGGAATAAAATTATGCTTCTAATTGGTCTCATTCCTTCTAAAGAAATTATCAGCGTAGACCACCTTTTCAATCAAATCCTGATTACTAAGATACTTTAAATAATACCTCAATTGACCTCATCAAAAAATGCCATCCAGCCACCATTTATGACAAGCCCTAGATACCTTTTCTTTTCTTTCCAATCTGACTTTTTTTTTTCTTCTTTATAGTGATGTTATCCTAACAACCAATATCTTGGCCAATGTAGTCCATTATATTCCAACATGTTTTATGAGCTGTCCTTCTCTAAATTTTTTTTTTAATACTAACCCATCAATAGTTCTATATATCCAATTAGACTGCTATGTGCATTGGACATTGTTCGGTTTAAAAACAAATCCGTTTAATTTCTAACAATTAGTGCTGACAAAAATGTTTATCTTGTATTTGACTGATGATGGAAAGGGAGAGGTAATAAGAAATTATTTCATTTCATAAAAATAAATATATATTAGGGAGAATCACGTTTTAGAAAACCTAAGGAATAAAATATATATTTTTTATTTTGGTATAAAATATATATAATGAAGATGATCATTAAATGGTGGTGCATTCCTTTTATAGACCACAATTAATTTGTTAGATAGATTCTGTCACAATTAGTTAACAGAATCCTCATAACAAATTTATCTAAATATACTAAAACAACTTAACTAAAAATATTGTAAAATTACATAAATTCAAAAAATTTAAACGATCCTAAAATAATAAAAAAATTCACCCCCATGAAAAATGATCATTAGGGCCCTAAATGATAATTTATCGAAAATAGTAAAATCACTATAAATATTATCTTTTAAAAAAAATGACTTTTGAAGGTGACATGTTCTCAAAATCAGTCTTCTTTTACTTAATATGAACTCATGTTTGACTTAAGATGAAAGATTGCTATTTGATATAATCAAATATATTGATTATGATTTTAGTCTCTAGTGGCCATATATAGCACAATGGTTTAGAGGATAGGTCTTGGTACTGAGTCTTTACACTGACTTACCCATGGTAAAAATTAAAAAATTATTTATAGAACCGAGACACACAAGCGTAGATAACCTATCCAACTTGACTGAAAATTTAGCTATATATATATATATATATATATATATATATATATATATATATAGAGAGAGAGAGAGAGAGAGAGAGAGAGAGAGAGAGAGCATTAGAGAGCGATCAATACATCTGGGGGAATATCAACAACACATGCTTCATTATTAATCTTCAATTTTTGAAAGGGATCACGCTTCTTGTCACTCAAGTTATATGATCAGCATGAAACCTCTCCAAATCACGTGATCAAATGCTTTCTTCTTCTATTTTTCTTGATGCTTCCTTGTATTTAACCTTCGACAAAAGAAGCGATATTTTTCTTAACCGATGCAATTTTAGTTATCTTTACTTCAAATACCTTCTCGATCCAATCCATTTTGAAGAGAATTGGGTGTGTCTTTGTTAATTTGTAGCCCTTAACTATTGTATTAGACACCAAATCTATCATGTATCTTCATCACATTGGGTGGGTCAAATTTTGGATTTGACATTTTAGGATCAAACATGTCCCAATAAGGACTAGGCGTGTTTCCTATGAGATTGCGTGTAGAACTCTTCCTTGTGAGTTTGAACCATCCTATATATATTCTATATTTCATTCCCTACTTGCAGTTTTGGTATTTGTCCTTCAATAGATGCTATAATATGTTCATTTTTAATCCATGATCGTAATTAACAGAATCACCATAACAAACTTGTATAAATGTACTACAAATAGATAACAAACTAACTCTAAAAAAAAAAAAAAACTCAAAAATCCAAAATAATTCTAAAAATCTGAATCCAACCCTAATTAATGAAAGGTGATTATTAGGGCCCTAAATATTAAAATATATCAATAGAAAGTAAATTTCCACTCCACTGCATAAAAGATGTGGGTGTAAACGAGCCTAGAAAAGTTTAAACTCTTTGGGGCAAACAAAGACTGACAACAAAATAAATAAATGTGGACAGATGGAACATTAGACAAGTACAATAGATCCCCACAAAAGGAATTGAAGGCCCTCCAATTCAAGGTCCATGGTTGAATTCCTCAAAAAGGAGTTGCTGTATGTGTGTGTGTTAAGTTGGGACCCATTCATTGCATTCATGCATGGTTGTTAAACCTTTCCTTTGAAGACTAATTTGTACTAATTGTTGTTTCCAACAAGATTAATTCAAGACAAATCAATATCAACCTTGGCTAGAATGTACACATTACTTTTGAAAGTAGAGGAGATTTGTCAGCTGATTCTAGTTGAAATGAGGGGTTTGATCTTTGTATGAAATAAAGGGGAGAAAGAAGACAATGGTGTTGGTTTGTGAATGCTTTAAAGAGAGCGATAGATTTTGCCGACATATTAAATATATTGTGTTAAGTTTCAATCTTAGTCGGTGACCTCTTTTTGCATGATATCTAATCTAATCCATGAAATTCTTCATATATTATATATAGCTAAACAAAACATCCTTTTTTTTTTATTAATTGTTGATTCTCTGTGACGAATGAATCTGAATATGCCAAGATTTTATTTCTATGTGATGTTTGATGGTGGTGTTGATTATTTGTTCATTCATTTAGCTTTATAAATGTGGGTGATAACTTGAATTATTATATTAAATGAAAATGTCAGTTTGGAAAGGCATTGTTGAATAGAATGTCCTGGGGATTAATACATAATAGTTTTTTTTACACGGGTATATAATTCATATACTTTTATAAAATGTGTGAATAAAAATAATTCTCCATGCATAACAAATTATAATATCTACATGTATATACATGTACCATCACATTCTGTTCATTTAATCCAACCGAAGTAATAATGAATGTTTAATCTTTAAATTAAAAGGATACGAGGCGATGCTATGTATATTAAATCAAAACCTTGGGATCATGTTAGTTTAGTTGTTCAGGAACTTTAAACTATCTCTCATTTTTCTACTGGAACATCTAAAATTCTATTTGAAAACTTCCATTTTTATAATCATTTCTTGATATTCTACACAAAATTTCCTCTTCCGTAAAATATATTAGAATTGAATTCTTTAAAATCTAGATTAAGTCTTAATATAAAGTTCAATAATAATAATATTTGTCTACTAAATAAAATAATCTATCCATATCTTTTACATCCCAAAAACCACTTCATAACAAAAAAACCAATAATGTCATAATAAAAAAAATGTAATTAAATAGTTGTATATCACATAATACTCGTTTATTTCAGTTAACATATTAGTTTGTATCGAACCACCTCTTACCAAGTTGATAAAAAAATAACTCTTCTTCTAGAGGTCCCAAATAATAGAATATTTGATCAGAATAAAAATAAATAAACAAAAAAAAAACCAAACTGGGGGCTAGGGTATAATGCATGTAATACTGCTTATGGTTTATTTAACTTCCAATGTTAACAGCTGGCAGGGTCAGATGTACGGTGGTAAAAGTACGTGAAGAATCAAATTAACGGTCTCCATAATATAAATGGCAACATAGGTGGACCCAATTATTATTGCAGTAATTCTGGTGTAATAGTACTGCATATATATATATAGTTCTATATTTGTATCAAGTTGTGCATTAAAATTCGCACCTTTTCATTTAATGTAACACCCCTTCACAGCTGATGAAGTTAATAAACAAGTGGTCTATAAGTACTTACCAAATTATTGTACCCCATCTAATAATATTTGAATAAGCCCTAGGTGAGTCCCGATACCTGTATGTCTTCTTAAACCAACACGTAATCATGCTTTCTTTAAAGATATATATATATATACACAAGAAGCTTTCCATTCAATTCAGCCCTCATTATTATTTTTGTGAGTCCCAGAATACGATTCACCCTTCTATAAGCGACCCTCATGCTAGCCTGCTATTTGGGCTAATCGTAAATATGAAATGGTAGCTTATGTGCCTTGGACAATAAGATGTATGAGTTAGTATTATCTGGTTGTAATGTCTATATAGCACGTGAGATATCACATTTCAACAACAACAAAAAATTAACACGATAAAAGAGAGTACAATGACATCACTGTAATAATCTCATGAAGATATGTCCTTAAATATAAAATTTAAATGATATATGCAATGATAGTCAATTACTTGTGAGTTATTCAAAAAACTAGTATTTGAATTTTAAATTTTAATAAATTATCATAATTTTATTACATAGTACACGCCCAAATGCATTCAGATACTTATTTAGATGCTGAAACATTGGTTTTTAAAAATATCTATATCAAATGACTATTAAATAATACATACTTATAACATTATAAACAGTGGCGGAGTCACGGTTTTTTTCAAGGGGGGTCTAGTGTGACTTATGTAAATATTTTTTAAAATTATCATTATTATTTTTTTTCAATTTCAATAGCATAGCTTAAAAAATGAATATGTATAAAATAAAATAATAATACTCATATAAAACATATCTCTAAATAAGTTTAAAAGATAATTATCAAATTTTAAAATGATTTATTAAATTTCATATGGATGATTTACAAAAAAAAAATGTCAAAATCTAAATTTAAAAAGCAATACATACCTTTAAATTTAACCTCAACGAGGGTACACTATACACCTGGATGTTCCAAATGGATGTGTTGAGTTGTTTTTATTCAGGGAATTACATATGTTGATGGGGCCCATGACTTATAATCCTAATTAAAATCATTCTATCACCCAAAAAAATAAAAGGATTTAAAAATAAATAAAAAAATTCAGAGGGGTCATTAGCGCGCCCCCCAACCCGTACATGGCTCCACCCCTGATTATAAATATAATAAATCCAGAGAATTAGGATACTGAATAACAAATTTAGATATGAATTCATATAAAAAATATTCCATTGATAAACAAAAAGCCAAATCATACAAAATAACCCAACAAGTATTAAATGAGAGCAAGCATGTCAAACACCACAAACTGCACTCACTGATATTGATTATATTGATTGCTAATCTATATTATTACATTGTTTATTTATTGAGAATTACCCAATGGACCAACAACCAATCACTGTGTTTTTACCAAAGATAGTAATATCCTAAATTCCAATCCTCACTATTTCCAAAGTTATTACCCCCTCCCATTTCCGTACAATTCCACGGTCCCCACCACCTTATCCAACCCCCGATAAGATCACCCTCTCACATCAGTGACCCCCCTCCAAACCAACGGTCACAAATGGAAGAGTGGCTCAATCGTATAAACGTGTCCGTAGAGGTAGGCTTAGAAATCCTAGATTCCGGTCCACCCCGGTGAGAATAATATTAGATTCACCTCCCAACAGGGATTTTTGTTTCCATACGACCCGTGACGTGTTCACTCTCTCTTCAATGATAATATTTAAATTAAACTCTGAATTTAAAAGTGGAATCTCAATTTTTTTTATTTTTTATTTAAGAGAGAGAGAGAGAGAGAGAGAGGTGGGTCCAAGTACTTTGGGGGAAGTCTCCACCGATTGATTTAAAAGGGCGAACAATCTTCACTTGTGTGTATATGCGTGCGCGTTGAAGTTTCTCAGTAAGACCCAACAAAACATTCCTGCCCTTTCCATTTCCAGCACTTAATTTTTAGCTTTTTAAACACCACCCACCATAGATTTTAGTGAGAGAAAGCAATAGAGAGAAAGTGGGTTGTTTAAGCAGATTAAGAGATATTTGAAGGTTTGTTTAGCATTAACAACAACAACCATATGGAGAACCAACAACAACATTTGAGCATCAACAACAACAACAACAATAGCAACAACAATAGCAATAGCAAGTCGAGGTTCAGAAGAGTCTGTGTGTTCTGTGGGAGTAGCCCAGGCAAGAAACCCAGTTACCAACTCGCAGCGATTCAACTCGGCAATGAATTGGTACCAATTCTTTCTCTCCTTCATCTTTTTGTACCCAATTCGGTTTTGAAGAAAACCCACTTCACAAATCGAATAAATTTTTTGCTCTGTTTCTCTCTGTTTTGTGTTTGTTATCAATGGTTGTATATATATATATTTTCAGGTGGAAAGAAAGGTAGATTTGGTTTATGGGGGAGGGAGTGTTGGATTGATGGGTCTTGTTTCCCAAGCTGTCTTTGATGGAGGCCGCCATGTCTTAGGGTATATACTCTCTATCTCTATATGTTATTATTGTTGTTGTTATTGTTATTATTATTATATTATTTTGAAATAGAGTTTTGGGCTTATTTATTATTATTATTATTACAGCGTGATTCCGAAGACATTAATGCCCAGAGAGGTGAGTGTCTGCTACTTTCATTGAGGCAACATTTGCTTGGAAAATTTTTGTTCTTAAATCATTTTATCATTATTAATTTTTTTTTTTTTGTAATTTTTGGTAGGTAAAAAAAAAAACATTTATTTTTGTGATTGAATAGTTGGTTTATTTTTATTTTTTTTTTGGAGGAACAGATAACAGGAGAGAGTATTGGGGAAGTGAAGGCAGTGACAGGGATGCATCAGAGGAAGGCCGAGATGGCACGCTGTGCCGACGCGTTCATTGCTTTGCCAGGTAACTTTATTTGGATAATGTTACATTAATTAAATACAATAATATTGATAATAGAAACAGATTTTAAAATAAATTTAAATTTTTGCTACCTTAAGTTAAATTTTAATAGTTCATGGTAATGTTATTTTAGTATGTTGTTTTAAAAATCAGAGAATTTTTAAATCATTTTGTATTATAATAAATTTGATCAGATGACTTTGATAGCATGTGTGTTCAAAAGATAATGTTTGAATCACATTTGAATGAAAAAAAAAAAAACCACCAGTTTAATTAAACATGAATCTTTCTCATAAACAGTATTTATTTATTCTTATTTTATTAACCACTAACCTATAGATTCCATCCACCTTAATTAACACATCATGCTTACCAAACACAGGTCATAAAAAGTTTCAATAAATAAATTATAGCAGTTTTTTTGAAGAATTAATTAATTAATTGATTAAATGTTTTATTGTAGCAGTTCATGAAGAGTCCTAAGCGTTGGCACCACGAGAACCATGTACTCAATATATATATATATATATAATATAAGCGTTGCCATGGTACATTAAACTATATATTGTCCCTTATGAGCCATTCAACAATTGTGAGAGTACAATATGGATAATGAAAAGGTTTCACCAAATTTTGGGAGGTGAATCAGCTTTGGTACATCATATCATATTTTATGTATTGGCAATCGAAGGACCACATATGGTCCATGGAATTGGTTGGATGGATGAATTAGATCTTTGTATGAGGACAATAGTCTCAAATTAAGCATTATATAAATATAATTTCCCCATTGAAGTATATTGTACAAATATTTTTTGTATTCTTCTTCATTTCCATTAATGAATGACAAGTTTCTGCTGAAATTCTGTGTGTCGTCGGGGCCCAAAATTTGAATGGGTGTTTTTGTTCATATGGTTTTATGTGGTGGGGTTTAGTCGATTTAATATAAGTTTTAGAAGAACTTGGGTTATAATCGATATTAAGTTTTACATGATTTAAAAACTCAAGATATTCCCTCAACCTTAACCAATGAGATTGTTATAATCTTATTGTCAGAAGTTGCTTTCCATTTATTAGTCACAGTCCATCATTTTATGCACCGTAAGCTCGAGTTTTCTTGATCAGATTACTACATCCACCAATATAACAGTCTCTTAAAAAATGTTTAAGCTTTTAATTTGATTTCTCATTATTTTATCATCCAATTGAAGTAATTTTTTAAACATTATGTGCATGTTTTTTTGGGTGGATCTTTTTCCCCTTATAGTAGTAACATTTGAATGTGCTCATAATGTAGACACGTTTGTACATGCACATGAGTATATACAAATTGGTGCATGTATTCTCTCTTTCAAATCAGGACACATAAACAAAATAATGGATCAAAACAAAAAATATGGTCTTTTTTATATTCATAAATAAAAAAAAAGTTCAAACACCCCACCATGACATTTTTCTTTTTTGTATTATTTGTGGGGCATGAAATTTCAGGTGGATATGGAACTCTTGAAGAACTCCTGGAGGTGATAACCTGGGCTCAACTGGGAATCCATGACAAACCTGTAAGTCATTTATTTATCTGTTTATATAACTCTTATTTAATCTAAAATTTAGAAAAAAGAAACAAACTGGGCATATGAAATTTATGCAAAAAACTGATGAAAATACATACATGTGACAGTACATGATTAACTGAAATTTGGGATGGGCAGGTGGGATTATTGAATGTGGATGGATACTACAACTCTCTATTATCATTCATTGACAAGGCAGTCGACGAAGGCTTTGTGACGCCAACTGCTCGTCACATTATCGTCTCCGCCCCAACTGTTCATGAATTGATGTCCAAAATGGAGGTATCTATCAAGGAATTCATTTTCATCTCTTCTTTCTAATTAATTAGTCCCATTCATGCATTCCTTTATTCATTTTTTTTTTTTCCAAAAAACAAAGAAACACCAGTTTTGACTCTGTTGGCATAGAAACAATAATCATGTGTTTGGGGTTAAATTGGGATTGGGATTGGAATTGGGGTTTATATATATGACTCACTTGAAAAATAATTGTATGAATTTTTTATAAAAAAAAAAAACCTGAATCCTTGTTTCAAGTGATGGGGTCACTTTTACAATAAGGAAAAAATTGATACATTACTTTGCATAGTTTCCAGTGAATCTGATTGGATGACTAGCAATAGTTTTAAAAATTTGTTGTTCCACCAAAATTATGGTGACGTTCATTTATAAGATCAATTAGTTTATCGTAAACTCTTTGTTTTACGAATAATAATATTAGAGACAATTTCACATGTAATCTTCACAAGTTTTGATTTGATTTAAAAGTGTTTAATCCATCCCACAAACACTCCACTAAAAAAAATGTACATATATGTTTCATCTAACAAATATTAACAAAAAAAACTATAATAATTTATTTTATTTTATTTTGAAAAAAGTGATAGGCATTTAACCTTTTTTTTTCATTTATAAAAGAAAGAGAATAACCAAAGCATACAAAATAAAAGAAAAGTAAAAACGGATAATCTATCGATATTCAAATGATCGGTAAAAGAAATGTCTATCGGGCACACATGACCCGGACTACCCTATGCTTCTATCATGAAAAAACTATTATATTTTTATTTATTTATGCAGGAATATGTGCCAATCAATGATGGGGTCACACCAAAACTAAGCTGGGAGATGGAACAGCAGATAGGCTATTCTCCAAGATCAGACATTGCCCGTTGACCCGTACATCTCTACGTACCACAACAGTATACCAATCTATATATAATACAGTACAAATACGACCTTCCCCTGACCAATCTCTCTTTATACCTTTCTTTTGTCTCTCTGTATATTATTGATTGGTTACTAATTTCAGAATTGCTCTCTGTCCCCTTATGTTTATGTGTGTCTGTTTTTTTGTTCATTCAACCGTGTCAGTGACAGTGACAAAGAAAGGAAAAAAAAAAAAAGTTTACAAAAGCTTTGTTTCACTGTTGATTACAAACTGACGTGGATGAACAGGGTTTTGGAATTTATTTGGATTGTAGTCATGACGAGCTTCTCTCAACAACAGTTCTTATGTATGGTTTTTTTTTATATATATATGTATGTATGCTGTTGTTGTTGTTGTTGTTGTGTTGTACTCTTGTAATTTATTGTTGTATAAATTTTTGTTTATTGCAATTTGTCTCTCTGTTTTTAATGTGTCATAAGGGAAAGTGATTAATTGTGAGGGGGGGGGGGGGGGGTGGTGGAGAAAGTTTTAATGTGGAACGACTTGTTTAATTTTTTTGTTTAACCGGAAAGATTTTGTTTAATTGCACTTAGTTTTCTTTTGCAGCCCCGAACACAATATGTATTCATCTAAGTGAGAACATATTTTAATTTTTATCACGACCAGTTTGACAAGGGAATAATTGATGGGATAAAGGGTAATTACGGTGATAAGTGAGTGGGAGGAGAACTTATCCATGTTTGGTATAAAAAATAATTATGATAAACTACGAATAGCTGTTCTAATTTCGAAATGAAAATAAAGATATTATGTTCCACCTAAAGACTGGGATAACAATTATCCATACTATTTTCATCTCAATTTTAACAAATATAAATATGAACAAAATTGATAGACTTTTTATCCCTTAAAATTAGAATAATTTATTATTAAAACTTTAATCCCTTACCAATATATTTTTGTATAGGTTAGAAACGGGGTTAAAAAAAGAACCTAGCGTAATGCTTTTCTTTGTGTGGTTGTAATATTTTCTAAAAAAGTACAGGTAAAAAAAGGGCTTCTCACAATGATTGTGATTGTGATTGTAATATTTTCTAAAAAAGTATAACATTTTTTTTTTTCGGTGATTGTGATTGTGATTGTGATTGTGATTTTTTTGGTATCTTTTCTCACTATCTTCATACGTAGCATTACCTGCAGTTTTATTTAAAAATATTAGATGAAACATATATATATATATATATATATATAATGAAAATTAAGTTTTTATGATTTAAAAAAATTGAAACACTTAAAAACTGACAATTCCATGTAAGAATGTAGTTTCCTATTTTTGTGGGCAAAAACAGTTCCATTGAAAAGGACCGACAAGAACGATGGTCAATGTTTTGATTGTTGAAGATGGAAAATTGAAGCGTATTCAAGCTTTGAAATCTGATACCAAGTTAAGCACATCAAAAGTGATCGACAATTGAAGCATTCAAGTTACATTAAGGTGATTAAAATCTTAATGTTGTTGACTAAATTCTTGAATAAATAATTTAGGAGGGGATGTTATAATCGTCTCGGCATGAATCACGTTGAGGATTTTTAATATTTTTCTGTCTTTACATTTCTAGCTATTCTTCAACAAGCTTATTCAATATCACGGTTCGGATCATTACAAGGATAAGATTAAATGGAATAAAAAATTTATTAACCTAATAAAAGTGCTAAAGAAAATTTAAAAAAAAATAGATTAGTCTATCTGAGTCTTTACCTAGTTTAAGTTGATCAATAATAATCAAATTTATCCCCTACTCCTCTCCTCCTCTCCTCTCCCCTATGTATGGTTATGGCTTATGTATTTCCCTTCAAGCGTTTTTTTTCTTTAAATAAAATTAAAAAGACCGTCAACCGTTCTATTAAAAACAAAAATTAATAAAACTTATCAAGTTCAACCAAAAAAAAAAAAATTAGATTAATTGGCCATACCACTTTTTGGATGGTGGGTAGAGATACTCTCTTTTCATCGAAGATTTTGCATTTGAGTCTTCCCTCTATTGATCGAGCGAGGATAAACCCTAAATTATCAAAAAAAAGTCTTGTTAACTCATACTCAATACTTGTTTCTCTTATTTATCCGGAATTCACACAAAACTACAAGAATAATTAAGGATCTAACCATCACATCAAACACCACCACCATTTATCATCTTATCATGGGTGAACCAGGTTTGAACTCAAAAACATTTTAAACATGGATATCTTTAGCTATCAATCTTTAAAGCAAGTGAAAAACCCACCCATATGCAAGAGGCATTCCAAAAGCAACTATAATTGAAAAAATATAGGACAAAAATAGACCCAAAGAATTGATTGATATGTGAAAGATAGCTTCACGCTTCACAGTTGACCCCCCCATTTAACAAAAAAAAAAAAAACAGAGATCCACCTTTTGGCGATACGATTGGGGGATTTAAAGATAAGCATTGTAGGGCGTTTAATTATGAAAAAAAAATTGGAACATCTTTAACTTTTAACCAACAAATAGAAATCATGTTCGTGACAGTTCATGATTTATATATTATAAATTATAACTTGTAAATTATATATTTTAATTTTTTCCAATAGCTTGCAAATTATATATTATTACTTCTCCAATATACAATAGTTGTATTTGTTATAACTTCTAAAAATTAATAGATAAATAACATTGGATGTTTATTAGAATAAATTGTAAAACAATTATTTGTTGTATGAGTATTAGAAATATTTTTTTTAAGTTATAAAATGAAAAATTGATGTCATATTTATTTTTAATAAAAAAAACAATTATTATTAACAATGCAAGTCAACTGTGTCTAAAATAAAAATTACATATAATATTGCATAAGTAATCATTTATTTATTTTTTTAAAAAAAAGATAGATATTGTTATCACGATTTCATTAAGGGTGTCTAAATACAATTCTGAAAGAGATGAGAGAAAATAGAAAAGAACAATAAATAAATAAGTAAAGAGAAGGTGGAAAAGAAAAAAAACATCTCCATCATGGATAACCGATTATAAGAGATATTTAATCGATACAACACCACCAAAACCATCTCCCTTTTAAGTTGTGATATTTAGGCGCCCAATGTGAAAGTGCACCTCCCAAGTTCCTGCGATAAACCAGCCCCAGTCTCGAATACAACCACATAACACTTTCCACGTAAGCAATAATCTTTTAAAAAATCCTTTTAAATAAAAGTTTATTTTTAATTTAAATAATCTCTAATAAACATAAAAAACACATCATAACAATTTATTTTAATCTAAAAACTATACATTATAAATTTTAATATATAAACACCTCCACACTGACCCAAACTTCTCCTGAAAACCGAAATATTTTTCTCCGTATATAAAAAATAATAATCAATTGTCGATAGACGTGGCCAAATTACGTACCATAGAAAATCAGACACGTGGAGGGGGAAAGGTGAAGGCATTGATTTTTGGGTCATCTTTATATGTGGAGAGAGAGGTCATGCATAGCATACATAGATGACTGTGCTCACGTGAAAGTGATTATTATTATTAAATAAAAGGGCGGTTTTCAGAGTCACAGAAGTCAAAGCAAAAGTGTCTGAACTGATGAAAAAGCTTTGGAGGAGGGTCACCTTTTTTTTATATTTTTTTTTTTTTTCATTTTTTTTTCATTTTTTTTATGTGTATATAGCTTTATATCTTGGTTGATATACGTTTGTTGTGTATACGTGGAAACTAGCTCTCTCCATTTTGAAACACTTGTCTATGAGTTTTCCCTGGATGAGAAAGGGAAGATGAAGCCCAACCACCACCATTCAAAACTTTGTTTGTTTGTTTTTTGGATAGAAGGAAGAAAAAAAATTGTGAAAGAGTGTACAATGTAAGAATAAGTTTTAAAAAAAATGTTTATTTAATTTCCAAAGAATATAGGGGTATAATTATGCTAAAATATGTGAGAATAAACTAACATTGACATTTTAAATGCTCCTTGAAATTGTGATATTCTACACAATCTATTTCATTGATATAAGGGGGCTTACATATTAAATCAACTGTTATCAATTCTTATAAATTAAGAGATACACATGTCAAATCATTTTGTTACTTGGGAAAAAAAAATCTCCTAAAAGTTTGAAATACTCATGTAGGAGACCGAATTCGTCATCAAATAGAATAAGGAATAAGATTGCATAAGTGGAGGAATTATGCGCGAATTCGCCCATAATGACTAAAAAGGAACCTAGGGTGAGAAGGCCCATGGGCCTGAATCCCCATGCGGGCTAATCGGGCCCACCTTCCCCATCAGGTCAGGCAAAGATATTGCCCGACCAAGACAAGTCGAACATACGATGCAGGTCGGATGACTAAATCCTGACCGACTAAGGACAGACACTTAACATTACCCGACTGGGTCAAGATGGCAGAGTACAAGATGCCTGACCTAGAGTACGGGCCGTCCAAACCAAAAAGCAGGTCGGCCATACATCCACCCCTGCAAAATAACGGTTAACCAAAGGAATATTCCCTGACACAGAAAAAGGACTAAATGTCAGGAAATCGGTTACAGAATGTTAATCCTTAGGTGACACATGTCTGCAGATCCAAGAGCCACGTGGAGATTTAATATCATGATATGGTTACCCTACAAGGCCAAGCTCGGCACGCCCCTTCTGGAGTATAAAAGGGGGACTTCATCTCCCCCTCAAGGTATGCAAGCACTCTCTCTCTCCTCGACTCATACTCAAGAATTCCAAGTTCTTCTTCTTCTTCTCACGAGGAGGTGACTGACTTGAGCGTCGGAGGGGCGTTAGCCAGCACCACACTGGTGTGAGTTTCAGGTACCCGAAAGCCGAAGAAGGAGGAGGAGGAGGACGACGACGACGGGTATCAGAGGCTTGCCACGTGACGTTGTGAAGAAGAGTTGGCATCAACATCATATTGAATCTACAACAAAAGCCCGGATCGGCAAAGATCATGCCTAGGAGGGGAGGACCTGATTTCACCCTCCACAAATTGGTGCCTACCGTGGGGCTTGAGCGAGAAGACGTTCCTAACTTCAATCCAAGAAGATGGTGTTGACGAGAACTCGATCGACGATTCAAGGACAAGACGGAGAAGGCCGTCACGCAACACCCAAAGACCAACCCCTGCAGAACGAATGACCATAGTAGGGTCTACTTTGCAAAACCCGGCCAGGCAGACCGCAACTTCGCTAAGGAGCTCGAAGAGATGAACCAACGGTATCATCACCTCGAGAACCTGATGGAGGAGTTCCTAAAGCGAAAGGAGGCCACGCCACCACCGCCTCCTCCTGAGGTACAAAACCAGCAGGACCCGATTCAGACAGATGCTGAACTGTGGGATCAGGATCGGCAAACCCGGTGAGCTAACGTCAGGAGTCACAAGTTGGTGTATTCGTCCGGTGGAAGGCACCAGCATGAGGAAAATGGACCTGCTCCACCAGCCTGTCCTACTGCGGAGAACCGGGCTAGGCCCAACAAAAAGGAACATCACGGCCGCTTCCTTGCATCGAGAACCGAGGAGCAAGCACGGGCCACCTCAACAACCGCCTAGACGAGGACAGTTCCGAAGTCCCAGCAAATGCTCGGCTTCGTCTGATGATGACTACGAAGAAGACCGTCCTGAACGGACAAGGCGAACGTACAGGGGCGAGACGACGAACACCCGCAATCATGATTTCATCACCACAGCGTTGAAGGGATTTGAATCCCCCTTTCTGCAATACATCTTGCATAGTAGTCCACCCAAGAAGTTCGTTCAGCCCAAGTTTCGTCTGTATAACGGAACTACTGACCTGTTTGACTATGTGCTGAGTTTCCGGCACGCAATGGCCCTGTACGAGGAATACGATGAGCTCATGTGTAGGATGTTCCCTTCCAGTTTGGAAGGAGCAGCCCTCAGCTGGTTCCACCAGTTTCCCAGAGGGACAATCCAGTGTTTCGAAGAACTCGACACTCTGTTCGCCGAGCATTTCATATGCAGTCAGAAATAGAGAAAGGATTTGGGCGACCTCATGAAGGTGCACATGCAACCCAGCGAATCAATTTGGTGTTATGTGGACCGCTTCCATCTCCTCATGTTCGAGGTCGACAAATGTGATCCTAATGCAGTTTTCATGGCGTTCCGAAATGGGTTACCCCCCAAGCATGAGCTGAAGGACTCCCTAGTGAAAAAGTCTCGGAGTCTCTAAACGAGCTGATGTGCTGGGTAGAGAAGTATGCCAAAGTTGAGGACAACGCCACCTCTTCCCGACCACAAGCAGTAGCGGCAGTCTCCAAAAACCCTTCAGCAAAAGGAGGATAAAGGACACAAACCGCGAGCTGACACAAAGAGTAACCCGACTACCAACAAGGTCAGGGAGCGCTCGTGCACCAAGTTTACTCTTCCTCTTGTTCAAATCCTCGAAAAGATAAGGAAAGCACCCTTCTTCCGATGGGCACCCCCGATAAAAAGTGATCCAGCCACCAGGGACAAAGGCCTCAAATGTGATTTTCACAGAGACTATGGACATCAGACGGAGAACTGCCAAACACAAAAAGGGTTCCTAGCGACAATGGTCCGCAACGGGAAGCTCAAGGAGTTCACAGACATCGAGGAGGAAAAGAGGCCTGAGAAGCACGTAACTGATGTCCCCATCACACGCGGACGGGGTTATTGATATGATATGCGGAGGATTACTTGTCTTGAAAGACCCCAAGTTGGTCAAACGGAATGAAAAGAGAAGCTCGGGCCATATGGAAGTTTTGCAGATTGACCAGGAAGCCCGACTAATCACCAAAAGGTCAAAAGTGGACCATCCAGGGCTCATATCCTTTTTCGATGACGATTTGGCCGGCGTCTCCATATCGTACAGCGACACTCTGGTCATCACCTTACGCATCGCGAATTATGATGTCAAAAGGATACTGATCGACACCGGAAGTTCAGCTGACATTCTATTCATGCAGCCCTATCTCAAAATGGGCCTGAAACCCTCTAGCCTCAAACCAATGCAGGATATGTTGATCGCTTTCAACAGAAGCCAAGTCATCCCGGCCGGTCGAAAAACCCTACCTGTACAGGCAGGCGAAGAAACGGTTATGACCGTGTTCACTGTCATGGACTTCCCTTCCCCTTACAATGCCATCGTGGGCCGTACCTGGCTGGGGCAATGAAGACCATACCGTTGACTTACCACCAGAAGTTATGGAAATACGGGGAGACCAATCTGTTGCAAAGAGGTGTTACACCATCGCCACTTTCGGTAAAGCTCCAGCTGAAGAGAGACCCGGAGGTGTAGATGACATACACCTGAAAAGATAGCAATTACTAAAGGATCGGGTGAAGGCCAATGAGGAATAACCCGATCCCGCTGAAAGGGTGGTTGAAGACCTGGAGAAAATCTTCATCAACCCACTCGAGCCTGAGAAGTATTTCCTTATTGGTATCGCATTGAGCCAAAGTGAAAGAACAAGTCTGATCAAATTACTCCATGAGCACATAGATGTATTCGCGTGGAAGCTGTCCGATATGCCCGGCATCAATCCAGATGTGGTCTGCCACCGACTGTGCATCTCCCTTGCAATACGACCGGTCAAACAACTGCAGAGGCGAGTAGCCCCAGTTCATGCCAACGCAATCAGGGAAGAAGTGGAAAAGCTCCTAACTACAGGGTTCATTCGGGAAGTCCGATACCCAGATTGGCTAGCCAATATGGTGGTGGTGCCTTAAGAAGAATAACAAGTGGTGAGTTTGCGTCGACTTCACTGATCTAAACAGTGCTTGCCCAAAGGACACCTTCCCTCTTCCTAAAATCGACCAGTTAGTAGATGCCTCTTCTGGCAATGAGCTGATGAGCTTTATAGATGCGTACTCGGGATATCATCAGATTCCGATGTATGAACATGACATTGAAAATATAGCATTCATCACCCCAATGGGCACCTATTGCTACAAGGTCATGCCCTTTGGGCTGAAGAATGCGAGTCAACATATCAAAGACTAATCACCAAGATGTTCAAACAACAGATCAGCAAGACCGTTGAAGTCTACATAGATGACATGCTGGTGAGAAGTGACAAACGAGGAGATCATCTAGAGCATTGCAAGGCAGCTTTTGAAGTGCTCTGGAACTACCGCATGAAGCTCAACGCATCTAAATGTTCCTTCGGGGTCGAGTCGGGAAAGTTCCTCGACTTTTTGACCACACATCAGGGAATAGAAGCTCACCCCGATCAGATCAAAGCCGTATTGGAAATGGACCCGCCAAGGAATTGGAAGGAAGTTCAGAGGCTGACCGGGAGACTGGCAGCCCTGAACCGATTTATCTCAAAGGCTACCGAGAGAAACCTCCCTTTCTTCAAATTGCTTAGAAAGGCTAAAAATTTTGATTGGACCCCCGAGTGCCAGTTGGCTTTTGATGAGCTTGAAAGGTGTCTTGCATCGCCTCCGTTGCTGATGAAGCCGGTCCCGAGCGAGCCACTATACCTTTACATTGCGGCTTCTGACCACGCAGTTAGCTCGGCCATTATAAAAGAGCATGAAGGGGTACAAAGGCCAGTTTCCTATGTCAATAAATTCTTGTGCGGTCTGGAGTCCAGATATCTTTACCTTGAAAAGGTCGCTTATGCCCTTCTTGTGTCTTCTCGGAAGCTCAGGGCGCGGCTTATGTCCCCCATGCGAAGGCTTTCTTGTGGAGGACATGCATTTAGAGAAGACTCGCCTAAGAACGAAAGAGTGTTATAAGAAAAATCGCTTAGAAGGAAAATGTAAAACAAATTGAGAAGTGAAGGCCAACCTGATCCTAACGGTGAATTCCTCCAAACAAGCGGGATCATGTACACACATCCTTCAGGCATCCACGCGCCTTGGATCTTGAAAATTTTGAGCCGCCAGTCATATACAAATTCCTAGGCATCCTTTATTAGCTCCCGCGATGCCAATCTCCACGCCAAATAGAACATTTTGCCTCCGCCATTAAGAAGTTTCAAGACATAAAGGCTCCGCTCCTCGTTCACGCCAAGACTGGTCTCGCAAGCATGGTTGAGGGCAGCAACAGCCATCAGGATGCGGTAGGCGCTTGGTACAAGTTGAAGAGGGTGGAGGCCGAAGAAACTCAAGAACTCCATTATCAGTAATGATAATGGGAAGGTGATCATGCCAACCTCAATCTGGCCAGAAAACAGAAAGAGGGAATCAGGGTCCGGAGGAGGGGCATTTCCCCCACATATTCTTTGATCACAAGGTTGTCAGGGAAACGCGCCATAGGAGCAGAAAAGGAAAACAAAAAAGATGCTGATCAACTCAAGGTGATGCAAAATTCGTAAGAGATGGAAAAAGACTGAAAAGCAATTACATATATAAAGAGTTGGGACCAAAAACTTAACCGCCTCAGTCGTTTGGGAAAATGAGGCGGCAAAATTGAATCTCTGGGTCACCTCCTAGGTGGCATTAAATGAAGAAAATACATAAGGAAGTGACAAGTGTCACACACATAGATCATCAGATCCTATGACCTAAACCACTCGACCTAGAAAGCCTGTCGGGCAAACTTGTGAGCTGGTCGGGTCTCTTGAAGATCAGTTCTTCTGGACTCCCAAGAAGTTGAGAGACCAAAAGAAGGGGGCATTGTAGGAGACCGAATTCTTCATCAAGTGGAATAAGGAATAAGATTGCATAAGTGGAGGAATTATGCACGAATTAGCTCATAATGACTAAAAAGGAAACTAGGGTGAGAAGGCCCATGGGCCTAAATCCCCCTGCGGGCTAATCAGACCCACCTTCCCCATCAGGTCGGGCAAAGATATTGCCCGACCAGGACAAGTCGAACATACACTGCAGGTCAGATGACTAAATCCTGACCGACTAAGGACAGACACTTAACACTATCCGACTGGGTCAAGATGGCAGAGTACAAAATGCCTAACCTGGAGTACGGACCATCCAAACCATAAGGCCTGAACCAAAAAGCAAGTCGGCCATACGTCCACCCCTGCAAAATAACAGTTAGCCAAGGGAATATTCCCTGACAAAGAAAGAGGACTAAATGTCAGAAAATCGGTTACAGAATGTTAATCCCTAGGTGACACATGTCTGCAGATCCAAGAGCCATGTGAGATTCCATATCATGATATGGTTACTCCACAAGGCCAAGCTCGGCATGCCCCTTCTTGAGTATAAAAGGGGGACTTCATCTCTCCCTCATGGCATGCAAGCACTCTCTCTCTCTCCCCGACTCATACTCAAGAATTCCAAGTTCTTCTTCTTCTCACGAGGAGGTGACTGACTTGAGTGTCCGAGGGGCATTAGCCTGCATCACAATGGTGTGAGTTTCAGGGACCCGAAAGCCGAAGAAGGAGGACGACGACGACAGGTATCGGAGGCTTGCCATGTGACGTTGTGAAGAAGAGTTAGCATCAACATCATCTCGGACCTACAACAAAAGCCCGGATCGGCTAAGATCCGGCCCAGGAGGAGAGGACCTGATTTCACCCTCCACAACTCAAATCAGCTATTTTTTAAAATTATACCAAAAAATATCATTTCACAATTTTGAGAAATAAAAAGATTAACTTACTCTTATGTTATTAAACTAAATCCTTAAAATGTCTACCCCTTATTAAATTATTTTACACATTCTCATATCCACCTAATGATACAAATTTGAGCTTTCGATGATGTACTCCCTTAAATATTATGCTTCTTTAAAAAATGGATATGTGCTAATAACAACATAAAAATATGTTAAAAAGGTTTTGTAGAGGGGGGATTTCACGCTCTTCCTGAGGACGCCACGTGTCTCGGCTTATCGGGCAAATGGATATTGTGAACGGACCTAAGTCAAAACTGAGTAACCTTCAGTCAGAGAGAGAGGAAGGATGACTCGTCAAGGGAATCCTACTTGTGAAGTTTTGCTTGGGAACCACCTAACCCGAGTAGGGCACTTCGGACTGAGTCTCCTTCTCCAAGGGCATTATGGCGAGAAGACCACAGTTGCAACCAAAGCAACGCCTTCCCAAAGATGACTGAGGCCAATCGACCAAACTAGCCACTCATACCCAACATGACTGTTAGGGTTTATCATCCTGACCTGGGTTTAGACCCGACCTTAACAAAGGAAGAAAGCGACTACAGACACCACAAGGTGTGGTCAGGATTGCTCTGCTCCGCTAAATTGGCAGATACGTGTCCTTATCCCGAAAAGCTCCCTGCCATTGTTCGTTGCAGTCGCAATTAGGGCCAATGAGAGGGCTACACCACTACAATAAATTTGATTATTAGCTACGAACTTTTAAATTTCGTAGCTAAAGGAGACTTTTACTTGCAAAAAATTGTTTCGTAGCTAATAGTATAACCTTTCTCTACGAAATTAAATTTCGTTGTGAAAGGTATAACTTTTCACTGCGCAATCACACTTTTGTAGCAAAAGATATGACTTATAGCTGCGAACTTCAATTTCGTAGCAAATGATTTGACTGTTTAGTTACAAAAGTGTGTTTCGTAGCAATAGACGTGATTTGTAGCTGCGAAACTATTTTCGTAGTAAAAGACCTGACTTTTAGCTGCGAAAGTCTTGACTTTTTGCTGAGAAATTAATTTCATTGCAAAATTTTTAGGGATTTTCAAAAGATATAATTTGCTACAAAATCAAAATATGATTGTCGCAAAAGATAACTTTTTGCTATGAAAAATACTGGTTTTTGCTATGAAATATTTCACAGCTAATGCTCTGTTTTTGTTGTAGCAAATACATTTTGCTACAAAATCTTATTCATAGCAAAATGCTACAAAATCTTATTCGTAGCAAACGATATTCCGGTACGAGGCTTTTGCAATGAAAATTGCAACGAACACATTTCGTAGAGAAAGATAATTAGCTACGAAATTTGGGGTTTTTACTACGAAATATTTCCCAGCTAATGCTCGAATTTCTTGTAGTGCACGTGGCCACGACATCATAATAAACCCCCGGTCTCGAATCCCATAGAATTTCCATGTCTGAAGATTCCAATCGGGACCGAAGGACGTCTGGACGGGAAATGATGTGGTCACTCTCTTGACTACAAGGGCAAGGAGAGGAGGAGAGAGTGGGGATATTTACAAGTAAGCAATTCTAGTTCTAGAGTCTTCTTCTTGTTATTCACTTCATCTTCTCCACTCATTCAAGCCACTGACTTGAGCGTCAGAGTCCCTTTGGCCGGCAGCACACCGGTGTCCCCTAGGCTCTCTTGGTGCAGGATCTCAGGCACGACAACCCAGACCTTCACTCAGAGGTGGACCTCTGACCTGACAATTCTTATTGAAGGAAAACACCACCTTCAATAGGCACTGTCTGTGGGAACTCAAGCAAAAAGTTGTGTCCCCACCTTTCACTCTGAAGACGAGAACCAGAAGCGGTTTCCAGACTGACCTGGAAGAAAGTCAGGTCTATTCCATCACCGGTATTCCTTGATAACTTCGCCCTCGTCCGAATCCAGTCATACACGAGGGGGACCTCGAACATGAACAACTCTCAGCCCCACCCATTAGAGAAATACCCATGGTGGACCGAGTGGTCGAGGACCTCAAGGCCCAAGTGGAGTTGGCCAACCATCAGTTCGCCAACATCCTAGGAATCCTGGAACGAGTCCTAAAAGGTTTTAGCCTCCACCGCCAGCAGGGACCAGAGGAACCTTGTAGGCTCGCGGTGGACCTGGTTCAACCGCAACCAACACCACGAGGTGTAATGGTACACCAAGTTCCTCAGAGGTTGCGCCCTGCGCCAGAAGGGGGCACACTCAGCAAGGGCAAATCAGGTCTCCGCAGCGGGGGTCCCTGCGCATGAGAGTCGCCACCAATTGCCTTACCGCCCCCGCTTATCCAGACGCGGACTGGCGAACAGGTGTCTCTTCACCGCCCCAAGAAGGACTCCACCACCGACGCAGTTGGATACTGATTCCTCCTCATCCGTCGAGAATGCATACGGCCGAATGCGGCTTAGAGGGGGGGCAAAGTTCAACCACCTGGGGCACCCGGAAGTTGCAAGGGCTCTCCGGGGTTTCGCCTCGCCCTTCACTAACAACATCCTCTAAGCTCTGCTTTTGAGGAAGTTCGTGCAGCCTTGCTTCAAGCTGTACGACTCTTCCTCGGGCCCTTTTGACCACATCCTGGCATTCCGCAACTTGATGACGTTACACAAGCAGCACGACGCGCTCATGTGCCATCTCATCTCCTCGAGCCTGGAGGGGGCCGTGTCCTGGTTTCACCAGCTCATCCTGGCCTCCATCTACTGTTTCAAGGAGCTTGGCATCACCTTTGACGAGCACTTCATCTGTAGCCAGAAACACAGGAAGGATCTGGGAGACCTAATGAAAATCTAGATGCGAGCGGGGGAGACGATTCGACAGTACATGAATCATTTTCGTCTCCTCATGTTCAGGATCGACGGATGCAACTCGGATGTCGTGGCAATGACATTTCGTAGCGAGTTGCCCGCCAGAAATAAGTTGAAGTGGTCCCTCATTAAGCAAACCGCAATGAACCTTGGGGACTTGATGAGCAGGGCCAAGAAGCATTCCAAGATGGAAGATGAGATCCGGCCCCTTAAGGAAGCTTGCGGTCCTGCCCGCATAGAAGCGCCCATCAGATTCACACCAGAGGGACCAAAGGCCTCCTAGGGAGAGACGGCCGGAGAGAAGGCCGAAGGCCATCGCAAACAAGAGCCAGGAGAGTATTGGACAGAATTCAAGGTCCTGATATCCCAACTCATGATTGATACACAAGACAAGCAATACTTCAGGTGGCCCCAGCCGATGAGGGGCGACGCATCGAAAAGGGATGGAAGCATCTACTGCCCGTACCATAAAGACCCGGGCCATGTGACCGACACATGTAGGATCCTCAGGGGATTCTTGGAGGAACTCATGTGGCAAGGCAAGCTGGAGGAGCACATCGCATCTGACCAGTAACCGACAAGGGACAAATGGGTCACGACACCCGACCTGACCACCTCGCAAGGGGCAAATCCATGCACAGAAGGGTAACCCACTCTTTATTTATTCTGTGTGCAAAGTCTTAACTAAAGCGAGCAAAAACCCCACCCAATGAACCTTCCATGGGTCGATCATTTCAGTCAAACCCAGGACCGTTCTCGGAGGTGGGGGACAAACATGCTCAAAACTAAACGGGTTGTTGAAAAAAAGGGGAGGGACAACAATAATAATAAATATTTCTCGCACATATCCATCGAAGGACGGACGGTATTTTGTTGCCCCTCCACGATATTGTTATTTCTAAATGTGCCAAGGAAGTGGACAAACCTAATAAGCTCCCATGGATGGAATACTCCAATGTCTGATGGGCACTTCGTCAAGTTGGAGTCCCCTCAAGGTCGCGCATGAATGTAAAAGGGGCATCACCCTTTTACATATAAGCACTCCTGCCCAAACAGAGGTCGTGCAGAGAAGCCTCTCATTCATTCATAATTACAAAGATTACATGAATGTGGCACCTCAAATCCCTTCAGCAGGGTCATCTTTTCCGCCTGCAATTGGGAGACCACCGCTGCCGTTTTTCCCCTCTTCAAGGAACACTTCATCCTCACTTGAAGCCCCAAGGGGATCCCCTTCACCCTCATTTCCACCGTCACTTTTGTCCGACATTTCATCCAGAGGGACAGCGGGATAGGCCCCTTACGCCTTGTCTTTGAACCCGGTGCAATAGCCCTCCATGAATCTTCCCTCTTTATCAGTGGCAAAGCCCAAGATCACCTCGTCTAGTTGGCTGACAACCTCCTTCTCCACAGTGATTCTCCCCCTCTCAAACTCCATGCTCTTCAGCTCCTCGATCTGAACATGGAGGGAGGAGTTCTCGTCCAAGGCTTTCTCAAGTTGGGTTTCAAGGGCGGCCAATTCTTCCTTTAGGGCGAGGGACTTGGCCGATGACTCCTACCGCGCCACAACCCAGCTCTCTCTGTCATCATGGAGGGCCTCTTCCGTCTCAAGGTGCCTCCTCACATCCCTGTGATCCTTCAAGGCCACGTCTCACTCTTCTATGGTAGCCTTGCAATCCTTCAGTGCGGCCACCTCTCTATCTCTCGAGGCGGTGAGCTCACGACGAGTGTCCTCTAGCTCCTTCTAACAGAGCTCACGCTCGTTGTCCAAGGGGTCCGAGCGGCCAAACAGCTCGGATGCCAACACAGTAGACAGCTAAACAAAGGAGCATAAGTCAAGACCTGAAACAAGAAAGGGGCAAAGGAATGAAGTATGCAGACTTATCGAATAAAGGAACCACATTAACTTGGTCCAGATTGTCAAGTAAGACACTCTCTGGGCCTTAGAAAGATCTGCGATGAGGAGACAACCCATAATTTGCTTAAGCGCAATCGCTGGGTTCGACAACCCGGATGCCGCGTTCCTCCTGGCCAGACGCTGTTGGCCCAAGTCAACCGTCTGTGTTGAATATCCACCCGCTTCCGAGGTGCCCCTAGACGTGAAGTAGGAGGCAGGGGATCTACCAGCCCAACAGGGGAGGGGAGGGTCAAACCAGAAGGCTCTGCACGATCCAGAGGTCACGCTTCCCCACCATGGCCTGCAGCGACATCGGACAATCCAACGAGGATGTGGCGGAAGAACCCACTAGCATTGACAGGGCCGCAGTTAGTGCCCCAGCTGGGGCGCCAATACCAGTAGGTGAGTCACTTTTTTTTTTCACCTCAGTAGCCCAAAGCACAACGTTTGTTACCTCACCGTCAGGAAGCGTCGTCGTCAAATCACTATGAGGAGAGGCATGGAGGGGGGCAGAGATGCCCAACGATCAGCTTTTTTGTTTTTGGGGCCGCCCCCGCCCCCCCCTTTCTCTCTTTCTCACTTCCCCCCCAGCACGGTTTTCACAAAGGCAAATTACTCTTTCATCCGTTAACTGATCGCCTGGTGTGTGATCGATGGGGTTGCAATAATAGTCGCGGCAAATGACATGATCGAAGAACCATCTGTCCCCAAGGGGGGGGGGTTTTGAGCAAATGCCTCCACCAAACCAGTTGAAGTGAGGCCTTCCTTGAAATGGACGTAAGAGCTCTGATTCGACGATCTCGAAGGGCTACTGCGCATCTCACCAAACTCGGGAGGCAGTAGTGTTGCTGATAGCGTCATTCTGTGAGACCGTAGGCAACTCCTATCTAATCAAGCTTGACCTCCTCGTTGGGAGGAGCTTCTCTCTCTTTGTCACCTGCATCAAGAGTGCAAAGGCAAAAGATAGAAAGGAAGTAAAATAAATGATCAAACAACAAACTTGGGACATGTGGCCTATGGGGGGGGTCTTCACGACTGACGACGACATAGACACGGGGATGCTCGAGCGTGTCCACAACCCCCCCACCCCCCCAATCCCTGTAAAGGAAGGAAGGGAGGCGACGATGGCGGGCGGGTTTTTTTCTACGCGCATATATAGTGCGCTCCCCCCCTTCTTCAGGTCATAGGGGGTCTGAACTTCTTCCACCACTCTAGGCTGAAGGTTTAGGTGATTGATGGCATCATCGCAGCACATCAGCTTAAAGAGATTTTTGGGGGGGCATTGGGGGGGGTGTTTGAACCTCTCCCCCAAATACCTCCTAATCGAGGGGGGGGACAGCAGCCTCAAACAACTGCCCCGGATCAAAACACACAAAAAAATTCTCTCTCTTTCCACACCTCCTCCCTCCTCTAGATACGTGAAGAACGACACACACATGCCCACCACGGAGGGTACTACCCCCAACGCCCTTAGTAGTTGAGCCATGATAAGGGAGAAGGGTAGCCATAGAGAAAATAGAAACTGAACGCCTTTTCAATAAAGAAGAGGGAGCGTATATAAAGACCCAATTTTTTAAATCTTGAACGAACAACATCTTGTCATTCATCAAAGGCATTTAGAATCTAAGGGTGGGCGATCATGCCACGCGTCAGAAATCAGACAGGTGCGGTATGTCGCCATACCAACCGAAGATATGCTTGAATTTTCCCACTGGGGAAAAGAGCACGTCATGATAGCGAGATTTCAGAAATTGAGGAAACGCACTTAAGACCATACACATCATCATTCGCGCTGCCGGACTAGTGACTAGCGACTCAGAGTGAGGCAGTCGTTCGGGCGAGCCTACGGTGTCTCCTCGGTCGTGCGCGCCGATTCGGGCATGCACCCAAGATCGAGAGGGATAACAGAAGCCGATCAGGGATGAGCAGAGAAAGAGACTGATAGACAAATTTAAGACAAGCGAGAGTTGTATCGAGTAGGCACAAAAGAAAGGAGATTCATTTACATTTCCTTCAAAATTTGATTTAAAAAAAAATCAGTCAACTTTCTGCTGGGGGTCCTGGCCAAGAAGATCTCTCGTCAGAAGAAACCTTGCGACGGCATCCCTGGCGTCTCTCGTGCAAAATCCAAAAAAGCGTTCCATGAGCTCTTTCTCCTGAAGCTCCTATCAACCGGCCGAGGAGTCTTTGAGGCCGAAGCGATAACCACTGAGAAAGTTGTTAAGCTACTCTTCCATTTTGTCGCTGTAGGCCCGCTGCTTCACCTCAAGCTCCTTCATCACCCCTAGCCACGCTTTAGCGAAAACGCCCTTCAGCAGTTAGCTAGATGAGGGAACACACATTCCCAACTAGCAAATCAGGAACAGGCGGGAGGTAGCCCATGCTAGCGAAGGCCGGTTGATCTTGCGGAGGTGGAGCAAAGGGTCTTCTCGAGTCCTCTGCCCGAGGAGGAAAGCCAGGAGGGGGGAAGACTGGGGACCGAGGTCTCACACATTCCATAGGCAGAGCCCCGTGGGAACCCACTCCCACAGCAGCAGGCTAGCAGTCCCTAAGATCATGATCTCGGATGCATCAACCGGCTGGGAATTTCCAAGACTGGGGATCCTGGACACGGACCCCGAGATGTCGTGTTGAGGGGGTAGCTTGACCTCAGCTTTAGGAGTTGAAAATGCCCAAGAAGGGGAAGGAGAGCCGGAGGACACCATCTTGACTTCCCCGCCCCACTGGGCACGATCAGGACGAAGAGGGGTGAATCTAACATTTGCCAGCCTATCTAAGCGTCGACTGGTCGAGGACCTGAATTGACTGACCGTGGACAAGCCGCCCCTAAGGAACAACGGTCATTGGGTCCCCTATCGACGCCCTAGCCACCACTAGGCATTGAGTAGATTTTTACCTCAGGTCTTTTTCCGGCAGACCTAGAAGGGCAGGGGGTCGAAGGCGTATCCCCCAGCAGGAGCCACCTCTAGTCACGATTGGGAAAGCCCGGGCGTGCTCTATTTGGTCCATTCGTACTTCCCCTGGTGCGAGACTATAGATACCCTAATTTTGATCATCCAAAAGATAAAAATACTTCAAGTAATACTTAAAAATGACCACATTTGAACATCTGATAGAAAATTCCCTTAGAAACCAAAACCGGAAACCCTAGTCTAAAAACTTAGGAAAACCTAAGGCCTGGACAGGGGCGGCTACTTGAGAGTAGACGCCCCATACCGGGCGGCTAGTTTCAACAAGCCGCCCCCCTGATCAACCCCAAACCGCTTCCCATGGATGGGACATAAAGTAGCATTTAATGCTTATGATTGCGGCAGTTTGTTCCCTTTAGCCGCCCCATCTTGGCCGGCTCAACCCTAGTAGCTGACCCAAGCCACCGCTTGCTAGAGATGGGATGCTTGTCAGACCATCATTGGGGCGGCAACTTGAAAGTATTCGTCCCTCACTGGACGGCTAGTTTCAACTAGCCGCCCCGCACCTGTACATTGTCAAAGAACAAAAGATCTAATGGGAGGTCAAATCAAGCACCCTATTATCAATTTTGATCTACTGTCCAATGGACACTTCCCTACACCTTTTTTACTATAAATAGGGGGTCTCAAAGCACTTCTTCCATATCGTCAACCATTCCCAATACCATTCAACAAACAACAATTCACATTTCCATGCCCCCCACCACCACTTCAAACCCCTTGAGAGAGAAAGAGAGCCCTATTTGTGAGTAGAAAAACCCATTTTCCTACACCAAATCATTCTCCAAATCCACTCTCCAAAACCCTGATTAAACTTAGTTTAACTTCAGCCAACACCCAAACCAAACCCTACCCAGGCTCTGCCCAAATAGAGCCAGGCACCAGGCGGCTACTCCTAACTAGCCGTCCCCCACCAGGCGGATAAAAACAACTAGCTAACCCTCACCTACGATAACGACTATGGTTTTCCTAGTTGTTTTTATTTCATATTCCTATAAGGTTTTGGAGGACTTACATATCTCCAATTTGAGAAGTTGAGGTATGGTTGGAATCTTTATTTCGTTGGCTTTCCAACCCTTTTTACGGATCGTAAATCGGATGAGTATCGATCAAGTTATAGGTGAAACTGTACCGAGGGGTCGGGCAAAGGAAATAGTGACAGCTCAAGTGGGATCTGTCTGTATTTTGACGGACCCTATTGGAGCCGTCGGTTTTTGTGACGGATCCAACAAGAGCCATCGATTTGGAAACGATTTCAAACTTTAATAAATTCAATTTTAGAAAGTTTTAATGTGTATTATTGATTGATATGTTTGGCATACGATTAGTTTTGATTTCCCGACGCGTGTAAGCTTATATATGCCCTCTTTCTCTATCTCCTTTTCATTGAAACCCTAAAACCCTAAAGCCTCTCCTTCTTCTTCTCTTGTTTTCAGCACCATTGTTGAGGAGCTCGGGAAGGGTTCGAATGGAGGATTCTTGTGAGTATTATCCTCTGTTTATAAAGGGTTTTGAATGATAATAATTCCCATTAGCTGTCCTTGTTATATGATTTCATTTTTAGTTTTCTTTTCCAACAAAAAGATTGGATTTTCTTCTTGATACTTGAAAGTTTTATATGATTTCGGGTCCTTATGATATAACAATGAAATCATTATGTTTTGTGATGTTTTACAAAGTTTTAGATGATGCTTTTAGATCTCACATATTTACTTCGAATTTCACTGGTCTCTTAAGTTTTCTTCTTGAGTTTTTCATAGTTTTGATGGATTTAATATGATTTTCGGATCCTTATGTTATAACTATGAAATCATGAAGTTTTAAAAGTATCTTACAAATATTTCATGACAAAAGAAAGGGTATATGCATATATCATGTCTAGGGTTGTTTATTAAGAATAGAAAGCATGTTTACAATCATTTAAAGTCTTGTTTGACCCTTATATGCATAGATCCGAACCTATACATGCTTTTATGATTTTTAAGAATTTTTATCATAGATCCATGTTAGTTATTTCTACATACCTTCTCAGCCACTCACAAGCCCTTGATGGCTGAAAACAGAGGTGGGGAGGGAAGGCATGAGAGGGAGATAGAGAGAAGGAAAACAAAAACAAACTCCATACAAAGATTGCACACACTCATACCTTCTTTTCTCCTCTGTAGGGCTTTCTTCTTCTTCTTCTTCTACTACCTCTAATGGAACAAAAAGAAAGACGAGGGAGTGAGTGAGAGGGAGATGGAGATGGGGATGAAGGGGGACGCCCAAGTATAGTAACACACACACACACACTCTCACACACACACACACATTTAATGAAAAAAATAAGGGTTGGTGAGGCTTGACTTTAAGTCAACCCAACCACACAAAAAAATAAAAAGATTTGATCAAGTCAGTGGTCAAATTTGACTTGGTCCAAGTCTTCTTGACTTGGTCAAGTCCCCCTTTGACATTCCAACTCGGTCAAAACCCGGATACGATTCGGAACTGCCAAATTCTAAAACGTTACCGGAATTCGATGAAATTTTCGTGAGTGGCTCGAAATGGCACCAGGACTCATAATGTGTAGTTAGATTTTCAATCGGAGTTCTCGAGCTAATGCAGATAGCTAAAAGTCTAAAATTTTAGCAGTTCCGATCGAAAAAAAAGAAAAATTGAAAAACTGCCAGAAATGTCCCAAAGGTGACCAAAAGGCTAAAAGTGACACATATATAACATATTTGTAGGATTATGTCTTCTTATGATTTGATCAGCTATGTGTCTAGATGTTATATATGAAATTTGGGGTCATTATGATATCTGTGGTGTAAGTTAGAACCAGTTTTGCATGACCTGTCCAGATTCGCGTAGGAATTGACCTGCTTCGGGAAATGATTTGTTTCGGGCTTGTAGAGGCAAACTTAGGTTCTAATGTCTTCATGGATTATGATCCCAGCATATCATAGAATGTGCATGATTTATTTCATAATTTTTGGAAGTGTATTGGGTGCTGTGAAGACCAATTAGTAGGGCTGGTTGCAGCAGGTTTAACAGTTTTGCTTGGTTGAGTGTCAAGGAGTTGGTTGCATGTGTCTTGGGTGATAATATGGAAGTATCAGGGTTAGGGTTTTCATGAAGTAAGCTTATATGTGTGATAGGAGGTTCCATAATTTAATTATGGATCATTGGTTGTGTTTTGCAGATCTCGTAGACCGGACACGCGACGATCCGGGTATCGGTGAGTGGTTCGATCCAATCCCCCCCCCCTCGGGATGCGCTCGACGCGCGTAGACGCGCGTCGCGCATCGATGGGGCCCCCTAGCTATACTACTTGTCTAGATAAGTAGTATGGCCATGCTTAAGCTATAATATATAGATATCTTGCATGCTAGGCTTATATACATGTATTGTATCTATGTATGAATGATTGTGTTGCATGCGCCCCTCTAGTATGGGCATGTATTTTGTAAACGTGTATGGATGTATAGAATATGGCATGCCATAGGTGGTATTGTAATACTACTCCCACCATATTAATTGCAATATTGAACATGATTAAGTCTGGGTTAATAACGAGCACCTGCCTAATATTCCCTTGCGATAAGACTCGAGGGCGTGGTGTAGTTGTTGCGCCCATGCTAATGGGGCAAAGCTATGACCAGCTTCATGAGATGATCTCTCTCGCCCTCTCCCTCTGAACGAACTGAGTAAGTAGACGCGATTTCCTACTCGACTCAGGTTCGTTTGGAATATTGGCATGCACCTGTTAGTGCGCGAGATCGCGCTTGACCCTTTCTTTTAAGTTGGCGATATCCAACGCACGCTTAAGTTAGGCCTTGTGTGCTTATGTGACTAATGACATGTATGCATGTTGTATGATTTATTATGATGTAAATCCATGTTAGGGAGTGTCCCTATAATTATTAGATAATTGTGCATATGGTTCATGCACATAGCTAGATATAAAATTCTCCTGGATATATTTATATGCGCATGTTAAAAACTGATAGGCCTATCTGGGATAGGCCTCCGCTGTCGGGTTGTACCTTATTAGTTAGAGCGCTAGCGATGTAATCGCCCCGTGCATCCGAGCGATGCACTCGTTTGGAATTCAGGAGAATTCATTATCTTATCGGATTGTTAAGCCGGTAGTTGGGGCGTGACACCCCCCCCCCCCTTGTGTCTGAGCAACGCAACGGTGTGGGAGTATAGTAGTATTCGATATCTCGATAAGTGATTATCGAGAGTAGTTGTTTTCCATTGGGTTCGCTTTGCAAACATGGAATGTTTACTCCCAATGTCATCCGTGTTGAAGAGGTCCGGGTTGTAGCTGTCCTGACATAGGGCTCCCATCCGTAAGTACCACCGATGCGTTCGGGAGCGTACTGATCGTGGGAGTGTACCAGGTAGAGGCTACCCGGAAGAGGGCTAACAAATGATATTGTGAGCGTGGAATCGTTCTCCCCTTCATTGGATCCGATGTAGGAACTTCCCGGCGTTGGAAAAGCTGTACTGACAAAGGGCTCCTATCCGTAGGTACCACCGATGCGTTCAAAAGCGTACTGATTGTGAGAGTATACCAGGTAGAGGCTACGTGGGGAAAGGGCTACCGGTGGACCAAGGGTGTAGAGCAGTCTAGGTCTCTTCCAAAAGTCCCAAGAGTCTCCCTCCGGGAGTGAGGGTGAGGATGAGGTGAAGACACATCTCCGCGTGACCCATTCGTTGTTCGTCCGTTTCCATAGTTGTTGGGTCCGGTCTCGTATCGATGTTCAAAGACATCGTTGGGCAGTTATCCCGATGTAGATGATCCAGTAGTGTTGTGTAGACCAGTAATCCCGGGTCTCCTCGACCAACGGTATGGTCTCTCCCCAAAAGTCCCAAGAGTCTCCCTCGGGAGTGAGGGTGAGGGTGAGGGTGAGGTTGGTCGCGCCGTCACGTGACCGTGTTATCCATGGGTTTCTACCCATGTTTTCCTTGAAAGGAAATTGCCTTAGTATTGAACTGTTGTATGGTGATTGGTTTCCAGCCACTCACTGAGCTTGTAGCTCACCCCTCGCATATTGTTTCTTTTCAGGGGCAGTGTTGGGCGTGGAGCTGGAGCTTTCCTGTGGCGTGGTCTTATGGGCGTGGAGCGTTCTTCCGGCGGGTGGCGAGTGCGAGGCTGTCAGCAGTCCTACAGTCATTGTATGTATTGTAAATCGTGCATGTGGCACAGGTTGTATTTTCTTTGGTCTAGACTTGGCTCTCACAGGACAGTGATTGTGTATTCGAGTCTGTAATAATGTTTTTGGTTTACAGACATTGTTTATATATTATGCTTCCGCTTTTCAGTCAGTTATCATTATCCTTGCTTTGCCGCCTTGTGTGTTGTTGTTGGAGTCTTTATTGACCTCAGGTATTGATAGCTGATATTTTATTATTGCCACGTCTCGGGGACGGCCGCCCTGGGGCGTGACAGGCCCACATTTGGTATCAAGCGCTACGATGCTCATCAGCAATCAGTACACATTGGGGACCAATTGCAGAGGGTGGAGGCTGAAGAAAAGCAGAAACTCGACCACCAATCGAGGGAGGGGGAGCTTGAGACCTCCATCTGCAAAATAACTAGGTCAAAGGAATAGGCAATCGGCATCTAGAGGGGGAGTGACTTCACTAGAGAGTTCTTTAACCACGAACTCCACTGCTACCCCCAGCTCGTCGTTCAACGAGAGAATTCTGGACGGGTTAGCCATGACAGGGGAAAAATAGGTTTAGGTAGGGTTTTTGAAAAGAAAGCGACAGAGATGGCTTGACGAAGGCTCTTCTGCAATGTACATATATATGCAGCTGACATTTGGGATGGCCGAGGCGCAATCATGACGCCTCACGATCCCCCAAGAATCACTATAATCGCCACACGAAGGACGAGGTCAGGGTTACACATGTCATCTCCCTAAAAGGATTCAAGGGTGGATGAATCCCCCCGCAACAAGGAGCGGAATCCGAGACGACGGCCCAAATTGTTTCATATCTTGTAGTAGTGCAGAGGCCAGATCGATTGCATTTATTCGCCTTGGATACGTGTATGACGGATGATTAGTTCTTATGTCCCTTCGATTTTCAAATGATCAGAAGAGAGGATATCTGCAGAGGGCGCCTCTTGTCTCAGCTAATCAGGTAAACGGATAGCTTGAATCTGCCCAGGTCAGAACTGAGTAATCTTTAGCTAGAGAGAGAGGAAGGATGGCTCGCCAAGGGAATCCTACTTGCGAAGTCCTGCTTGAGAACCACCGAACCTGAGCAGAGCACTTCAGACTTGGTCTCCTTCGCCAAGGGCATTATGGCGAGAATACCACAGTTGCAACCAGAGCAACGCCTTCCCAAAGATGACTGAGGCCAGTCAACCAAACTAGCCACTCGTACCCAATATGACCGTTAGGGTGTACCATCTCGACCTGGGTTCAGACCCAGCCTTAACCAAAGAAAGAAAGTGACCCTAACACCACAAGGCGTGGTCAGGACTGCTCTGTTCCGTCAAATTGGCAAAGACATGTCCTTATCCTGACAAACCGCTTGCCATTGTTCGTTACAGTCGTGGTTAGGGCCAATGAGAGGGTTACACGTGACCACGAAATCGTAACAAACCCCCAGTGTCGAATCCCATGGAATTTTCCATGTCAGAAAATTTCAATCGGGACAGAAGCACGTCTGGATGGGAAATGATGTGGCCACTCTCTTGACTACAAGGGCAAAGAGAGGAGGAGAGAGGGGATATGCCATTCTGGTTTTAGATTTGTTTTCTTCTTCTTTTTTACTTCATCTTCTCCACTCATTCACTCGACTGACTTGAGCATCAGAATCCCTTTGGCCGACACCATACTGGTGTCCCCTGGGCTCTCTTGGCGCAGGATCTTAGGCACGATGACCCGAACCTTCACCCGAAAGCGGACCTCCAACCCAACAACTCTTATTGAAGGAAAGCACCATCTTCAGTTTTTTTTTTTCCCATGATTATAAGAAAAATGAAATATCCAACCCTGTTTGTAGCCCCCAACTATTTTGATTTTTTTCAACCTCCAACTATTTTGATATTTTATTAATGTATATACTAGCCTAAAAAATATATCTTCTTATTAAAATTGAAGTATATACCTAGATAAACTAACTCATATTTTTTAAAAAACTGAAATTTTTTTATTTTTTATACACCGCAATAGTGGATTATATAATTCACTAAAGCAGTATCTATTTGGGTTGGTTTTCTGAATACTCTAATCCAATTCGACTAATTTGTCCGACTCAACCGGTTGACTTGATGTGAATATATATATGATGATGATGATAATAATAGAAATAATATACATTACATGTATACATGTAAAATATGTTGAATTGGGGTAAGTTTAACAGGCTATAAAAAAAAATTGCAAGATTTTAAGCCGTACATAAGAGAGGATATTATTATAAAGTCGGGTTCAAGGTTATCAATCGAGATTAAGGCATGGGTAAAAAAAAAATAACCAATAGGAAAGCATGATATGTGATAATACAACTTATGCAATATCCAACACAATCTACCACTAAACATACATCTCATGCATGTGCATGTCATGCAAAGAAAAAGAAAATCAAGTTTCAATTCCCCTAAATTATGTGGATAAAACGATATATGATTAAATAAAAAGATAAACATTGATATAGATCATTTCATAAAAAATGAGAAGATATACCATGATAGAGATATAGATAGGTCACGACACACGATCAATAAACATAAAAAAAATAAAAATAAAAATAAAAAAAAACTTCCAAAATCGAGTTAAGGGTCACACAGCTAGGGTTTTAGAGGGTTTTTTTAGCTGGTAGAGAGAAGGGATTTGGTTTCGATCATGCAGAGAGAAAGATTGTTGTTTTGTATGAAAAATAAGTTTTTTGTATAAAATAACCTAACAAGGTTAAGGATTTAATTACATAAAGATAAGTTAATCTTTTTACTTTCTAAATTTGTGAAGTGAGATTTTTTTTATATAATTTTAAAAAATAGTTGATTTTGGTATTTCTAACCTTTAGAAGATTTTTTTGTCTTTTCCCCTGTTACCTACAGGACTAAAGTTGTAATAGTTACTTCTAATAAATCAAAATAAACATACGAAGCGGAAGACATGATTTATTCATATTTATTTGTTTATAAGTAAGGCTATATTTTAATTAGACAAATATAAAAAATAATAAAATATAAAAAAATAGAGAAAAATAACAGTTACCAATCATTTAATGCTCTCGTATCATATATGTAACGAATTGAGCAATGTTAAAATATAGGAAAATTAGGGGGTGATAAACGAGCCGAACGAGCCGAGCTTTGACCCGTTCAAGCTCTTCTCATTTAGTATGAGGCTCAGCTCGAGCTCGAGTTCGGCTCAGCTCAGGACTGAGCTTCATTTCGTGTTCAAGCTTGACTCGTTGGGCTGCTGAAAAACTCGGTTGAAGTTCCGCTCGGCTCGTTTATTAAATAAGTCAAGCCGAAGCGCTCGACTCGGACTCATTTAGCTAAAAAAAATCTTGTTTAGCATTTAAAAAATCATATTTCACAAATCACAACATCTTATACATGTGAAAGTAACATAAGCTCAGACCCGGGCTCAGCTCGTTCCCCCTTTTTATGTTAAGTAAACGAGCTCGGGCTCGGCTCAGGCTTGGCTCGTTTACAAACTGAGCTTTAAAAATTGTTCAAGCTTGACTTGTTTGTGTAATTGAACAAAGCCTGAATGAGCTTTAACCGGGCCGAGCCCGAGCTGCTCAGATCGTTTACCACCCCTAAGGAAAATCCATATAACCTATGTAAACTACTCGAAATTCACGTAACCCCTTACTTTTTCTAAAATCCATATACCCTCTAAAAACATATTTGCAAATTTAAATAGCCCCCTGAGTTAAATTTTCTTTAACAGATTAGGATTATTTTACAAATATTTTTTTCGATTAATCCTGGATGAAAATATAATATACCAAAAAAACTTTTACAATGTGTTAAAAATATGAAAAATCCTATGTAAATTACCCATCCGAATAGGGTTTTATAATCTATCTAGAGGGGTAAAATCGTTATTTACAGAAAATTTTTCATATTTTTAATAAATTGTAGGGGGGTTTGGTATACTGTGTTTTCACTCAGGATTAAACAAATGGAATATTCGCATAATATTCATAATTTGTCAACGAAAATTTAACAGGGGATTATTTGGATTTTTACATAGGTGTTTTAGGAGGTTATATGGACTTTAGGAAAAGTCAGGGGGTTAAATGGATTCAGACAGTTTACATTGGATCATTTGGATTTTTCCCAAAATTCATATATTATTAGGGTTTTTTAGCTTCCACCCCCTATAAAACTAGTGAATTATTGAAAACCCGCTGTAAAAAATGAATTTATTTATTTATTTCTTTTATTTTTTTTATTTTTTTTATATCCAAGGGACCCCTGTGGCTGACTTTATGGTTGAGATGAGAATGCTACCTCTACCTATTTGCTCCGGTCCTCCAGAAAATTCTTTCGAAACTAAAAATGCTTTTTTTAGTTTAACCCATTATTAACCCATTACAGGTTTTTGATAATATGCTTTTTTCAGGGGTTGGAAACCAAAAAACACATTGTTATTTTAAAAAATGTTCGTGTATCGAAAGTGCTTTTTTTTTTTTTGGATAGAAGAATGTGATATTCTCAGGATGTATTAATGGGCAAACTCCAAAGAGAACAAGGTGGAAAAGATTTATATACCCATACAAGAAAATCAAAACAAAGAAAAGAAAAGGTGAGGATAATATTTTCATTGCAAAAATGTGTGGTTGCTTTATACATGGTTTGAATGTAAATTTCTTAAATTTCTTTTGTTCATCGTTTTCCATTGAAAACTGCTGTTCATTTTTATGAAATTCACATGTTTGAGTCCATTCACAACAGGCCAAGTGAACAGGTACATACAATGTATGAATGCAAACAGTCTCCCTGTGGCTGACCTCTTTTGACCAATCCTCCATGGATTATCTTCTCTTTTGTCTTCTATTTTATATATATACATATATAAAGTGAGATTTTTTTTTACGAATTGTTGGATAATGTACTCAATTTTGTGTGAGTTTTTTTTTTTTTTTTAATCTTTGTAAATGAGTGGAGGAGAAAAGGAAGAAAAGGACCCATCAAAGGGAGAGGTCAACCCAAGTCGTTCCTTCTCTATATGCACACTTGTGAACCTCTTTTTGTTTCTTTCTTTATTTTATCTCCCAATGCATTGAAGACCTTCATCTCTTCCCCCCCCCCCCATCCCGTGCTTTGGTCATCTTTGGTGGTTGTGTTGTTGTTAGTGGTGTTTTTTGGTGATGCTGATTGAAAAATAAATTAAATTAAAACTACTGCTGAAAAGGCACTGAAGAACCAGCAACTCAGCATTGCAAGTTGCAAGTGAATTTACTAGTGGGGCCTGTGGCCACTTTTTTTCACAGCCCAAAAGGCATTTGAGATGAGATGTGGATTGGTCCAACCAATCTGGCTTATAAAATTATCAAATACTTCACATGATTTAAGAAACTGACTTGTAGTATGTCATATATGTTAGTTTCAAGATTCAAAAAATCAACAGATTTTTAAAAAAAAAAAATTACAGAACCTGGAAAATTGGTTTATCTTCACACCAAAAATGGACAGGCAGGCCTGAATAAGATCCTAACATTGCCTTTCATTGTGATAAGATATACGGATAGTGGAGAAGCAGATAAGTGTTCCACAAGTGCGCAGTCCATGTGAGCATCAACAGTGGTTGAGACAAAATCATTGCTTCCAACTGAAGCTGGAATGCCTAGGAACAAATTTGCAATAATATCACATGATGCCATCATTTTTTCATACATTGAAGAATGAACGAACCTGAACGAACCTGAAATCAAACACGTGTATAATTTCATTTGTTCATGTATAAACCTGCCTGGATGAACCTGAACACGTGTTTAGATAATGTGCGATCTATAAACAAAACACACGATGCAAAGAATGAACGAAGACAAATAAAAAAATATATTATACCATTCTGTTGAAACAATTGTTTGGCAACTCTATTTCAGGTTGGCCAATCGGGTCTCCCATACAATCACACAACTAATGCTTACAAACTAGTGTACACGATTTTCAATCTCAAGGTCATGCTTCCTTAAATGTTTCATGGTGCACTTTCCTTGCTTCGAGCACGCATTACTCAACTAAAAGCCATTTCCCAATTATTTGATGACCCATAAATGAAAAACCTCTGGTACATATGTTTCAGGATTCCGGGAAGAACAGAGGAAACAATATCTCTTTTCTTTTTCTTTTAATCATCCGGAGAGTTCAATGCCATGAACTTGCACTGCTCATTCATCGCCAACAGTTGTGCCTCTTTATTGTCGAGCAGAGCGCTAAGCCTGAGATTCTCCTCCATGAGTTTTTGTACTTCGGCCTCTTTCTGCATCTTTTCTCCCTCTAAGTGATTTGTCTTGGCAATGAGTCTGCAGCAAAAAAATAAAAAAAGATGACGCCCATGTAAATATATCCTTGCAGATAACGAGTAACACACGCAACTAAGAACTAGATGAAATCCAAACAATGGGGAGAAAAAAAAAAGAAACTGAAAGAGTAGGATACAAAATGGAAGCATTACAACAGAATAAAGAGGTCCCTATTACACTCCACGGATGATTTTTCAACAATTACCTGGGTTGCACATTCACACCTCATGGAGACCATACATGTTATGCCACTAACAAAATAACAGAAACTCATGCAGAACAGAAGGTAATTGTCACTGCCACAACCTCATGATCCATGAAAAGCACCAGCTGGATGTCTGAAACATCTTAAACAATTTCCAATAGCCAACAGAAGATCAATGCAACAAATTCCTCAAAAACATTGTCATTTTAAGAATAGAGATAGTCTATATAGGCAATCATTATAGGTTTGTATATTCTATAACAAAATAAAATTCTTTCACCGGCCAAAGAAAAAAAAACACGTTAATTATTCAAGATACATATAGATCACCCATCTTGCAAATTTCAAAAAGAATCCATAATTCATCTAAAAATCAACACATTATAAATGTGCTACTAAATTTCCTATAAAAAATGCTGCTAATTCAAACACACCAAGCACCCAAACAATAAGAGAAAGGCTTAACACTAATTTGTTCTCAAAACCATTCCCCAGCAAAGAAATCAAGAATTTGTCAGCTCTAACATGTTAAAATATGTTATAAATCTGAAACACATTTGAGATCTAAATTGTGATTAGTTAAACATTGTTATTCCATTGCATTGGAGGATACAGGATATCTGCATGTTATAAGTTACAACTATTCTTATAATAGCATCAACTGAAGATTGAGCTTAGATTCTTGATAGGAGGAACGGAGTATAATGTATAAGGAGATTCTTCGGCAGGTATAATATCATGTAGTTTTAACGGAGAAGTAATCAGTGTAAGATTTTCTCTAGAAAATACATAAATGTTTTTACGAATACTGCCAATCCAAACATCTAGGCAACACGGTTTCTAAGTATTTCCTTGATTTCACCAGACTGGTTATCCACTAGTTTTTCCCAAACTGAAAACAAGTGTGTATAGACTTGATTAATTTTACATTGTCAGTGATTTTTTGTATGTTAAAAATTAAACAATCTTGGAAGAATTCAATAAACTTGTATCAAAATGGATTCTTTTGTCAATGACATGTAACTTTTATGTGACTTGTGTAAAATAAGACAGACATAAATCAGTATGTTAAATTCAGTCTCAGTTCCAGGAAATCTGGTATAACAAATATATCTTCCAGTAGTCCTCTGGGGTATAACAATTGTATCTTAAGTCCTTCTAGACCATAGTGTACCATCCTATATTGTTTTTGAGAGCTCCTGCTATGATACTGAGACTTCTTTTTGAGGAAAATATAAGAGCAATCTTATCAATGACAGACGCCCCCGAACAAAGGAAACAAGGGATCTCCTTACAATAATAAAAATTAAAAAAAGAAAAAAAAGGAAGGAGGGAACAAAGACCTTCCAAAGGCTTCCATGATTATCTCCCAACCAAAGATTACCCGTAATAGTTGAAGGAGTATATACTCCTAATATCATAGTTTCCCAATCCCGGAGGTTCGAAGAAATTGCCACCCAAGTGTTTTCCACATGTAGCCATGGAAAACATCTGAATCTGATGCACTATGGAACAAAATCCCATGAACCAATGATAATGATGAAATGATCAACAAAAGATAATACAACTGACCTACATATTTGCCCAAAATGCACTAAATTACCCTAAAAAACACAAATTTTCAACTTTTATCCTTCCCTCCCACATACATGCCCGTTTGCTCACACACAGCTGAATTAAAAGGGGGAAAAAAGAACCTTTAGTTTACTCTACATATGGAAATCAAAAAAAAAAAAAAATCCACATGTAATAATAACTCGAACCTACTGGAAACAGTTTTCAGTGTTTCTTCTATCTTCCCTATCTTTGAAATGTTGAACCTGGTCATCTGAAAGCAAGAACTTGGGGAATTTCTTGTCAATATCGTTTAACTAAAACTTTTGCTCCATCAATCACAATACAATTGCATTCATAAAACACTTCTTGTTTGACCAACTTTCTCCACATTACTCCATGTCACTAATTCATCTTTCACCATGTCTCTCATCAGTCATCACACAGGCATTTTTAGAATAGGAAAATTGATTCGGCACTACAAGGGTCTATGTATACCATGTCATAGAGGAATTTGCACACGTATATTAGCGGTGTTTTGAAATGCGCCCTGTGCAACCGCATATGAGGGCCATACCCACATTCCTTAAAAAAATTAATCATATTCTCCGATTTAGGTGGCCTGCCCAACCCGTTTAAAAAAAAAAATTAAAAAATTAAAAAGAGCCAGCCCTAATCAGGTCGTCGTGTCATCGTTGTCTTCTTCACACGAACACATACATTCTTCACATCAATCAGGTCTTCATCTTCTTCTTCTTCATCGATCAATACTTCACATGGACACAAGTAGGCCTCTCAACATGTTGCGGGTCGACCCGGACCCGGCCAGATAAAAGGCGTAAAATACCCAACCTGGAGGACCCGATATGGACCTGACCCAAATGATCCAATCCTTGAAATGGGGTAGGTCCAGGTCCACCCAGATCCGATCCTATGGACCCGGTGGACCCATTCTTATATACTAAAAAAAATTATTATGGGTAATGGGCTATTTTCTTTTTGTTTATGACCCAACTCAACCCAACCCATCAACCATCCCCCATGCCTTGACTACCCAGACCCAAAGCCCATACCCAAATGCCTAATACTACTCAATACCCTACCCAAACCTAAAAGTGAAAAAAAAAAAAAAAAACCCTAGATTCCCTCTCACTCTCACCTCTGCCGCCAACCCCTTTTCTCGGGAACCCACACTGTGTAGCTACTGAATCTTGAACCGGAGATGTCAAGTCATCCCCTGCCACCAAAGCCGCTAAAGCTTGAACCGGAGCTTGAACCAGTCCATTTCTTTTATTTTCCATCATTACCCACATCAAACTGAAACCAAAAAAGATATATGCATATACAATTCCAACCACGGTGATCTTCACCCGATCTTCACCAATGTATCAATGAAAACAAACATTAGAAAATGAAATCAAAGAAAGCTCGTGTACTGTAACTCTGCATGTCATGTCCTTTATGAGACAGATCAATCAAAGCTAATAAGACAGACTCTCCCATCGCGTTTCCCGGGTTGACCCAGGTCCAAACACGTGTCCTCAATTGACTGGGTCCGCCAGATCTCACCCAAGACCTGAGTCTGACGGAAACAAGCCCGGGTCGGATCCGGTTCCACCCCGACCCAGCCTGGACCCAACCCGACCCGACCTGATCCATTGACAGGCCTAGACACGAGCCTTCAACCTTCATCGATCAGGTCTTCTTCTTCACACGCCTTCGTCAAAGATTAGGTCTTCTTCATCTATTCTACTTCATCATCTGTTCCTCATCAATCAGATCTTCTTGAGGCTTCCTCGGCTTTCAGATCTTCTTCATCTGTTCTTCATCGACCCGAACTCTCATCCGTTCTTCCTTTCCCTTTTCACTGTTTTTTTTAAATGTACCAAGCATGCATTTTATATTAAATAAAAGGAAAAACGAAAGCAAAATGTGGACAATTTGAGTGGATGTATGTTAAAAAAGAAAGAACATCTGGCACAAGAGTACAGAAACTTGGGTTTATACAGGTCACATGGCTTCTAAACAATTATATAATTAAAAAATATCATGCTTATCCAAGTATCCCTTCATACAAAAAAAACAATATTTTTATTATTTAGGTCTCCTTGTCCATAATATTAATGTCAAAAGCATGATAAAAATTAGGTCTGATTTGTGATGTCATCACAATTTATTTTGTTATCTCTTGTTTAAAACATCACCATATAATCAATTTTTACTAATAAAAAATTACATAAACGCATATACTCCCACATATAATCCCGCATACCACATATACTTTATGCGGAACCCCAACCGCATAGAAGTCACATACCACATATCCAAACACTATATATTAGGCATATAAATTGCAATATTTGATTTTTAAAAGTGGGTGGTACCATTATGTACTGTAATATATACATAATCATATCCATGTTTTCTTCATCAAGAATTAGCCTATACTGAAAATGAACCTCAACAATATGACAACCCCATAACTAACAATATACCCCACCATACATTACAGCTTCACTGCACCGTTTTTTGTTTTTTTTACGGAAATAGTAGGCTAGTCGCCCTCAATTTTATAAACGGAAGCCCAAAGGAAAATTACAACAAAGGAAAACCCACTCAGATTCACACCCAAAGTAAGGAGAAGAAACATCAAGTGTGCCTGAGACCACTAAAACTCACAACAAACTACTCATGAATAATGAATCTCCCATCCACCAAAGCCACCGATCTCGCCCCCACACACGAGATACCCCGATCCGAAACAAAACAAACCGTATTTAATGCTGACAATTACTCGATTCTAACACCACAGTTGCAGAAACATGTTTAGGAGTAAATACTGAGTTATAAATGCACTAAATGTATCACTACAGATATATTGAATCAAGATCAACTTACCATCCCTATTAAAACATTTAATACAATAATATTGTCTACATTTAAAGGCAGTGCTTTTTAGAGAAGCAATTGCAAACAGCAGCCTAGTCAAACAATGTTGTACATCAATCAACTGAAGTCAATGAAAGCATCATGGAAAATTTTCTAAACTCATATCTGGAAGCTTTGATGAAGCAGAACAAGCAACTATCTAACAAAAGCATTCAGTTAAACAACATACCTCTCAAAAAGATTCTCCATTGTATGGAATTGCTTCTCTGAAGAAAGAAGGGTCTCTCTTACATTAATAAGACCATCAACATATGATCTAAGTGACGCAAAGTCCTGCTTCACACGACAGAGTTCTTGTTCATTTTCTGCAGCTCTTTGCCTTTGTCTAGATGTTTCTTGCACCATATCTTCAACCTTCTGCCGCATTTCATTCAAAATAGAGTTTGTACCCTGTGCAAACTTCTCCATCTCCTCTACTTTTGCTGACATACACTCAATTTGTATCACTTTCTTTCTAATTTCTTCTTGCCCTTGACTCACCTTCTCCTTCTCACTGGCAGCTTCAGCCTCTGCCATGATGACCTTCTTGACAAGAGATTCCATCACATCAGTTACTAACTGCACAGACCTCAGCACTTCTCCAATATAAGCACCATCATTTCCATCAGATGAACTGTGCCCATCACTTATTCCCAGACAGGTCTCTTCATCTGAACCTCCAAAGGAAGAAAGATTGATGTCTTTCAACCAACCAGAGAGCGGTGTTCCATGCTTGTCAACTAAGCCAACCCCCTCTTGATGTTTGATCCCACAAGAAGCATGAGCCAGATGGGGGACAGCCATAACCCTTGCTTTTAATTTCAAATATGTCAGTAATGTAGCAGTTGTCTTGACCCTTTTCCAGAGAAGGTCTATCTCCTTCTTCTCATCCTCACTGGATTGCATGCAGGCCTGAACCTCAGTAAGCTTATCTTGTAAAGCTTCAATTTTAGACTGGTGTTGATCCATTTCCCGCTTCCATGTTCTATTCATCTGACCAGAATGGCATTCAACAGAAGAAGGTTCTGCATCTACTACGACATCATCCCCCATATGCTTTATGTGATATAAGAGCTTTGTAATATGAGAATTGTTGCTCCCTAGGAAGTAAAACATATGGTCATACACTGAGGAAATAGAAAAGATAAACAATAAAAAAAAAAATCAAATATTAGGGGATGAAGTGATACTGTCTTTAGAGAGAGACAAAATCAATATCTGTATGCAACCAACAATTTAAATAGAACATATGTAATGAACACAGATACCAGAGATTGACAGCAGCAAACTCAGCAGTTGCAGACTATAAGCCTCAGCTGGGAGATGGTACTTGTGCCAGATAAAATTTATACTTGTATCAGATAAAATTTACATTCAATCATTGAAAGAGATATTAAACCAGATCTTTGTCATTATGTAGATTTGTTCAACCACAGTTTACGGAGTTTAATGGTTTGATGTGCTTCAAACTCACAGCTCGAATAAGAGCCTATTTTGCATTGCTTCTTTTCCTTTTTTAGGCAACTGATATGAACCCTACCTCCAAGTTTCATTAAAATTTTAGGGAACAATTCCAAAAGAGCAAAAAAAAAAAAAAAAACAGGGCACTGAAAACAATTAAAAAAATAGATGAGGGGTCAACTATAACACCATGAAGGAAACCCCCACTTCATCCATTATGCATACATTGCTTAATAATTTGCCCTCAACAATATGCATGCTTCCATGTTATTCTATAATTACAACATTGCTCACAATTCTCAGGAAGAAATATAAATACAAAAAAAAAGTGCAGTGACAGAATATAAAAATAAATGCAAGTAAAATAACAGATGTAGTATTGGAAAAATAACAAGGATAGCATATATTTCTAGTTGTATAGAATTAAACAGAGATGAACCAAATCTTAACTTAACATCAATTTCTTCCATCCCTAAACCGGTGTGCCTGGACTTCAAAACTTAAAAAACATGAATCGAACAAAACATCACGTGCAAAAATAAATTGCATGAATGAAGTGTTTATTGTCTTTATAGTGATCTCAACAACTTTCCAGTATTGACAATAAAAAAATGGAATCATACATCTTCTTTTTCGAGGAAACTTAGGGTTTGTAGACGGAGTGTCCATGATGAAATCATTTGAATGGAATCAAAGTTTTAAGAAAACTAGTGACTACGATCACATAAAAACCCTAAATAAATACACACACACAATAAATTAAAGAAAGAAAAAAAAAACCAACATATCAAACGTTTGACAAAATTAAAGCAGCCAATTCAACGCATGTTCCAATGATTCTTCGATATCAGCGGGGGAAAGAAATGGTTTTTAAAATCAAACAATGATCGATCCCGATCGATCTCATTCATCGATATATACAAAGAAACAACGAAAACACGACATCCGGATTGATCAAAAACCCTAATCAGAATCTGATGCTAAGAAAACGTGAACCCTAACTAGAGAACGATTGAATCGAATTCGATCAACGGAAGCGAAAAATCTTTACCTTGGACGGCTCGAGAGAGAATTTTTTGACGCCAAATGCGTGTGATTTTTTCTTTCGACGGGTAGGGGGTGTCCAGCGAGAGCAGCCCAACTGTTAGGCTCACCCGCGGGAGATTCTTAGGTTACGATGACTCGCGGGAGGTTCAATTTGGATGTGATTAGCCGGGTCTCTGTAAAACTCTGATTCTGGGTCCTTTTGAAAACAATAATTGAAAAGTAACTTTCAGAATAAAATGACTTAAATAAAATTCATCGTTAGAAAACAGATTTTTTTACTTTTTAAAAATTGATTTTTTTTATTAAAAGTTGAAAATAACTTTTTAATTAAGTCAGCTTTTTAAAATGCGTTTGATAATACTTTTTAACTTTCTGATTAATTAAAAGCAGAATCGCTTTAAATTAAGTTGAACTAAATGAGGTCTTAGAGCATCTTCAATAGATAGGTTAACTAACATGTTAGTGTCACGTTGTTACATAACATATAAAAATGTTGTTCCAATGGAGATGTTAAAAGGGAGCTAAATGTGGACCCCACGTGTCAAATGCTATCTTTCAAGCTAATTGAGCTAGTATTTTAGATAGTCAAATATGGGCTCTACCTGATAATTATCCTTAAAGAATTAAAAAAAAATGCATTTGGGAGGTTAAGTGGGCGGAGAGGTGGGACCCACTATCATCTTAGCTAGTTTATTTAGTTAGTCCATTAGAGCAACAATAATCAATTAAATAGGGACGTAGTAAATGAGTATGTATTTGAGATATAAAATGCTGACATAGCACTTTAACATCTTATTTAGCTAACATATCCATTGCAGATGCTCTTACAGCTATAGCGGGTGACTTTTATTTGCATCTTTCAAAAAATGGGGAATATTCGTATAATCCCCATGTAAAAGGCTCGAAATTTATATGTTATTCTGACTTTTCTTGAATTCTATATAACCCTTAAAAGCACATATGTAAATCTAAATAGTTCTTTGAGTTAAATTTTTGTTGATAAACGAGGAATTTTTTGTTTGAAAATACAATATACCAAAAAAAACCCCTACAATATGTTAATAATGCAAAAAATTCTCTGTAAATGATAATTTTACATCTTTAGATATGATTATATAATTTATTCGGATGAATAAAATTATAATTTACAAAAGATTTTTCACAGTTTTAACACATTATAGGAGATTTTGGTATACAATATTTTCAACCAGTGTTAACTAAACAGAATATTTATAAAATATTCATCATCTGTGAATGGAAATTTACCTCAAAAGTTATTTGAATTTACATAGGTATTTCAAGGGGTTATATGAACTTTAAAAAAAATCAGAGTATTATATTGATTTCGAGCAATTTACAAAGATTTATATGGACTTTTCTCTTCAAAAAAATTTCACCCTGATCTTAGAATTGACAACCCACAAAACATATACATCATTGAATAAGGAGCCCTTTAAATAGCAGATACGCAGACGATTCATGTAAAATTTGACATAAAAAACTATGTCACTTGATATTCTTTGTCAGAAGAAGTGAGAAAAGATGCCATAAAAAATATCTTACAAAAAATAATCCACCTTTTATTTATGAAAATATTCGTATAACTCCCACATTTTTTTTTTAAGTTTATATAACCCTTTACACACACTTAAGAAAATCTAAATAGCCCCTTATGTTAAATTTTTATTGACCGGTAAAAAAATATTATACAAATATTATGTTAAATTAACCTTAGCTGAAACTACAGTGTACTAAAAAATTCCTATAATGTATTAAAAATTCAGAAAACCCCTTATAATGTGTTAAAAATTTGAAAAACCCTGATAAATTAGTAACCTATTTAGAAAAATTGTGCTTATACCCTTCAAAACATTTTATTTATATGTACCCTCCAGAAATCTTAATTTATATATACCCTAATAACTATTTCTCTTTAAAGTTTGATATCTATGATTTGATAATCCTAATAAATTTTGATAATTATTTTAAACTATTTGATTCATTAACTTAAATTATAACCAGACATTTTTTTTATATAATGATAATATAAAATACAAATCCGGATTGGGTTATAGCCCACCCTACCCAGGCATTGAACTTAAGGTCCGCCATTGCCTCCTGAACTTGGTTCTCATGCCTATACGTGGACAATTATCTCTGAACCCTACCCCCTCACCTCAAATCAATTAGACACATCTTCTATCATGAAGACATTTTCCCCCTTTTTTTTCTTTGTTTTCTATATTTTAATTTCCTCTCTATTGTTCCCCTTCCCGCCTCCTTGCATTTGGATTTTGTAATTTTATTTCATCAATGAACTCGCATTTAAATTTTGTAATTTAATTTTGTTAATAAAATTAGATAGCAAAATCTACTATTTAAAAAAAACAAAAAAAAAACATCAAAGGCCTTTCGTACCCTTTTTTTTAAAAAAAAAAAAAAGAAAATCGGATCTACCGGATCCGTTTACACCCACTTTAACCCCACCAAGGAGGGATAACCAAGATTTATGGAACACAAACTCTCCGCACGCGGCCACACATCCAAAACATGTGGTCTAACTTTCAGTTCTCCCCAACATTCAGAGATTACACACCCAAACCCCAAACCTCTCACCACACCCAGATCTTCCACTCAAGAACCAAATTCACACCAAGAAAAACAAGCAAACCATGTACACAGCTGCACCTTCTCTCCCAAAATTCCACTCTCCATTCCTCTCATCCAATGCAAGGCTCTCCTCCTCCTCCTCCAACGCTCAACAGAGGATCCGAACGAGACCCGCTTCGTATCCGTGCGTGAAAGCTCTGGACCTCGATCAAAACACGGTATCACCATGACAACCCAATTGTCTCTTCTCTTCTCAACTTGGTTTCGCTGATTTGCTTTCGTGATTTGGGTTTGCTCAATTCAGATCATAGCGATATCGGTCGGCGTCGCCAGTGTCGCAGTCGGGATAGGTATTCCGGTCTTTTACGAGAGTCAGATCGACAGTGCGGTTAAGTGTTTTTATTTTTATTTATTTATTTATTTTTGAGTCGATTATATATTCTAGGTGGATAATTTTGTGGTAGTCCCGAAGAGGATTGACAAATGTGTGTGTGTGTTTTTTTTTTTTTAATCCAGTTCTCAAAAAACAGTTTTTTTTCATAAAAGATTGCTGTCTCTTGATCAGATTTTCCGTAAAAAGTTATGGGATCCAATCAATACCGTGTATCATCAGTTTTATCATGTCACATGTTTAATATGTGAAATTGTGTTAATTTTGAACATGCGTTAGTCAAAAATTGTTGTTGAATTTTATCACACAAAAGACCAAAATCAAATGGTGAAAATTTAAAATTTATTAAAAGGAAACATTTTTTGGAACGTATTATCTAAAAACCGAATTTACACAAACAGAATTTATTTGATAATTGATTTCAAACAGGACCTACCATGCTGTAGAGCTGAATAATTTTGAGATTTGATGTGGTCAGGCAAAGCGGGAGAACACGCAACCTTGCTTCCCCTGTAATGGGTCCGGAGCACGTAAGTCCTCTTTTCGAATTAGCTCTGTTTTTTTGTTTTTTTTCTAATATAAATTTTATTAGGGAACATAGAACTAAAGAAGCAAACCGAGTCATTATAATGGTGTATTTCCATATTGTTGATTTTGTTCAGTTAGTGTCATCTTTAAATGAGAATTCTTTGTCGGGTATGCTCTAATGATCAAACTCTGGTATGAAAAGTCTATGTTATAGTGTGGGATGGTTAGAGAGGGTTACGAAAATGATTGTGGATTTGGGACGGATTTACAGGAAGAACAGACCGTGAGCAAATCACGAAATGATAACGCAAATCAAACGAACCTCCTCTTGATAGAATAGACGAGGTACTCCTTCTTTAGTAAGGGGACTTGGGCTCTTATTGAAATTTGTTTTTCCTAACCAAAAATCTATCCAACCCTCTTTCCTACCGATTTTTAAAAATAACTTATGTTGATTAAAACAATTGATTCTAAGGAAAACACACTATCATATTAATATTTAAAATATAAAAAATGAAAATCTGAAATTAAGAGCTAAACTTAAAAAATACTGATTATCTAAAAATTGATTCATCAAAACCAAAAGTATGTTTGACAAGGGGTTCCAAAGAGAGCATAAAAGAAAGCAAGGTTGTTTTTTTATGTACCGCAGAGAAATGCAGATTCTGCACGGGCTCAGGGAACGTGACGGTGATACTCGGCGCGGGGGAGACTGAAACCTCTCGCTGCATCAACTGCGATGGCGCCGGATCACTCACCTGCACCACATGCCAGGGCTCCGGTATTCAGCCTCGATATCTCGATCGCAGGTCACGCAAAAAGAACACAATTTTTGTTATTCAGTTTTTGAAGTTCTGAAAGAATAGTTTAATAAACTGAAAGTGTTGGTTGTACTGAAACAGAGAATTCAAGGACGACGATTGAAGGAGGCCTTCAGGAATTCAAAAGGATCTTTAAACAGTCTCTCAGTTTGATGAGTTTAAGATCAACAAGGACAGTTTGCTTTTTAAGATTTTGTGGACTCCCATTTGTTTTGTTTGTTGTTTTATGTATATGGAAGAATATTCAATGAACGGTTGTTTGTATAACTTGTAATTTTTTTAAATATTTTTTGGGCTTTTAAGCAGTTGATTTGAGTCGTGAAACGCGAGTTAAAGCTCTTAGAAATTTAAATTTGTCTTTATAAACATCAAAAAAAAAAAAAAAAAAAAAAAAAAAGCAAGCGTGAGTCTCAAAACAAAGAGAGAGATACAATGTGCTACATTACTGTACAGGAAAATGATATGTTTAACACTCTTATGTTTAGTTTCATCCGCAGTGTACATCGCTATTTATTTTAAAATATACATTTATCTATTAAAGCATATTTACTGTTGCTAAAATTGAAGTATACATTAAAATTCACTAATGCATTTTTTTTTTTACATGAAAAAATTTACAACCTAAGACACTAGATAAATCTCATGCGCTACGCTATCACAATGTATAGGACTGAAGACAAAACATTTATATTTATATTTATACTATCATTTTATCCAATTTTACACTTTAAAATTGAGTAAAATTATAATTATATCCATCAACAAATCTTATGTATATTTTATTATGTCAGATTTTATCTCACAAATTATATTTTATGTCAAAAATATGATTTTTAAAATAAAAATAAAATAAGAATTAGATTTTTGCATCGAGGACTTACGAGTAGCAAGGCCCCAGTGGTGTTTTTGTGAGGTAGAACGCTCTTCTTCCTTGTACTTTAATATATTTTTTAAATTACTCTTGCTTTCGGACTTGTAACTACGATTAAACCAATGAAATCATGGTAGTATTGTCTACCTTGTTTCAAAAAAAGAAAAAAGAGTACATTTATTATTTATATAATCCATTAATAAATCTTATCCAATTTTATTAGATTCAATTTTAAAAATATAGTAATCAGTTCAAATTTATACTCCTCTGATTATTAATTTTAAATTTTATCTTTATTTTAAGTTATAAATAGTTAATTTTGGGTCAAATATGAGTTTGAACATTTGGTCTCATTTTTTATCATGAAATAATTATTTTTTGGAACTCTACTTCACAATATAAGTATATATCAAAACGCTCTTTCCAACGAGCTATTGATCACGCTAATCGAAGTTATACTTGAAAAGGTATAGTTGTTTAAATAATTTTGAGAATAATTTAATTGTTGATCAAGTTCAATATTTAAACAGAATTTGTTATGATTTAATAATATAATTGGAATTACACCTGTACCATATTACATGCATATAAATAATCTAGGATCCCTAATCATTTACAAAAGCACTAATATCTAAAGTTGAATTTTGGAAGAAAAAAAATTTGGTGAGAAATTTGTAGATTAAGATATTTCATTATTTACTTATTTATTTGTTATTTATTTATTTTTAGATGTTAACAATTTCTAAAATATTTTTTCGTATTTTGAATGTAGATATCACTTAAAGTAATACCATATTTGAATTTTCAATCTCTTTTTTTTTTTTCACTTTTCTATATGTCAATGATTTGTAATATCCTATTATTTTAACTTAATATTAATCTTTTTTAGAATTATGATCGAATGTGTTTTAGATTTTTTTAAAAAATATTTGATCAATAAATTACATAGAGATAAAAAATTTATGAATATTAAATTATGTTTTTGTTTGTTACTTTTTCTTGTTTGCTCAATTTTCTATACTGCAGTATAAAAAATTACATTGCACAATATTTGTTGATGTTTCTTATGCTTTAGATATGTTCCATAAAACTTTATTCACATAGTGCAATTGATCTAACTTGATTTTTAAGTGGGTTTGAGTTAGGATCTTTTATCATCGGGTTCAATTTAGATAAGAACCCAACTCAATCCGAACCCCATTCAAGTTAGATTCGGGACGGTGTCAAGTTTCCAAGGTCCAACCCAAAACCTTGGTAGTCTCATAGAAAAGAAAACTCTAGACCGTATGAGCGACCGATGGATTTGTTGGGGGTAGTGGATATTGGAAAAGCATACCAATCAATTCAAACCATTGATCTTGTGTAATTAGATAGAGACCATTCATTCATCTGACTGTAACCCTAGGATCTAACTTTATTTTCCTCTCTCATTCTCCACCTCCATTGCAGACCAATCGGTCGGCCCTTCAGCGGTTGTTGCGTCCTCCCCGACTCTCCCTTTCCTTTCCAGACCCCTCGCCCGCGCGCCCTCACTCACTGATCTCCGCCAGCAGGACCTCCAGCAGGTACACGTAGGTTGCAGCGTTATGTTATTTTATTTTATTTATTTATTTATTATGCGGCGTTGGGTAGATGAATAAGGGAGGAATAGGTGGGAATATAGGAGAATAAACAAAACAAAAAGGTGTTTGGGTAGAGAGAATAAGCGGGTATAGCTATGCAGAGTTGCGTGAGAATGAGCTGGCATTTGCATTCCAAGTCCACATAGAGTTGTGTTATTCCTCCACTAGTACGTGGGGACCCACCTGTTAAATCACATGTCATCACATCAAATCTCATCACCTCTTATACATCAACGGGGCTCACATGTCAATTTAACTTTTTACACCTTATTCACATGTTATTCTTCATCAATCAAACAACTCAACTTTTATTACTATATTCCTCAATGAAAATAATAAAAAATACAACCAAACATAAAATCACTTATTTCATTATTAAAGTTATCTATTCCTGTAAAAAGTAGAAATTCCATAATAGCTTATTTCTCTATCCCAACAGACACTCATGGTTTTGGATTTCTTAAGGATTCAATTATACGTGAATCTCCAATAAGAGCCCGCTCCATATGAGATAAAATCTTATCATAGTGAAATCTAATAGAATGAGATTGAAATCCAAAAAAAATCTTGTCTTATCCAAAACCTTAGCTTATCTACTCTCTCTAAGATTAAGATTGTCCCTCTCTTTTCCCCCAATCATTCCCAGGGTTTCACATTTTCCAGGCTTAGGGTTTCATATTTTCTCTCCCACATTTTGTTTATTTGATTAAGTTGGATTTTTTTTTTAACATAATTTGGTCTTGTAAATCTAGTGTTACATAAAATACCAAAGTTTGCATGATTAATAAAATACAATAAAACATATAACTCGTTAGAAAAAATAAGTAAGACCCCTTGCTTATGCATACATGAAAGGGAAAAATAATGTTGAAGAAATAAGGGTATAAGCGCCCATAAAGTTTTTTTTTTTGGAGTACATATATGCAAAATTCTCAATGTAAAAAAGAAAACAAAACCTCAAAAAAACCCTCATGTGACTGTTCAAGAGGAGCCCTAAAAGTGGTAGGGGTTGCTTCTTTGGTAAATCAATGCTTGTTAGTGTATACTCTAGTCTAGGTTCAAAGGTAACCGGGCTGAAGTTGGGCCTTGTCTTATGTCACAAGCCCGGGCTTGGCCGAGAAAGGGAGGGTCTGGCTCGCCTGTGGGGCTTAGTGACCGGTTCGAGTGCAGCCCTAGATGTGTTGGGGGGATTTCGATTTTACGGATGTTTGGGGTTCAGTTTTAATGATTCATTGTAAAAACAGGAAAAAAAAAAGAAAAGATGCTGTACATGATCGGGTTGGGTCTAGGAGACGAGAGAGACATCACCGTGAAAGGTCTGGAAGCTGTGAAGAGATGCAAGTCCGTCTACATTGAAGCCTACACTTCCCTTCTCTCCTTCGGTCTCTCAACCAACGGCCTCTCCAAGATGGTATGCTCTCTCTCTCTCTCTCTGTCTTTCTCCTATCGATCATTTGAACAAACAATTGAAGATGAATCACTATTTTATGCCTTATTTTCTTTCTAATATTGCTCTCTATGTCGAAGCGGATTTACTAGAGTTCCTCTCTCTTTTTTGTGGGGACATGGAGATGTCTCGAGTTGGGTCTTTATAGCATTCATGCATAGCTTTTAGTAATGTTTTGAACCTTTCATTGAATCAGGTTCAACCGTCTTGGTTAAGCGGAATTGAATTGTGATATCATTGTAATATATAAATTTATTGATTATTATTAATAATAAACTAATCCAAAATTATGAATATTTCAGAAGTTTTTTTCACAAATATCAAATCTTGAGGATTAGTACTTTTAGAAGTCTTTATGTTCTTTATGATAGCATGGTTTTAAATTCTAAATTTATAGTAAATACAATATTTTCACATTTAACTAATCATAATTTCTAATGTCTACAAATAATCATATAATATATTAATTAATATGCTTTGTATGACATTCAAATTAAAGCATAAAAGAGTGAAAAAAAAGCTAACTTTTTTTGTAAGAGAGCACATCCAACTGAGACGTCTTCTTTTTTGGGGTTCTATAAAGTTGGAAATTAAGTGCCCTTTTGAGTTGTCTTTTTAACATTGATTTTTTTAATTAAAATGGTTGGTTGAATCAACCTGCAACTGGTTTTCACATACCATTGATACAACCGGTGGTTTGGTTTTCACATTTTAAGATGATTTTTTTACACTACGGGTTTTGATGGCTAATCGGACCAGAATTTAGACCGGTTGAAGGTTCAACCTATTCAACTAGCCAGGTTGAGTCAAGTTTTAAAACATTGCTTCTACATTCTTTGTTGGGTCTTTTTCCTTCCTCCGTCTCCCCAGTCTGAGTTTGCTTGAATCATTGGACAATCTATTTGAGTTGGACTACTGTTATATACTTATATCTCATGTTTTCCACGTATCTGTACTATTTCAAGATTTAGCAGTTCTAACAGTGTTCACTACATTGTATAGCAGACTCACTAGACTTCTTCTATTTTTTGGCAATCTGGATGACTCTACTTTGATCGGGTTTTTATAGCATTCCCGCATCGCTTTTGTTGAGTCATTGCATTTTGAGCGTCTCTTGTGTGTTTGAATCATTGGATGAATCATTAGACTTGGATCACTTATGCTTAACTAAAAAAATTGTGCAGGAGAAATTGTATGGGAAGCAAATCACTGTTGCAGATAGAGAGATGGTAGAAGAGCGAGCAGATGAAATATTGTTGGAAGCTAGAGAAGTGGATGTAGCTTTCTTGGTCGTTGGTGACCCGTTCGGGTGTGGTTTTTAACTATGGCTCCAATTTTATATGTTACCCTCGTCCAACCCGTCTCTTTTAGTCAAAATTTTCGTTTTTTAAAGGGTTGATTATATATGCGTAATTTTGCATTCTTATGCATGATGCACGTCATAGAATGTTAGAAGGTATGATGAGTATCAATATTGATATGTGAACATGAGATTCAGGATTAATGTTGGCTGCTAAAGTGCATGAGAAAATGAAGCATAATATTATAGTTTACAATTGGTAAGAAATGTCTTAATTTCATGTATTCTGTTCAAAACATTGCGACCATCATGGAAATAGGTTCAGGATTAATGTTGGCTGCTAAAATGTATGAGGAAATGAAGCATAATATTATAGTTTACAATTGGCAAGAAATGTCTTAATTTCATGTAATCGGTTCAAAACATTGCGACCACCATGGAAAATAGGCTTCAAATTTCCTTGAGATTCATAACTTCCTTGATCATTGATTTGTTGTAACTATAAAAGTGGAAACATACTTCCGAGTGGGTCGGTGCGGACACCCAGAGAATTAATCCTTGCCTCAAAGGGTTTAGGGGGAAAAAAAGTGGAAACATCTGGGTGACTCTGCCGCATCATTTTTAACAATGCTTCTGGGCACATACCCTGTCGCAGCCTTGAAGGACGGTCCAATCTGGATTATTTGCCTTTTATTTCTTGTGTATTTCCTCTTGGGCATTCTCTTTAATTTATAAAATTTGAGGGCAATTGCCTACCGTTTCCTTAAAAAAAACAATGCTTCAAGGCACAATGCACTGGAACATAATAAAAGTTTTTTTGAATTAATAATTTGGAGCACTTATTGTACCACAAGTCTTGGGACACAGCCTCTGATACACAAAAGTTGAAGCCCTGTAACAACCTATCAGCATGGAAACATCTCATGGGTTACTCTTATTTATTTATTTATGATATATTGGATGTGTATAACTAGTTCATATGCGATGAATTTTTATGTCGCTTAATTCAAGATGTGTATCATCAATTTCTGGTTTTCTTCAATACAACACAGAGCGACAACTCACACTGATTTTGTTGTTCGAGCGAAGAAAATGGGCCTAGAAGTTAAGGTGATGCACAATGCTTCTGTGATGAATGCAATAGGAATTTGCGGTCTGCAACTTTACCGCTATGGTGAGGCTGTTTCTATACCATTCTTTACTGAGACATGGCGCCCTTACAGTTTCTACGGAAAGATTCAAGAAAACCGCCGGCTTGGTTTGCACACTCTTTGCTTATTAGGTAAGGTTTCTCCGACACAATTTATCTTCTAGGTAGGAATAGTCTCTGGGTTGCAGCCCATTGTAGAACCACCAGTCCTTATTCTCATTTTTTTGCTGATCTAAAAGTCATCATAGAAATTCATCCAACCTAAACAAATCACCAGCATAAATGCTGATCAAATTGTATCTTGTTTTCTAGAGAAGATTATATAAATGCAAAATTTGCCCTGAGTACTTAACATAACTGACGCAAAGTTCTTAGATTGGGGATGGTGGATCTTTCTCATTTGAAGCAATGTTATTTTGCACCTGTCAACCAGAAAGTTAAATTTCGCTGCTGCTTTCCTTATGTGGAGAATATCTATGAGGGGGCGGTGAAATTTATCTCAGATTGGGGATGTTTTTGTGTGGGGGCTGGTGGGGTGGTGATGCAGGGAGGTCGTTTTTGTGTACTGGGGTAGTTTTTTTCCCTCCTTTTTGTCCTTTGGGGGTTCCTCTAGGGGCACTGGTTGGTAGAATTCTCTTCTGCTCTGGTGCTTTCCTTGGAGGTCGTTATTTTTATCGTTTTCTTTTGCTTTCTTTGGTTTCTGGCTGGCGCCATTGTAGCATTCTCTCTTCTATTACTAAGGGCGAATGCCAACCTTTTCCCTTCAAAAAAAAAAACCAGAAAGTTAAATTGGTTTTATTTGTTGCTCCACTTGATGGCAATCTTTTTTTTGCTAACATTTTATTCTCACATTCTCACACATAATGTCAATCATCGTTACGAAGGATATTCTGTGTGCCCATCTGGGGCACAACCCATAGCTGATGTTTGATATGTTTGTCTGTACGTCTGATCCACTGCAAAAGTGCCATTGCTCCAATCATTGAATTTGCTTTTCTCCAGAGTTTTTTGGACTTTTGTGTTTTTTTTTTTAATGTTATGCGATGGTTAATTGTGTAAAATATTTAAGTCATGCTGCTTTGTGGATGCAAATGCTGAACCTAGACAACACATAGTTAGTTCTTAAAAACCTTGATTATTATTGTGCTGAATCAATTTACCATACAGTCTTTAACTTACATTTGAACTGCAGATATACGAGTGAAGGAGCCCTCATGGGAGTCATTATGCAGGTAGACATTCGAGTTCCAACCAAGTCTTCATGTACTCCCCTTTCTTCCCTATGGTGCATGTGTGAATAAGGGTCTTTTCTGTCCTATTGTTTTTTATTCAGTCATATAATGAGAATCTACTGCTACATTTACAACAAAGCTTGGTTTCCATTATATAATTTTTTCTTTGAATACTTGATGTCTGTGTATCTGATGAAAAAAACCTTTTCAAAATGATCTAAATCCACAATGGATTAGACTAATCTACTGATTCTGTCTTGCATATAAATCCAGAGGTAAGAAGTGCTATGAGCCACCAAAATACATGACAATTCATACTGCAATAAGCCAGCTTTTGGAGGTTGAACATGCACGTGGAGAATCTGGTAAATTCTAAGTGCTTTGAACAAATTTTGTAGAACTGTTCTTATTGTTAGTCTATTCTGTGGTACTTGTTTACTTGTATTAGGGAAAGGAAACTGCATTCATTCTTTTTAAATCAAATACTTCCTTATTGATTAAGTAGAGTTCTAAGCAGTGTCGTCGTGATGCAGGAAGCTCTTCTTTTTTTTTTTTTTGTGAAATGTAGATGCTCATTCATCTTCCTTTTATTTTCTGTCAACAAAACAAACAATCCTGACCCTCATTGAGTAAAATTTCATCAGACAAACACTTGGCCTCCTGGTTGCATTGTCAACAAAACAAACACTACTGACCACACCCCCCCCCCAATTGAGTAAAATTTCATAGGACAACCACCTGGCCTACTGTTTTTTATGTATAAATACTTTGGTTCCAGGAGATGAAAGATGATAGGTGACAGAGCTAGTCGGATTTTAAAATGGATTGAGCAGATTTAATCAAGGATAGCCTGATGTACATTTGATTTCAGCATCTTGATTAATGTGTGAATTCCTGCTGTTGCACCAAAAAAAGAGATTGAACAGACTGGGAGCATCTTGATGATGATGTGCATATATTTAACAAATAAAGTAGTAACTTTAACGGAGAGTAGTGAGGTGTAGAGGGTACTGAGTACTCAGTAGTTCTTATTGGTCACTTGGATCAGTGGAGATTACTTGTATACCCTGTATAATGTATTCGTGGATGTCATATAGCTTTATAAAGAATATTTTCAAAAAGGGCTGAACTCTTGGGAGGATCCCCCCCCCCCCCCAACAGCCCCACAAAAAATGAAGCAGGTATCATTCTTGTTAGAATAGAAGTAATATTAAATTCATAGTAGAGCCACTTTCTTCAGTTGGTAAATTCGGTGGATGACTGAGCATTGTGCCAATGTTAATGTGAAAGGTTGGTGACTTGGTGTAAGTCCTCAAAGGCCCCTTAAAGCAGTCACCTTTCCTTTGATGATTTTTAGTCGTATACAGATTATGGAAAAGGTATGTTTTTGAAGACATGAACCCTGAGGATAAGGTTCTTCAGAGAAGGATGGAATACAAATTGCATAAATTTAAGAAATAAAGTTTTATATTTAGTGGGGAACAGTGGGGAGTTATTATAGTTACGAGCATTCTCTATATTATATGTTTATAGATGCTCTACGGCATTATGATGGATCAAGAACAATTTAAAAAAGGGTTTCTTGTAAGAGGTTTCCATCCCCTTGAATTGGATTTCAACCTCCTCAAAGTGGGCATTATCCTCATTAAAAGAAAAATATGTATTATTAGCATGAGCAGATAAGGAGGGAATTTATTCCAAAATAACCTAAACTGATTGTAATTCACGGGAGCAAGAGATTTTGTGGGGATGATATTTAGGACTTGGGTGAGCGGAAGTACTAGAGAACCTGAATGGAAATGGTAAGAACGCTATGTAATTCTTTTGATAATGAGCTTGAATACTAAGGCCTTCAGAAAACTGTTGAGAAAAAAATTGTTACACTTGATTAATCCTGTTTGATATAATTCTTTCAGAAATTTATCTACCTTGCTAGATTTAGTTGTTGTATCAAATAAAGCAACACAAAAGCGTTTGGCTGGTTATAGAGTGGAATTTGACACTGCTTCCAAATGTGTCAATAATGTTTTATTCTATTCGGTTGTTGATCAACATCTTGTATGCATTTAACAATAAAAAAAAACTTGTATGTTGCACTACCATGTGCCTTACTATTCATGTAGGGATGTGTGCTTCATATTAATAAAATTTGATTATCCACACCCCGACATAAAAATGAAAGGGGCAACTTAATTATGGTGTAACCACATATCTAAGACCATGGTGTTTAGACCCCATTTTTTTTTATAAATCTTTTGCATTCAGTAACCCTGTGATGTTTAGCAAATCTTTTTCATTATCTGAAATATTTATTTGCCAAACCATTTTGCATTCTAACTTTTTTTTAAAAAAATTCAGTGAAACTACAGAATGAAAAGAAAGAAAGTAACCCTGTTTTTTTTTACATTGTTTTCCAGCATACGATGAGGATACAAAATGTGTTGGTTTGGCCCGCCTTGGGTGTGATGATCAGATGGTGGTCTCAGGTACAATGAAAGAACTACAAGAAGTGGATTTTGGAGCACCTCTCCACTGCCTTGTGATAGTGGGGCAGACCCATCCATCAGAAGAGGAAATGCTGGATTTCTACAGCATCAAATCAATGGAGGTGAGTTCTGAAAAACCCAGGACCATATCTATTCAGATAAATTTTAATGGAACTGTGCTAGTTATCTTTTCACAGTTCACACTAAGTTTTCTTGTTTTCTTTTGTTTTTTTTTTTTTTTTTTGCCAATCATGAAGCCACATACAATTCGTCTCGGATATCCACATAATCAGTAGTTTCAGTATATGAGATTTTAGATTATATATATATATATATATATATATATATATATTGTGTGTGTGTGTGGGGTGGGGTGGGGGGGAGATTATGGCCTATGGGCTGTAGTGTGTATGTGTACAATGTTTTGGTGAAATACTTCCTCTTCAGGTTCATCATTTGATTCACTATCTAGAATGATTTCTAATAGGATGACGAAATAGGACCAAGTCATGTTATTTGTTGGAACTGTGGAAATAGAGGACTTGCTGTCAAAAATTGCTTTGAATCAAATAGAAACACTAGGGAAGCAAGTATTATTTTTGAAAAAAAATGGTGTGTTTCTTCTAATCATGCTAATGTTTCTCTTGATAAAAGGTCTTTTGTATGTATTTGAAAAATAAATGTGACCATTTGAAATGAGCATAAAGGAATACATGGCAGGAGATTATGACATTGTATCTGTTCATTCATCTGTTTGAATTTTAAATTGTGAGGAATGAATAGACAGCGTGAGATTGATAGAGAACTAAAGTCAATTACATTGATCAACAAGCAAATTCTTAGAGCTAAGACCCCCCTTTAATCTAGTTAATCACAGTCAACTTCAATTTTATACATGGAGTTGTCATAACTGCCAATGTTATTGTATTTTGACCCCCCTTTAATCTAGTTAATCACAGTCAACTTTATTTTTATACATGGAGTTGTAACTGCCAATGTTATTGTATTTATTGATTTCAATATTTTTTTTCCTCTTCAGAATGGAAAGTCGACTAGACCAGATGGTGAGTAGGCCTGAAAACAGACGAATTCTGGTTCTTTAGATGCCTCTACATGAATGCATGAATAGAGAGCTGCATGTCTGAGGAGACTTTCAAATTATTTAGTGCAAAAGAAGGAAGGTATATATGCAGAGCCTTTATCACACACACCATGCACCTTCTCTGGCTTCCTTCTTTTGATTCTCTTTCTTATTTGAAGTGACTATAATATTTAAGGAATTTATTTTTGCTACTTCTATCAAGGGAAGAGTTGTCTGGTAAGGTTTTCCAAGATGGTTGAGGCAGTAGAACATGACATTTATATTATATAAATTGGAGTACAAACTCTTTTTCCCGATTGAATAAAAGAGAGCACTAATTCTTGATTCCATAAAAAAAGATGAATGAAAAACTTAGTTATGTGAATTCAACCTAACATTTTTTTTTTGGGGCAAAATTGCTGGAAGACCTCATAAACTGGTACCAAGCTTTGTCTATTAAGAACTCAAATTATATTAGGAGTTCTAAATAAATGTTGTTACCTGTTATGTAAAATGACCTATTTAAATAGGTGTAGAGCTTAAAATACTGAAAATGTGTAATATTATAGAGAGCTTTTTGAGCATTGGGTAACTTTAAAAGGCAAATATGACTCAAGAGCAGTTCATTGTCTCGCTAGTGTTCCTCAAGGTACCATGTCTCTTCGCCATAATTTTTTGTTCAAAAATGTTATATTCAGGGAGATTTTATTTTAGGGAAAATGTTAAGACTCCGTCACATTCACGAACCAAAATTCAGATCTCACGTGTTTTTATTTTGTAAAAAATAGTAAACATCATCTAATGAGATATATATATATGTTTTGATAAAAAGTGTATATCGTTTTATTTTGAGTTGAATGAACTTATTTTTAGTAAGTGTAAGAAAATATTTAATGTTGTATATATAACATCTAACAAGGTATATTCTTCACTGGATTTCTAACGTGGTATATAAGACTGTTTTGGATTGAGAAAAAAACTGAGTGTATTTTAGATATATACATGTCTAATAAAATATAGGTAATGATGTTATCACTCATTTTGCAATCTCAATTTCAGTTTACACATGATTATAAATAATATACTTTATTTAATGAGGTAACATTTTAAAAAATGAAGCATATATTCTACTAAATTGTATGGATGCATTTATAAAAAATTTAAATTTTTTTAATTGAAGCATATATCTCGTGTTAACGTGAGTATATATTTTAATGATTTTCTGTTAACGCATATGAGATTAAAATCAGGACTGAAAAAAAAAATTGTGTAACAACACTATAAAATATATAATTTCACCCAAAAAAAATGTTCATACTTTAATAAATGAAATGCATATATTTTTTTAAAAAATTAATCTTTAATTTAAAAACGATGTTTTAAAAAAATTATTCTTTAAAATATTTATCTTAAAATCAAATTTTCATCAATGTTCCTGAAAAAGTTTTGAATCGTCAAAATTTATCTCCCACACTCATCTCTCTCCTCCCCTATGTTTAACGGGGTGGGATGACGGGGGTTTAGTTAGCGTTCCAAATCCATCTCAACCGATTTTTAAAAAACTCAAACTCATCCTATCCTAATCCATTTTTCCCATATAGAAGGAAACAAAATTAATAATCTCAATTTTTTAAATATTTTTTTTTTTTTATATTATAAACTAAGTAATGATCTAATATATATTACTTGATACATGTTTAAATATTTTATCAATTGTAATAATAATAATAATAATAATCCATCATGGTTTAATTTTATTTATGTTAACTATTAATTTTAATAATACAAATGATTTAAACATGGTATAACAAAACGGGATGAATTTTGCTTTGAATCCCAAACATGTCTCATATCTTCATCAGTTTTAGTTTTGAGATGGGTCAGGCTCAGATTCGACATTTAGAAAAACAAACCCGTCCCAATAAAGTCAGATCAGATTTCCCATTTAACCTGCTCCACTACCATCCCTGAATTCAACAGAACTGTTGTTGCAATGTCAATGTTTTTTGAGTCCTCCATCGTCGTCAGCACAGACATTGACTGTGAAAGGGAAAAAGATCAAATAACTAAAATTTTGATCAAGGCTGATGTAAATCACAAGTCATACCACCACCCCCATAAGATGACATATCCTCTTAAAATTAATCCGCGATCACCTAATTAATTAAATTTTTCATCACAGTATCAAGGCATCATATCATTTTTGGTTAAATTACAGTTCACAATACAAAGCAACATCCACTCATCACTTGTTGCATTCCTGCAAATCCAGATTTCTTCATAGAACCATTTTTGGATTGTGTTAAAAAAATCCACCTCAACATAATAATAATTTTTATAAATGCAAACTCGCTCGCAACCACCATACATATGGTTGCCAGGGAATTCAGTATAAAATACATTGTTCATTGTATAGATGTAGCATGGGAGATCTTAGTGCAAATAAATTGGAAAAAAAATAAAACAAAATAATCTGCCCACCCCATCTCAAATTTATTTCAACCAGAAATTCCAATTAAAATAATTTAATGACAAAACCAGTACAGTTATTTGTCTTTAACTATATAATCCGAAAAAAGAAACATTCACTCTCCAATCATGGCCAGGAACAGAAAATCCAGGATATTTTAACCCAAAATCAAAATAACATTCAATAATTCAATGACACAAAAAGGGGGGGAAACGCTAAGCCAGAATACGACCCACAAACAACAATCTCGAGATTTTAAGCATTCTCTGCTACACGCTTACAGGCTGAGAAGAACCTTCTTTCTGAGTTTTGCACCTGCAAATGAGGGTGTACACATTTCAGCCACAATCAAATGAACCAGAAGAGCTTTGCTTCAAGTTTGGTTCTCTGGCTAATGAATTACTTTGATGGGATATCTCATATTTTAAAAGTGTTTTCTCACGTCGTAGACTAGATGCCTTCTAGGTCAAGGGGAAAGGGAGAAGAATTCAAATACTATTCAACTTGATTCAAACTTTCTCTAAACCAAATGTTGTTGCCTAACTCCATGTTTTACAGTGTTGATCATTTTTAATAACTCAGAGAAGAAGATAGCGGAAGAAACACAACCCAAAAAAATACCAACTTTTTTTTTGGCTTGCTGCTCGTGTCTTCCATTGCTACTTTGTCTGTATCTCGTTCCCAGCATATATTGACTTCACAGTGGCCAGGTTCATGTTTTCATAAGAAACTCTGAAATTCTGCCTCTAAATACAGCAATACGGATGTTTTTCCCACCTAAAATCTGATAAAGGGTCATCAACTTGGATCTATTTTAATTGAACAAGAAGATTTCAAGAAAATGGTACTCCCCTCAACACATATATATTTAAAGGTGTTATCAAAGGGAAATGGAGAAAGAATGAACATAACAGTGATAGGGAGACTTTAATGGAGAATGAGGAATTGTAGTGTGATTGTTGAATGTGTGTTTGATTGGGAATGGTAAAAAAAAATTATTTCGAATTAGGATTGGTAGAGAATTCTTGTATGGGTTCAACGAAGAACGAGGGAACAGCGGAGGAGAAGGTGAAGAAATTAGGGTTTAAATAGGATACTACCACTTTGAGGGTGTTGGCCCTACACCCCTAACCTTCAAGTCTTAACAAACTCAAACCCCACATATACAGTGCCCCATTTATTTACCCTAGCTTAGTGATATTCCTATTAAAAGTTGCATGAAAAATATGTAATCAATAACAAATTTTTAGATCACTCTGAAGAAATGCAACAGCCAAGTTGGCGAACCCCACTTGGACCCATTAGAAACTGCTGTCTGTTACTAATTACCCCTAGCACCATGCTTGACTTACTATATATGTGATGCTCCAAGGCAGTCATGATGTGAGCATGAGAGAGGACTGATGAATCAGTCATTAACCCATTCACACAAATAATGAAAAAAAGACATTTCTTTGCAAGTTTACATCCTACATGACATAAAATCTTGAAATGCAATATTAGGGCAGACTTGTTGGGTCTTGGACCCATGGTTCAACGGTTAAAACAATGCTAGAAAACGAGAAACAAACCTGTTGCAATATGATCTAGAAGCATAATTGTGATTGTTGCAATTTGTACACATCCAATCCCCATCACGCCATTTTTTTGCCCTGCAATAAAAGTGTGGTGAATGAATAATATCAGTAGAGACAAACAATGCATATGATGATCAGAGGGTTACCATTTCTTGTCAAAAAAACAAAGATATCTATGGTATATTTTCCCCTTAATCTTTTTATTTATTTATTTATTTTTGGTTGGTGGATGAGTGGGTGGGTTGAGAGTGGGGGTTGGTTGCATGATCACCCTTTTCCCAATATTGCAGGCATCGCAGGTGATTGTTGTGATTGCATGTATGCTTCCAATGTTGGGGTTGCCGCAGAGCTCCCACTGGCATATGTGGAGTACCGTCCAGGCGATTGATCTTGGTCCAGGCCATGGTATGGATGCTGCATGACAATTGTTCAACAAAGGGCACAAAAATAGTCAAGAGAATATGGGAAGAAAACAACAGCAGTACTCTGAAATCTAAATTGTTCATACCAGAAACCGGCCATCTATATCTCCAGAGTGAAGCCTCTTGTTATCCCATTCGCCAACAAATTCTTCTGATGCCAACCTTTTTGTTCCCAGAGCTTAATATCAAAAAAGTTACAGAAACAAATAGTCAGGGGTATATGTAGAGCGTTACATCACAACAAAATTATAATATCATAGCAGCTCCTCACCAAAAAAACAGCTAAATCAAGGAACTGCATGTGGCATACGTGTACATGTACATAAGAATGCACATACAAACAAACACACACATGTTGGTGAGGAACATGAAAAATGACTGGGAACATCATGAATCTTGCACTTACATGGCACAGTGGCAGCAGTCAGGTCTCGGGTAAGGTGCCATTAGGGTTTTATTTAGTTTCTTAGGTGGTCATCAGGGATTTCTGCATGTGATTAGGGATTTTATTGTCCTCACTCAAGTTTAAGGTTTACTATTTAAATCTAGCGAGAGCCAAAAAGTTTCTTTTGACGATGAATTAAAAATATTATTTAATTCCTTTATCCTTTCTTCTTCACTCTTCTATTTCTTCTTCATCATCATCTCTCACTCTCTCTCCCCTTCCATGATGAATTCTTCTTATCTAAGGATTCTTCTTATCTCTTCTACTCCAACCTCATCCTGCATCATTTTGATATCGGTGTCAAAATCCTAATTTTCTTCTCTCAATCTCATCCTCTTCATCTTTCTTCCTCCTACTCAACTTCTCTGTTCTCTGACCTATCTTCTTCCTCTGATCTCCTCTTTCCTTCCATAGCCATCTTTGCTACCTAAGTTCAAAGGGGGGAAAAAAAAAACCTTTGAATCCATCCTCTCTAAGATCACACCACATCATCAATCCCTCTCCCATTGAGATCTGCCACCAGTAACATCATACCCATAAAGATAAGATCCTGCTCCATTGAGATCCGCCATCACAGCACATCAAGATTTGTTATCACTGCCATGCCTATTGAATCAACCTGATCAAACGAAAACCCAAAGACAGGTTTTTATCAAGTAAGAGAAAATGATGACGAATGTGAAGCATGTTCTGGATCATCATGAACTCCACACATATACCCCCGTTTGCCAACTAACATAAATAGAGAATAAGGGAGAATAACAGTAGAATAGCCCTTATTCGCTGTTTGTTTGGAGCGGATAAACCCTGATAGCAATGCATGGATAAACTAGCATAAGGCCTGATAACAATTCCACTAAAAGGTGAGAATAACTTATCAGGGCTTATCTATTCCCTAGAATAAAAATACCCCTAACCATCATTTCTAAAAAATTCTCTCACCTACTTTATCAAACCCCAATGATGGACCTGCATTTAATCTCCACCATCTGATTGGTGGACCTGTCCACTGAGATTCAATCAAGACCATTGAAAATAAATAAATAGTGTTAGACTCATTGTGACCGTCGAAAATACCTAACAAAAAAAACCTCGACCCTACACGTGTCACCCAACCCATCCCATCTCATTCACTCACCCTCACCACCACCTCCTCCTCCAACCCCAACCACCCACCACCACCACCACCCGCGCCACCGACCCCTCCAACGAAGAAACATCTGCCACCACCTCCCCACCACCACCACCATCCGAAGGCGCTTTCGAGAACCGCCTCTCCCAGATCCGCCTCAAGTACCGGAGCGGCACCGGCAAGAAAGCTGAGCTCCGGAAGGCCAAGAAGTCCTCCTCTTCACCAACCAAGAAAACCAAAGGAGGAGTCTTTCTCCCTCCGGTGGCTCTCAAGGAGCCCGTCTCATCGGATGGTCTAAAGGTGGACTTGGGCTTCTCCCCTTACAGCGAGAGGCTCAACGGACGGCTGGCGGCGCTCGGCCTGGCTGCTCTGCTTCTTGTTGAGCTTGGGTCGGGGAAGAGCCTCCTCAAGTACCACAACCCACCCACTTTGTTTCTGCAGGTGTACACTGTTTCCTCCCTTGGGGCTGTGTTTGTCAAATTTGAGAAGGAGAAGGTCAGTGTCTGGCCTTCTCAGAAGTGAAAATGCTGTAGTTTTTTTTGTTTTGCTCTAACTTTCTTTGAAGTTTGAATTCAATTTATAAAATTTGAAATCTATAATGGGTATTCACTATGTTGATTGATCAAGGTGTATTATGTTGTATCAATGTGTAATCGTTTTTTCGGCCTACAGCCTTTTATCTTAAGTTTCGGATTGAACTAATTGATTGCGGCAAATATGGATGAAAATTGAGTTCTTTGGAACCTGGAGGATTGATAGGTCGAACAGCTGGTTTTTAAACATAAATGACCTTTCCCTTTGTTCGAAAGAAAATAAAAGAGGATCTGAACAAAATAGATGAAACAGAAGAGATCCGAGTGAATGAAATGGAAGAGATCAGAGTGATTGGTCACTTGTTGATTCAAATAAAACATCCATTACTTGTATTTGATTTATTACTTGGGATAAATTAATTAACAATAATTGATGATTGATTTGAACCTATTAGTGGATCATTAGCCCCATTGAATGGATGTTTGATTTGAACTAAATAAATCAATAGCATGATCTACATCTTATGTGCGGTACAATAGCTATTGTGTTGTGAGTTTTTGTAGAGTACATTATACACATTTGAAGAGATATTGAAGTTAGGTTACACCATTACATATACCTGCAACTTCATTGAAGAGATTTAATTACACTCATGATGGACTGATTTATATTCATCAATTACACCAAACAGTGAAATATATTCCAGGGGCAAAGTTGACATTTTAAAAATAATAACTCCCTATCCATCCCTTATCAACCATTTATCCGCAGTTTATTCTAGGTCAACCAAACACCAAAAATCTACATTTTACGTTTCCCAATAAGAATAAATAAGAATAACAAAAACTACAACCAAACACGGATAGGCCTATTCTGCCAAACACTAATATTTATCCCCGTATAACTATCAGGGCTGAATAACGCAATTCCACTTCCCAAACGGGGGGATAAGGTGTAATCACATCCGTCGGATGTAGAATAAGGCGCCATTAGCCCCTGTTTGGATGGGAGAATAGGGGAGGAATAGAGGAGAATAAGACCAAAAAGTTGTTTGTTTGCAAGGAATAGGAGTATAACTATGCAAGAATAGGTGAGAATAAGCAAGTATTGGTATTCCAAGTTCCCCCTGGAATTGTGTTATTACACCCAATCTATTCTACTGGCATAAAAGGGACCCACATGTCATCACCCCTATCACATAAGGGGACTCACATATCAAATTAAATTTTTACTTTTTATAAATCCTTATTCAAATCTTATTCATTTTTTATCCACAACTTATTCATTATCAACCAAACAACAAAAACTCTATTATTACATTTTCCAATGAGAATAACTAAAAACACAACTAAACAAAGAATGATTTAAGAATAGTTATCTATCCCAGAATAGCTTATATTGCAATCCAAACGGGGCTTAGGGTTTAATACTTTTATTTACTTTTTAGGGAGCCATTCAGGATTTCTATATTTGATTAAGGGATTTTGTTGTCCTTATTCAGTTTGGGGTTTACTTAATTGTGATGTATAATCATGCCAGACATCTTTTTTTTGGCAAGTGAGTTTAGTTTTTATAAAAGAGAAAAAGAATTTACCGACTTCCCTGTCCCCCTTCTCTCTCTTCTTCTTTTCTCTCTTCTTCCCAAATCTATGCTTCTTATCTGTTCTAACTGATCTTAAAACAGACAAAAAGGTAATAAAAATTCTGACAACATATAGTTCCATCCACTAACTTCTACCATAATTATATGTTTGAGATTTTGCTGCCTTCACATCTTCCTTCTTTCACGACAGAGGGGCTCACTAGCTTTCCTGCTTTTATTAAATCAGGATGAAAGTTTTTATAGAAGAGTGAAAGAATTTACTGACTTCTCTGTCCCACTTCTCTCTCTTCTTCTTTTCTCTCTTCTTCCCAAATCTATGCTTCTTATCTGTTCTAACTGATCTTAAAACGGATAAAAAGGTAATAAGAATTCTGACAACATATAGTTCCATCCACTAACTGCAACCATAACTATATGTTTTGAGATTTTGCCACCTTCACATCTTCCTTCTTTCACGATAGAGGGGGAGCTCACTAGCTGTCCTGCTTTTATTGAATCAGGATGAAAGCTCCAGAACTTCATAAAAATAATCTAGTGTATTTCTTCAACACAAGCAACACCAAATGTGGAGAACACAGAATTTTCATGGACCTCTTCCCAAATTAGTCTTGCTACCATGTTTACTGACTAAAATCAATAAAAATCATGGGGGATTTTCTTGGACCCAACCATTAGCCAATCCAAGGGATCAACCCAAGCCCAAATTTGTAACCATTTGATCAGGCCCGACATCCACATGCCAACTTGGATTAACAAACAGGAAACAGGTCTACAAGGTCCCCATAATTTTATTAATTCCTTATGTAATTTGTTAAATCCAAATGAAACTCATACAAGTTTAAAGGTGGGGTAGACTTAACAAGGTTTCTTATCTCCTTTAAAGTTCAAACTTCGAATGCATTTCTTGACGTAACATCAGATGTGGAAAACATGGGATGTGTTAACTACTTCCCAAATCTTCCTACGACATCCACTGATACCTGAATCAATAAAAGGACTGAACGGGATTCCCTGAGGATCTGGACCCAACCAGCACCCATCCAAAAAGGATTAGCCCAAGCCCAAACCTGCAACCCTGGCATCAGATCTAGCATCCACATGAAAACTAGGATTAATGGCAAGGTATCGGGTCAATTCTTGTTACCTAGCTCAAGACGAGATGCACCACAACCAGATTATCAATCGTACAAAACAAGTTGAGCAATTTACGTCCAAATTCTCTCATTTTTTAGCACTAATGGTACTGGAAAAACACAACCACATCAATGACAGATATAGGCAAAGTCGAGATTTCTGACAACCTCAACTGATCTAATAAATCGACTAAACTACTATGTTTAACAAACTCAACTCTCCCCTTTCCCTATCACTCTAGGCGTAAAACAAATTTCTGGATGACTTTTCAGAACAAGCCTTGTACTGACATCAATTCAGTGCAGTTCTAAAACTTTCTCACCCATAAAAATTTCCACACTCCCATGTTTACAATGCATTGCCTGTCAAGCGATTCCACCATTCATGGATTCATAATAATTCCTGAATAGTCAACATCTTCTCCCATTGTTATGGCATCTTGTAATGAATGAATAATTCCTACATCTCGAAAACTAGTGCCTCTGTCCCTTTATAACAAACAGTTTTGTATAAATCCAACCAACACAGAGCAGTGCATTAAAATTACACTCAAATGTTCACCACTATGTATAGAAAAAGCAGCTGATGGATGAAAACTTGTGAAAGCATTTTCTCAGACAAATGCAATAGAAGGAAAACATAGCCAGAGCAGTTTAACATGAAATTTCTACTTTCCACCAAGAGAAAGGAATCGCTGGCGCACAACCACAATAGCTTCCTTGTTACAATCTGCAATCCCCTTGACCCTGACACAGCCTAGTTCTGAATCTTTACCTCCATTCTCCACCCCAACTTCAGATGTGCAGCCATCTCCCTCAACTATCAAACCCTCCCCATCATCTCTCATCTCTCCTGCCACGGTATCTTTTCCAACAGTACTTCACGCTTTTCATCCTTTAGCGCATACGCCTATGTTTCTAGTCTGTATTCCCCCACATCTCCAATCCACATTGTCACCGAAGCAACTTGGCCATCTATAGACTGACATACACTGCAGCACACCAGATTGGTTACCAGAACTACTCACTATTTGAGTCCAGAAAGTTAAATTTATAGATTCCCTATTAAGGGGACGACTATGAACCCCAAAATGTGAATATATCTGCAATAACAAGACTACATAAACAAAGTAATGTTGACAGCTTTTAAGCAAATACAGTTAAAAAAAACGATTAACTCATTTAAATATATTACAAGGGATAAAACATATATTGTTCCCTCTTCAAAACAAATTTTTTAAAAGGCAATCTTGTAGAAAGAGTGGAGTACAACTGAATTTCATATGTCAGCGGCTACATCTCAACATTCTATAGTCAGTTACATTCAATTAATCTGAAATTAGCTACAGAGTTCAGGAAGTTCATGTTACTTCTCATGTGCTATACCACTAGGAGCTCAAAACAACTAGTAAATAAGGAAAAAGTGATTTTGCTCTAAAATGTGGCTTTCAATTTGAAATAAGTAAATAAGGATGTGATTTCAAGCACAACATGCCAAATGCATATAAGGATGAGTGACAATAGCTAAATTCAAAGTAATGAGCTCTCACACAATGACATGCAATATTAATATCCATTGAGCAAGGGATGAAAGACAGGAATACATGCGTAATGAAATTACTTGGAAACATGTCTGAGACAGCAGAACCTGTTGTAGAAGATGGTGCATTGGATGGTAAGGGTGCATTACACTTTTTGCACTGTAAGGAAAAGAAGATACATCAGTCTTCCAAGTATACAATCCATTTAAACCAAATAATATATAGATATCGACAATATAATACAATGGAACAATATGACTACCAAATAAATAAAATCCCAAAAGGTAACAATGATCATGATCATGGAAGGGCGCTAACCTGTGCACGAGAAGAGTAATTATGGAAGCCACAATTGCAAATCCAATCACCATTGCGCCAACCTTTTGGAATTGGTCCAAGATTGTTTGCATCGCTTACAAATGGGAACCCACCAATGGTATTCCCACCGAAAGCCCAAGCAGAAGCTGACTGAAATCTGTACTTGTCTGGTCCAAATGGCCAATTGGAACCCAGATGAAGCGCCTGTTGAAGAGCAGAATTCCCTGATATCCCGAGATTCATTTGCAGTCCCAGCATCCCCTGTGCCCTGGCATAATAATTTGCATAGGTTGAGAGGGACGCCCCAGGCACCGCAATTGTCGGCATTTCTGCTTCCTCCTTTGATTGTCCGCACTTTTTGCACTTTTCTCTTGATGCATAATTGTTGTTACTGCAACCTATTTGATCCATTGTCCACACAAACGCAACCAAGGATGCAGCCAAGTATACACACGCCAAGTATACGCACGCGAAATAGCCCATTGCGAAACACACACAAACACATGCACCCACACCAGTCATACACTACACTAATTTTATGAGTGTTCAATTTGAAATTAAATAAGCATTAACCATAAAAAAAAACATCATAGATTCCATGGACACTACACAAAATTAACTGACTACTGGGTAACATATCAAACTCTTTATCTCTCACCAGCATATCAAAAACAGCCATACATGTTTATTGTACAATCTTCAAATTTATAAAAGTACATATATTCAAAACAAAAACTTCCCCGGATGATCATTTTTCATTATCAAGTTATTCCTGTTACAAATCAATAAGTATCCCTATCAGAACAATTAACACATATGGATATTCGATTTGAACCAACGAGTCAATAAGTAGCCCCTATCAGAATAATTAACAAGAATAGACATTCAGTTTAAACTAGCAAGTCAAAAATTAACCCCCTATTGAACCAACAATTCAATAACCAATTGGTCAAAACGGGATCCCTATTAGAAAAACTAAGTGTCAATAAGTAACCACAATTACAATAAATTTAATGTTAATGGATATTCGATTTGAACCAACAAATCAATAAGCAGACCCAATTAGAACAATTGACTTGAATCATTGTCCGATTTGAACCAACAGGTCAATGTTTTTGGAAGATAAATCTCCTAAACTAAGATGCCACATTCATAAAGAGTGAGAGATGAAACGATCGCCTTCTAACACAAATGTTAGTCCTCTCCATCACCAGATACACCTGAACGCAACGAAGATCACTCGAAACCCTAACAGAGAAAACGAAACCCTAAAAAAAACCAAATCGAGATTCAAATGGAGAGGGAAACGGACCGGAGCAGATCCAATCGCCGATGCGGGGAAACCACTTGGAGTCGGAGGGGGTGTTGGCGTCGACGAGGATTCGCGGCTGCTTGCAACGGTTACAGAGCGACCGGAAGGCGTAGTTCCTGTTCCGGCAACTCATGCAGTCCCAGTCGCCCTCCCTCCCCTCCCCGTCCCTGCCGCCGACCATCCTTTGCTCTCCGGGTGGGGTAAGGCGTGAGAATAAGAGGCGGAGCGTGAGATTAGCGAGGCGAGTCTGCGGGAGGGATAGAGAGAGAGACAGAGAGAGAGGGGGGGGGGGGGAATTGTTAAAATGGAGAGGCGTTTGTTTGGGGGATGCCGAGGGCATATGCTTTTCTTTCTTTTTTTTGTTCTCTTGTGGATTGGTTTTCTGAGTTGACTTGTTTTTACTGATTCGTTCGGAACAAAACCGGGTTGAGTCAACTCGGTTCGGGAGAAGCCCTTTTGATTGCAAGCAATCATCTAAAAGGCGCTGGGCGGCGGTTGAGGAACGGTCTGAGATTTTCGACTTAATCAACCACTCTCTCGAATAATAAACATAATACACACATATATAATAAATGGGTTAAAGACATTTGAGTCCCTGTAAACATCCACAAATCTATATAAGTCATTACAAACTTGAAGTCAGACATACATGTCCTTTAAACTGTTATAGTAGATCAATTTAGTCCATGTGTTAACTTTTTATCTAATTTGACGATATATTCTCATAATATTCCATTTGTGTGAAATTAAATACTCATATAAATCACTGAAAAATAGAAAAAAAAACATATATATATCATTTTAAATGATCATCTTGCCCTTGATCAAACTCATTTTCACATTTTTTTCTTTTGTGGATTTTGATTTTATTGTTGCGTACAACTCCATTATTATTATTTTTTGCTTTTATTTCAAACAATTGTAATTATGAAGATTATTTTATTTATGTATTGTATTTATTATACTATAGATATTACTCAGATTTTTTATTTTACATTTTGATGAGGTGATTACACAAGTTAAAAAATTCATGTTAATCACCATGTTGTGCATTGTGGAGGGTATAATAGTAAAATCGCACCCATGGTTAATTTTAACCATGATAGGTTAAAAAATGATTTTACAGTAGGGATGTATTAGACATTTTCTGTGTTTATAGGGATGTAAATGTCCTGCCCCAAGTTTACAAGGACTTATATGGGTTTATAGATGTTTATAGGGACTCAAACGTCTTTAACCCATAAAATATATATTAAATATAATAATTTTAGACTACAAAATTATAATAAAGTAACATCAAAATAAAATTAATAATATAAGCATAATAGGAATAACATAAAAAATTAATTAATAGAAATATAATATATAGGTCAATTTAAGGAAAATGTTAGACTCAGTCATATTCACTAATCAAAACTTAGACCTCACACTTTTTCATTTTTTTTTAATAGTAAATATCATCTAATGAGGTATATGCTTTGATAAAAAATGTATATTGCTTCATTTCAAGTTGAATAAACCACTTTTTAGTAAGTGTAAGAAAATATTTAATGTAGTATATACAACATCTAATGAGGTATATGCTTCACTGAATTTCTAAGGTGATATATAGAACTATGTTTTGAACTGAGAAAAAACTGAGTATAACAGCACTCTTAATTTAATAGCTAATTAAAAAAATGGGTAGGCCCGCCGAGGCCTAGGTGAAGGATTTACGGGGGCCTATAAGATTGTTAAATGTATATATATGCTAGGGTTAAGGGTAGATTAGTCTTTTCCTTGTTTCCCTTTTGTACTATAAGTATTGGCTACAAACCCTAATAATACAATTGATTCATTCTTTTCATATTCTAACATGGTATCAGAGCTTGAATCCAATTTTTTTCTTTGATCATCGACGCCCCGTCGCCCTGCGCCGCCGTTGCGCCGCCGCTGCACCGCCCCTCGCAGCCGCTGCGCCACCCTGCGCCGCCGCTGCGCCGCCCTCTCGCACCGCCTCGCGCAGCCCTGTCGCGGCTGTGCCACCCTGCCGCACCGCCTCGCACTGCTGCGCCACCCTGCCGCGCCGTCCAGCGCCACCCTGCCCTGCCCGCGCCTCGTCCGCGCCGTGCCCGCGTCCCGTCCGCGCCGTGCCCGCGCCCCGTCCGCGCCGTGCCCGCACACACGCGCACCGTCCGCGTCTGCCTGCGCGTCGTCTCGGAATCGCGTGATCCGCGCGGATCCGCATTGATCAGCCCGGATTTCCTGGGGTCCTGTCCCAGATTCGGTCGCGGACAACATCCCGGATCTCCCGGGAATTTGTCCCGAGATCCCGTGCCTCGCGCCCGCGCGCGTCCGGCCCAGCTCCAGCTTCAGCGCCCCGACCCGACCCGGCTTCAGCGCCCGACCCGACCCGGTTCCAGCGCTCCGACCCGACCCGGCACTAGCTGCCCGACCCGGATCCGCGACCCGTTTACCGCCTCGTCATCGCCTTTTTCGGTATTTTCTTTATTCGGCCGCTACGGGTTCATTCGGACTCCAAATATAGTCATATTGGTACTCATTTTGCTCCATTTTTCGTTCTGCACGCATCTGTGACTATATTTCCATCATCCGAGGCATATATTTTTTCTCTGTTATTCTCTTTTTGCCTATTATGGCTACGGATAACACTCAGATCATCGATGTTAAGTTTGATGGTAACAATTATGATGTCTGGTCTATTAGTCTTGAACTTCAGCTTGATTATCGTCGCCTATTGGGTCATGTTATTGGCACTAATCTAGCTCCTGTACTTGAACTATCTCCACCGGGTTCTGATGAGACAACCATCAAGGCCAGAGCTGAGGCATATACTACGGCTTTGTTGACATGGAAGGAGGCCGATTCTCGGGTGAAAGCTTATATTGCTTCTTCGGTTATTCCAAATATCCGTAAACATTTGAAGCCGTTTATTACAGCCAAGGAATATTGGGACTTTCTGAAGAATTTCTATACGCAGACCGATGGTGCTCAGGAATTCTATCTACATCAGGCCATTTCCACTTCTTATCAAGGGGAGCTGTCTATTCGTGATTTTTATTCTCTTTTATCTGATTACTGGGATCAACTCGCACCTATGGATCCTCAGATGGAGGGTATTTTTCTGACACGCTATCGTGAGTACCGTAATCGTCAACGATTGTACCAATTCTTGATGCGTCTTCGTCCTGAGTTCGAGGCTATTCGTGCACAGATTCTTCATCGTTCTCCCAAACCGTCTCTTGATACGGTTCTTTTTTAGTTAGTTGCTGAGGAGACGCGTCTTCGCACTGTTGTCACTCCGCCTATCGTTGATCACAGTTCTGTCAATGTTGCACATCGTCAAGACAATCGCTACACTCGGGTCACTTGCTATTATTGCCATAAATTTGGACACGTGCAATCTGAATGTCGTAAGCGTGCTCGTGATGGTGCTCCTCTTGTTTATGTACCTCGCACTTCAACTCCTGGAGCGCTTCCCCCAGCACCTCGTCCGCTAGATCCTGCAGCATCACGTGCACTAGCGCCTCGGGCGCAAGCACCTCGGGCACCTCCTACAGTTCCTCCACGTCGCTTTCAGCCTCGACCTGCAGCTGCCGTTGCTTCTGATTTTCTTACTGATCCGCCGGCATATTCTTCCTCTCAGATCACTGAGAGTCTTGCGCAGCTCCACCTTCAACAACAACAGCTTCAAGATATGCTTCGCTCAGTGACTGGTAGTGACTCATCTGCTCCCTTTTCTGCTTCTACTGCGGCGACAGGTAACCTTACCTCCTCATGGATTCTTGACTCTGGGGCTTCCCATCATATGACTTCTCAGGCATCCTTTATTCGTTGTCCTACTCGCATGTTTCCCACTCCTGTTATTCGTACGGCAGATGGGACTCCTCTGTCTGTGTCGAGTTCTGGTTCTCTTGCTGATCCTTCTCATCGATTTCAACTTCCTGATGTTTTTCATGTTCCTGGTCTATCACTAAATTTGCTTTCTGTTGGTAAAATTACGGATCATGATTGTCTCATTACTTTTGATTCTTCTACTTGTTCTGTACAGGATCGTCGTACGGGGAAGCAGATTGGGACAGGCTCTAGACGCGGTGGGCTCTACTACATGGATCATCTTCATATTCCTTCGTCTTCTGCAGCTTCTGCTCGTTTGATTTCTTCTTCTCCTTCCTCCTTTGATGTATGGCACCGCCGTCTTGGCCATCTCTCTCCTCCAAGACTTCGTTATCTAATAAGTACCGGTGTTTTAGGTTCTTCAAAAACTGAACTTCAACCATGTGTGGGCTGCAAGTTGGCAAAACACTTGGCTCTTCCATTTCCTACTAGTAAACACATTTCTGCTTCTCCTTTTGATCTAGTTCACTCTGATGTTTGGGGTCCCTCCCCTATTCCTTCTAAAGGGGGTAACCGTTATTATGTTATTTTTATTGATGATTTTTCTCGCTTTACCTGGATATATTTGATGCATAGTCGTTCTGAGTTGTTACCCATCTATAAATCTTTTGCTACAATGGTTGAAACTCAGTTTTCTAAACGCATCAAGGTGTTTCGCTCTGATTGTGGCAGGGGGGATATTGTTCTTGTGCTTTTCGTGATTTTTTATCCTCCCAAGGCACTCTACCCCAGCTTTCCACTCCTTATGCTCATCAGTCAAACGGGGTTGCTGAGCGCAAACACCGTCATATCCTCGAAACGACCCGGTCCTTACTCCTCTCTGCTTCTGTTCCTGTTCAGTTTTGGGGTGAGGCTGTTCTTACAAGTGTGTACCTCATCAATCGCACTCCTTCGTCTATCACTGCTGGCATCTCCCCCTTTCAGCGTCTTTATCATAGTCCTCCTGATTATTCTCGTCTTCGTGTTTTTGGATGCACGTGTTTTGTCCTACTTCCTCCTCTTGAGCGTACCAAATTGTCTCCTCGTTCCACTATGTGTGTTTTTCTTGGGTATAGTAATGAGATCAAAGGATATCGATGTTATGATCCTGTTGCTCGTCGTCTTCGGACATCTTGTCATGTCACATTCTTTGAGAGTCATCCATACTACGCTCTTCGCTCGCCTCCTGTTCCTCTTCCCCCATCCACGGTTGAGGAAGTCACATTTTTGGACTTTTCCATTCCTGATTTCTCATCCTCATCTTTTGCTCCTCAGTCATCTACTCCGCCTGTACCTCTCCACTCTTCCTCGTCAGTCCCATCTTCACCCTTGCCGTCTTCGGATGATTCACGTGGGACGGTTCTGTCTACTCCTACACCTGTTCCTGATGCTGCTTCGCCAGAAGACGATTCTGCTTCCGCACCAGTTGCCCCTCGTCGCAATCCGCCTCGCGCTCGTCGACCTCCTCAACGACTCAGCTTGGTTGCCTCTGATTCTTTTTCTCCTAGTTTTCAGTGTTTTCTTTCAGCTGTTTCCACTCACTGGGAGCCCCAATCATATCGTGAGGCTGTCGGCATTCCAGAATGGGAAGGTGCTATGGCAGAAGAGCTTAGTGCATTACAACGCACTCATACGTGGAAAATTGTACCACTTCCTCCAGGGAAGACTCCTATCAGCTGTAAGTGGGTTTATAAGATCAAGACCAACTCTGATGGTTCGATTGAGCGTCACAAGGCTCGTTGGTTGCTCGTGGTTTCACTCAGCAGCATGGTATTGATTATGATGAGACATTTGCTCCTGTAGCAAAGATGACAACTGTTCGTACTTTGATTTCTGTTGCTTCTGTTCGTCAATGGCCCATTTATCAGCTTGATGTCAAGAACGCTTTTCTTCATGGTGATTTATCAGAGGAGGTTTATATGACTCCTCCTCCGGGTCTTCCTCATTCATCTGGTCATGTATGCCATCTTCACCGCGCTCTCTATGGTCTCAAGCAGGCTCCTCGTGCTTGGTTCGCTCGATTCACTGATGCTATCTGTGCTGCTGGGTTTGTTTCGAGTTCCTCTGATCCAGCTTTATTTGTTCACACCTCTGGTCCTCATCGTATATCCTGCTGCTTTATGTTGATGACATGATCATCACCGGCGATGATTCGTCTCATATACAGTCGGTCAAGCAACATCTTCAGCGTCAATTTGAGATGAAAGATCTTGGCAAACTTCGTTATTTTCTAGGCTTGAAAGTTGCTTCTGCTCCGCGTGGTTATCTTCTCTCACAACGCAAGTATACTGCTGACTTGATCGACCGTGCCTATCTAACTGATGATCGCATTTCTCCCACTCCTATTGAGCTTCATGCTAAGCTCCGGCCTGACGATGGAGAACCACTCTCTGATGTTACTCGTTATAGACAGCTTGTTGGAAGCCTCGTCTATCTCACTGTCACTCGTCCTGACATTGCCTATGCTGTGCATATTGTCAGTCAGTTTGTCGCTGCCCTCGTACTGTTCATTATGCCGCAGTTCTTCGGATTATACGCTATCTACGTGCACTATATCTCGTACTCTGCTGTTACCGTCTTCTTCTACTCTTGAACTTCGCGCTTATACTGATGCTGATTGGGCAGGAGATGTCACAGATCGAAAATCCACAACTGGTATATGTGTCTTTCTTGGGGACTCTCTTATATCTTGGAAGGCTAAGAAACAAGACATTGTTTCTCGTTCGAGTGCTGAGGCCGAATATCGTGCTATGGCATCTGCTACTGCTGAGGTTGTTTGGCTTCGACGCCTCATTTCTGACATGGGCGTCATTCTATCTGCGTCTACTCCCCTATATTGTGACAACAAGAGCGCCATTCAGATTGCTAGCAATCCAGTATTTCATGAACGTACGAAGCATATCGAGATCGATTGTCACTTCGTCCGTCATCATTTTATTGCGGGCACTATATCACTCCCATATATTTCCTCTTCTCTTCAGTTATCAGATTTTTTCACAAAGTCTCATACACTTCAGCGGCATGATTTCTTGTTGAGCAAACTCTCAGTGTATGATCTACCATGAGTTTGAGGAGGGGTGTTAAATGTATATATATGCTAGGGTTAAGGGTAGATTAGTCTTTTCCTTGTTTCCCTTTTGTACTATAAGTATTGGCTACAAACCCTAATAATACAATTGATTCATTCTTTTCATATTCTAACAAAGATATATGTCAATGGATTTTGAACATTTATTGCAGTCTAAATAAGATATATGTCTATGGATGGGGCTAATAAAATATATGAGATTGCATCTATATTATATATTTTTTTTAATAAGATATATGAGTCTCATATATTTTATTAGCCCCTCCATAGACATATATATCTTATTAAAAAAAAAATTACATTTTCTATTAAAAATATCATTTATTTCATTGGATTATATATTTTATGTTCTTATAAAAATAAATACACATCTCTTTAGACGAGTTATATGATTTTTTTAAAAAAATAACAAAAACATGTGTTGTCTACGTTTTGGATTATAAAATAGATTGGGTGAACATTTCCTAAGGGCAAATGTCATTTTGGTTCATTCATAGAAAGTGTTGTTTTGCATATATGTTAGTATGTTACTCATTAAAGAAAAATTGACCTATTTTCATTTACATTCTTATCTTCTCATAAATCTAGGATTATTATATCTATTTATACAAAATCTTAATATCAAATCAGATTTAAAAAATTATAAATATATTTTAAGATTTTAAAATCATATTTAAGTAATCATATCAATATATTTTTAATTTTAGTAATTTAAAATGAAAGATATTCACTAAAACCTATCTCAATGAATTTTATAAAGAAAAAAAATTAATTATATATATATATATATTGCATGAAATACAAATTTATTACCTTCTATACTTAGTGGAATGAGTTTTTTAGATGATTCAATGTATTAAAAACATTTGCCTTTATTGAGTTATTAATATAAGGGATTTTTTCATATATACCCCTCTTAAAACTCAATATTGTGAAAATACCCCTATTAAATCCCACAGTGTAAAAATATCCATCGAAAACTTTTAAGTTGTGCAGCCGTGCCACTATCGCTGACGCCGTTAAAAACTCTAGTTTACCTATGGTTAGAAACCCTAACCTAACATAAGAAATGACTTAAATAGCCTAACTAATGTAAAGAAAGAAAAACTAACTCTACTTCATCACAAACCCTAGCCCCTATTTGAACCTTTCGGGAAGAAGAAGATGAGGGATTTGTGAATAGATGCTCATTGTTGAACCTTTTGGGAAGAAGTGGATAAATGATTTGATGAAAAATGAGTATACAATGTGTTTAAGAGGTTTTGGAGAGGGATGAAATGGTAGAGAAGAAGAAGAAGAAGAAGAGACGAGGTTTTGAAGAGGGGGTGTTTGAGAAGTTAGAATCAACTATGAATAGGGTAAAAGAGTAATTTTCTGTCCACTAACGTTGAGCAAACGATAAAAATCAGGTAGAGTTGACAGAATTTTAACCCAGGGGCATGGTTGCACAACTTAAATGTTTTCGAGGTGTATTTTTGCACTATGGGATTTAACAGGGGTATTTTAATAATATTGAGTTTTAACAGGGGTATATATGCAAAAATCCCTTAATATAAATATTATAATTAGTTCTTCTCCATTCAAGTTCATGTGCATTTTGGCACGCGTATAAAACTGGTACGCCATTAAATGCACACTCATTATTTTTATGTCACTCCATTTATAGTTGGAACTAATGTATCAATGGGGAGCATTGAACCACACTTTTTGTTTAGACGCCTTGTAATCGCCAATACATCGCCTTGTAATCCCTAATACATTCTCCCATCCCATACATATCACCTAACATTGTTCGAGTTGCGCAACACTCACTATGAGTAATAATCATCCACACACATCAAATATGAGCTTGGGTACTACTGATTACTGATATTGTTTAATAACTAGTTAATACGCTTGTGAATGATATCTCTGGGTGAGTGTGAAGAAATATTTTGGAAAAGACTTTCGCAACCAATACAGCAATACGAACAAATATGTTGACAGAGTAGCACATTGACTCAATTCTCAGTGATCATTGACCAAAATTGCAATCCTTGTCATATGTTGAGACCACATAGACAGAAAACCAAATGCTTGCAAAATATTGAGAAGCGCGTGACCATTCTACATAATCATATGTCAGTGCGAGATTTGCCTTCACTATCATAAGGAAGTACTTTCACATGCAAAATTTATAAAATGCGTGCAAGACTTTTGGTGTTAACAATAGTTGAGTGTGAATTGATCTCTCATATACAAAATCCCCCACTTATCAAATGTATGATCAACTTTACTCACCGAGCCAATAACTTAGATGTCAACTGTTATACTTGTGTCACTTTTAGCCTGCAGGTAACCGTTAGAGCGTCCTGGCAGTTTTAAAAATTTTTAGGGTTTTCGATCGGAACCGCTAATTTTTGGACTGTTAGCTATCGTCATGAGCTAGAGGACTCCAATTGAAAATCTAACTGCATATTTGGTGTCCTGGTGCCATTTTAGACCTCTCACGAAAATTTCATCGAATTCCGGCATCGTTTCCAAAAATTTCGCAGTTCCGGAGCGTATCCGGGTTTTTAAGTCGCGCACTATAAATAAGTGGGATCTAAAATCCGGAGTTACTATTCATCATCCCTACAACTTGCATTTTCTCTCTCCCCTCTCTCTTTTTCTCACTTTCAAGCCCCCTAGACCCCTCAAACCTAAAAACCCAAAGCACGGGAAGTGTAGATCGGGTCCCGATCTACACACCGGTGTCTTCAAATCCCGTTTCCGGCGATCCTAGCCTCCCCGACCTCCCCTCTTTGTCCTCTGATTTGGCCCGTTTCGAAGGCTAAGGTAGATCGGGGCGTGAGAAGGTCGTGGGGAAGGGTTTCGGTGCGCGGAGAGCACCCGGTCACCTCTTCCTCCCCCTTGGTAAGCTTCTTTCCCTCTTTTTTCTTGTCTAGATGATTGCTAGGGGGGGGTTTTGTGTTTGGGAGGTGGTCGGCGGCAGTGGGGGTCGTCGGAGGGTGGTCGAAGGTGGTCGGAGGTGGTCGGCGGTCGTGGGAGGGGCGGTGGTGGCGCTCGAGCAGGGGCTGGTCTGTTCCGGGCAGTAGGCAGCAGCGGCAGCGACCCAGGCAGCGCGCAGGCCGGGCGCGCGCGGGCATGCGCGCGGCGTGCGCGCGAGTGCGCGCGGGTCTGGTGCGGGGAGCTGCTCGGGTGGCTGTGCGCGGGGCTGTTCGTACAGCTGGTGCTGGGCGGGCTGAGCGCGAGGTGCTGGGCGGCTGGTGCGCGAGGAGCTGGTCGCGCGGGTGCTAGGCGTGCGAGCAGGGGTGGTGCGTGCGCGAGGTGGAGGCTGAGGCAGCGGAGGCGTGCGTGCGCGAGGTGGTGGCTGAGGCAGCGGAGGCGTGCGTGCGCGAGGTGGTGGTGCGCGCGGAGGGCGCGGCGAGGCCATGGTGGTGCGCGCGAGGCGCGGCGAGGTGGCGGAGGTGCGCGCGGGGTGCGCGCGAGGCGAGGCGCTGCGCGCGGGGCGCGTGGGCTGAGGCGCGGCGGTGCGCCCGGGCGGTCGGGTGGCCGTGCGGGTGGGTGCCGGCCGTGCGGGGGGGGGGGGGTTGCCGGAGTACTCGGGCTAGCGTGCGTGCGGGTCGTATGCACGTTTGCCCGAGTGTGGGGTGTTAAGTTGTGGGTTTATGTATGATCTTGTGTATTTTGTGGTATTTATGGATTTTAACTCACCATATTGAATGTCTGTCTTGCAGATCTAGACGGACGGTCGCGCGACGACCCAGATACTGGTGAGTGGGACAATCCAACCCAGTAGAGAGGCGTTATACGCACTTGGGCGTATACCGACCTCTCCTGGGGCACCGTAGATGTATATTAACCTGCAATAATATGTAATCCATGCTCGCATGATTTAATTGTAGAGTGCATGCTACCCTAGACTTTACATGTTAGGGACTTGCACCCTTAGGATATGTGTATGAGCCATGCACCATGTCTCCTGTTTCATGTTAGGAAACCTCGACCTATGTATGCGTCCTACTAGTTTGTTTATTAAGTTAAATACTAGTGTATGTTAAATCGCATGCCTTAGGTAATATTATCGGGAGGAGCCTTGCGAGGACAGCGGTGAGACCCGTGTTAGGGTACTCCGTGTTCCTTGTTTGGTTGTCGGGATGTCCTGTATCGGGACCTCATGCTGCTCTCCCAAGGTTTCTAGTCCCAATAATATTATATGTAATGTTGTATGTTTGGTATAATTATTAGCATGAGTAGTGAATATTATAGGGGAGGGGCCTTGCGAGGACAGCGGTGGGACCCGTGTTAGGGTACTCCGTGTTCCTTGTTTGGTTGTCGGGGTATCCTGTATCGGGAACTCACGCCGCCCTCCCGAGTTTCTTTCCCCCAATGATATTCCAACATTGCTTTTGATTGTACTTATTTCCCCGCATCTTGGATATGCGCCCTGGAGGAACTCTGAAGAGTTCATGACATTTGAGTGGTAGAGATGTATTGTCGGCGGATCCGAGTGGATCATATGCGTATGGATAGGCTGTTCTGTTCCCTGCGTTGGATCCGGTAGAGGCTACCCCCAGCGTTAGAAAGGCCGTCCTTCGGAGGACCCACATCAGTAGGCGCCTCCCGATTTTTGTGACGGACTGTGCTGAAGTTGTGGGTGGAGACCAAGCGGCCTACGGAGTGGAGGGAGAGACTATCGGTGGACCAAGGGTGACCAACAGCCTAGTCAGTCCCAAAATCCTATGTCACCCGTGGTAGGGTGAGGGTGAGGGTGTAGTGGGTTGGCGATGAGCGACCTACTGGATTTGTGAATAGATGATTATCAGTCCCAATAGCCTATGTCACCCATTGATGGGTGAGGGTGAGGGTGTGGTGGTTCGGCGAAGTACGAACCACTGGATTATGTTGTTATGTCTTGGAGATTGGATAAATAATGGAATTGTGGTAAATATAGTCTGTGATGCATGGGTTATGCTGTTCACTGAGCGTGTGGCTCACCCCTCGCATATGTTTTTCCCCAGTGGTCACTGAGCCTGAGCTAGAGCCGGAGCAGCAGTTGGAGCTTTCCGAGGGATTCCTTCAGTAGCGGAGCAGCGCTACGTCCGCGAGTGCCAGAGGCTATCAGCATCCCTTTCCTTGGCTGTATGTATTTTATTTCCGTGCTTGGCACGCGTCTGTATATATATTCAGTTGTTTCCATGTATATTGGCTCTCACAGGACGTATGATTGTGTATCGAGTCTGTAATATGTTTTGGGTTACAGACTCAGTTTTAGCTTCCGCTATTTTGTGTATATATTATGTCAGCCTTGTTTGATATCTGTGTTGTCATTTTTATCTGTGGTTTAGAGTATATGTGTTTGACCTCATGTGTAGGCCTCTGATATGATATATACACCTGCCGCGTCCCGGGGACGGCCGCCCTGGGGCGTGACAAACACTTTCTTATATTCATTATGATAGCAGCTCTAAGTCAAAGTTAAAAATCAAGCTCTTTCCTTATATATAATAGACATAATCCCATAATAAAAGAGTCTTCAACCCGTCTTTAAAAGTGTTCTGAAACTCATTTTTAATTCACCATTCACAGTGAATCAAAATGTTTTTTTCCCCAAAATGTGGGTCCCACCCACTTTTTAACCTTTTGGTTCATTCAAATAATTTTTTATCTTCAAATTTTAAAATTACACATGCATTGTTGAAAACTATAAAGGAAATGCATTTGTGATTTTGACTATGTTTTTGTTTTTTTAATATTTTTTATTTTTGGATTAATGTGATACACAATTAAGATTGAGCATTTTGAAAATGTGATAATTGCTAATATAAAAGAAAGAACAAAAAAATAATAGTGGTTATTTGTAAAATTTTAATTTTTGAATGGACATTTATGTTTTTTTTTTTTTTTTTTTTGAGGAAGAAAAAAAATATAGGGAGGGGAGTTGAGAATTCATTAGAAAATAAGGAAAAAAAAAATAGAGAGATTGTGTGTGTTTATCGAAAAATGTTGGTGTAAAAACCATAACTCCTATCTTACGTGTGGTCCCCTTCTCCTCTCATCATTCGATTAAAGTTCATTGAATCCTACGGTGAGAATCTTTATCACCCAAATTTTAAAAAAGAAATGGGATAGTAAGAGAAAAAGAGTATGAAATGTAGTACTAGGTGATTTTTCAAATCATCAAATGAAAATTCATTTAATCAGATGAATTCCGTATACTGCTTAATATTGTTTAATTTTTTGAACATGTGGAGTCTTAAGAAATATTCTATTTACTTCCGACTTGAGACTCCGCATGTTTATAAAAGAAAATAATGTTTGTTGTGTATATGAAATGGTTATTGTTTATTTGGCTTAAATGACTGTTTGTTTGATATTTTTGTTCCTTATACTTAAATGACTATACAAGTGAATGATTTTTAGAAGGACTTAAATGACATTTTTGTTCTTTGTAAGGACTTAAGTGACTATATAGATGATTGATTTAGTTGCTATTTTGAAGGGTTCGACATGTACTTATCAGCACTTGCTTAGATAGACCTTTTGTCAACCCAGTGAAACAGAGTTCGACTAGATCCCCGTGGGCACTTATTCAAACAGATCGACAGACCTTTATCATCTCAGTGAAGAAGTCTTGGGCCCTCTCGAACTGGTATTGGGTCTAATGGGCAAAAAAAAAAAATGGCATTTTGGTAATTTCGAGTGTGGGTAAATTAAGTAGGGAGGTGGGAATTACTTTGCCCAAAACGATATTTTATCATTTCATTAAGAGCGTTGTTACATACATTCCACGTGAACAATCTATATACATTCATAACCATCCAACGAGGTATATACTTCCTAATTAGAGTATCTATAAGAGCATCTCCAATCGGGATGCATATCTCCATAATGAATCCCGGAAAGGCTTCAACCGAGCTGCATTTATAGCTCCAATTTAGAGATGGAGGAGGTTGAGCTGCAAATACACAGTTCGAATGGGTGAAATGGAGGGGCCTCTATTTCACCGTTCATTTTATTTAAAACCCTAAATACCCTCCCCTAATGCGTACAATCTTTTTTAATTCTATTTGTATCCTTCACCATAAATTCAATTATTAACTATTTATAAGTTAAATATAAATCTATCCCTTATTTATTTATAAATATTATATCATTAGAAAGGTCTCATTGAGACCTTCAAAATAAGTCTAATATTGATTAAATTATTATGCATTCATTTTAATTAATTATTTCATATTAATTAATTTTATATGTATTGCTTGACATTATAGTAAGTCATGTAATTAAAATTTTAAAAACTTCATGATTTAAAATAATTCACACAACAATTTTCATGCATTAACTGAATGCACACTAAAATTGAGATACATTAAGCTTGGATTAATACATGGGAGGTATGTTTCGAGGAACAAATTGCGGAGGTGAATACAGAAGAGATCAGTACGAAAGTAGTGGTTATGCAGGAGGAAGTGAATTCACCGATAATTTACCAGAGTATTAGCATTTTCATGTATCTTATCAGCTTTCTTTTTTCTTTTTAGATGTATTATTCTTTCTTGTTGTTGTTTTCTTTGGGGTGGATTAAATAGATCTCCAATTTAGTTTAAATTTTTTTTGTTCAAATTAATATTATATTATATTATATTAATTATTTATATATTAAATTTTGAAAAATAAATAAGTAATATTAGTTTAATCAATTTTATATTCATTATTATATTATTATCTTATTATTTAAGTTAATATTTTCAAAAAACATTGGAGGTAAAAATGGAGGGGGTGGGTTGGAGTCCCCCCCCCCCCCATTTTCTCTAAAATGGAGTCAACCATGACTCTAAAATGGAGTCATAGTTGGATATGCTCTAAAGGAAATCTCTAAAATGGAGTATCAAAAAACATTTAAAAAAAATCATAAGGTGATTTATCAACTTCAACCACCATCTCTATTTTCACCTCTATTATATTTTTATATATAAAACTTCAATTTATAATATCCCTCTTATTTTTTTATGTCGTACACATAATTGAGAAATATTATGAAATTTAAATTTGGTAGAAGTTAATATTATCAGTTTCGGACTAGGTGATCAATAAACTTATATTCCATAGTTGATCAAGCTCACCGTGAATATTTTCGAAAGAAAAAAGAAGAAATTATAGAGAAAAAAAGCTCGTGGTTCTCAAGTACTCAACAAACTCATCTACTTTTAATCATGGTGATTTCAGCGGAGGATTAGGAAATTACTAATGTAGCGGTTCATCTATTTCAAGATGGATCTAGATGCCGTTTATTTTGTGTTGTTGTGTTTCATTGTTATATTTTATTTAATTTCTTATATACTTTCTTTTGTTGTGCTTTCAGTTTCGATTAGAATAAATGATATTTTAATACATAAGTGCAAATAATAATTAATAGAATAAAATCAATATTAATGTTAAAAAATAAAAAAATATCATTAATTTTTTTAAAAAAAACATATGTTAAACATATTCAGTATTAGGCTATTTGATGATTTAAATCGTATTGACGACATTTATCCATGGATACTGTTAGAGGATACGGTTAGAGGTTTTTTTTAACTCAACTGTGCTCCATTTTGAAGAAATGGAGCATGATTGGAGGTGTTTTTAGGTGAGGTGTATACTTCGTCAATTTTTTACATTTACTAAAATTTGGTCCATTAAAAAATGTATAGAGCAATATACATTTTCATAAAAACATATATATCTTATTAAATGATACTTATTATTTAAAAAAAAATCATAATATATGCGGATTATCCGCGAGATTGTGTCGCCTACTGTCCTTAATATTGGAAAGCGATCCTATGTGTTCTCAACATAGAGAAATTTTACCCTACCAATAGGGAAAGATTTGATAAAAAAAAAAAAAAACATAAATAAATATTGTGTTGATTAACATTTTAAAATGTTAATTTTAAAATGAGTGTTACGTATATGATTCTAAAGAAATTAAAGTGCACATGCATTTTTTTTATAAATAACATTTTAAATGGTAAATTTTTCATGAAATTATTATTTGGTGACAAGTTTTTTTTTTTTTTTTTTTGTTATACAGCACAAACATTTCTATAGTGGATATGAACCCAAAGGTTATTTTTCATTTATTAATATGAGATTGTCCAGAGTTGCTGCGAATTTACAAAAATGCACAACATGCGGGCAAGAATTCCTAGTTACCTCCGGTGAACATAAACAACCGATAGTTTCCCTTACACGATCCCGATCAAGTTTCAACACGATTTAGGTTGTTTGAAACGGGAGAAGTAAAGTAAAAATAACGTAAAAGAAAAAAAAACCCACACGACAAACGACAGCCCAGCGAATCAACCGGTGTCGGTTATTCCGTATTTGACAGCGGTCAAAAGCACGCCACATTCGAAAATCTCCCCGATTTACAGGGGCAATTCCGTCATTACAACGACCCCAGATCGACCGGTCCCGCGCGCGACCGACACGGAGAGGGAGAGACGTCTCCATCGACCGAGATCTCGAAAGGCCCGGCCCGAACCGACACCGGTTGTTGGAGATCCCTTCGATTTTCTAAACCCCCATTCGACACCGAAAGAATCCGACCAATGCGAGTGGTTTCCAAGCTTCCGAGATCCTGAAAAGCTGTGAGTACTGTCGAATTCCGTCAATATGATCGGTTTTGGAGGTTTTTGAGACCTAAAAATCCGGTTTTTGTAGGTTTTCGTTGAACAACAATGGGAGCTGATTCGGGGCGCTCGAAGGGATGTGTGGGGTGGCTGATCGTGCTCGTATTGGCGGCGTTGGTGGTGACGACGGCTGTGATCGCGGTCAAGAAGAAGTCCTCCCACCACTCCGAGCCCGGTCCGGCGCCGGGGCCTCCCGGGGCGGTGTCCAACAAGTACGCTGACGCTCTGTCGGTGGCGTTGAAGTTCTTCGATGTGCAGAAATGTAATGCCTTGATTTTAAATTTGCTTTGAAGTAATTCTTTTCATTTTTTTTTGTCTGCTTTGAAGAGTGATTTCTTTAGATCTTTTCGCGTGGTTGTACATATTGGCTTTGATTGTGGGAAAAATTTCCTTCATTTGGTCTGATCATGTGATTTGTTTATGTTAGATCCATCATCGAAACTATGTTCTTTAACACATGTAATGTTGCGAAATTTGAGCTGAATTACAGAAACCCAAATATTTATAATAAAAAAAGAGACATTGATTCTAAAAGAATATAAATAAGCTAATCTTTCTATCAGTTATCTTCTCGTTCTATTTTACTACACATTGGATCTTGTGTTCAGGATTTAACAAAATTTTGTTAATGACAGATCTGTTGTGCATCTCAGTTAACATTTGATTTCTGAATCTGTTGTTTCAGAATTCCGAGTGATTGACTGAATCGGTCTTTCCCATGTCTGTTTTAATTTTTCAGCTGGTAAGTTGGTCAATAACAAAATCTCATGGAGAGGGGATTCGGCTCTGAAAGATGGTAGCCAAGCCCATGTTGACCTATCTAAAGGGATGTATGATGCTGGAGATCACGTGAAGTTCGGTCTTCCCATGGCTTTCACGGCGACGGTTTTGTCATGGAGCATTCTTGAATATGGGGATCAGATGGCGGCCGCAAAACAGCTAGACCATGCTCGAGATTCTCTGAAGTGGATCACGGATTTCCTGGTTGCTGCCCATCCGAAGGACAATGTTCTTTATATCCAGGTAAATTTTTTTTAGCCCACTAGAGCACATGTGTATGAAATGTATGCTGGGCATTGTATAGAATATGCAGCTTTTCATGGTGAACTTGTTCCAGATTAGGAAAAGTTGTTTTTTTTTTCTCATTTACTGAAGATCAACGATGTGCTTGTGTGTGGGTGTGTGCATTTCTACTTTGAACGTATACTATGCCCTTAGCCTTACACTCTGAACTCCTCCATTTCCCTGGAAACAAAATACGATGAATGTTTGTGATCAATTAGCCTCCTTTATCTCTCTAATGAAGATGACCAGTTTAAAATTGTGTCTCTCTCTGTGTGCCCTTGTACTTTGAGCTCATTTTATATAGCCTGAAGTCCAGCCTTTGCATGGAAAAGATTTATTTATCATCCTATCATAAGATTGAGACTTGCTGTTAATCAGTTTAGCCTCAACTTCTTGTATAATTCTTAATTTTGACAAAACCAAAATCATATAATAAAATAAGATTATTTGTGTGTGACCAAATGCAATCAATCCCTCTATGAGTGTCTGTTGGGCATTAACTGAGCTGGAGATAAATTGCACTGGCTTATAAATTTCAAATGCTGCCAACTCATAGCAACCTGAAACCTGGTTGTTTGTTTTGTGATACTATCATGATAGAATTGATTCTTCCTTTTTATTTTCAGCCTCATCAAATTACTATTGAAGTTGTTTTGCTGATTTCATGTTATCTTTGTACATCTTTCACCGGACAAAGAAATTGCTTAGTGGACGAACCATTCTGTCGATCATCACGATTCTCTCATAGAACACCAAGGATTAGTTGGATGCGCAAGTCTGTCACATTTTAAACATCTTATTCTATATTTTTTACCAGTATATAGAAATTTAAGGAACATGTTAGTCTGACCATGTAGTTTGTTCTGTTGTTTCAGTGTATGCTGAAAATTTTATGATAATAGTTGTCATCAAACAATTAGACTTTTTTTCCCCTCTATCACATACACAGTTGAACTTTCCTGCGCATTGGGGGATAAAGAAAGTGTCAGTATGTACAGGCAATGAACCACATGCAGCAAATGCATCATTGTTCATTGATTTCATTTATCATTTTTATTTCTTTTTTTTTTTTTTGCAATTACAATTTAGTTGGTGGCACATTCCTTTTCTAAATATGATCAATGCTGTTTTCTTGTCGGAAGGTGGGTGATCCAGACATTGACCACAAGTGTTGGGAAAGGCCTGAAGATATGACTGAAGAAAGGCCCCTCATCCAGGTGAACACATCTTCTCCAGGAACAGAAGTTGCAGCAGAAACAGCAGCAGCTCTGGCATCAGCCTCGCTGGTGTTTAACACTGTTGACTCAACATACTCGGATTTGCTCCTTCAGCATGCACAGAAGCTCTTTACTTTTGCAGATACTTATCGAGGTTCTTACAGTATTAGCATTCCAAAAGTTCAGCAGTTCTATAACTCCACTGGCTATAGAGATGAGCTCTTATGGGCAGCTAGCTGGCTCTATCATGCTACTGGGGACCAGTCGTATCTCAGCTATGTCACTGTAGAAAATGGGAAAGGCTATGCTGACTGGGGGAGACCAACATGGTTTAGTTGGGACGACAAACGTGCGGGAACTCAAGTATGTCTCTGTCTCATCATGACATTCATTTCTCCCTTTCTTCATATTCACTCCTCTTTTCATTAATGCTTGTCTATGTGATTAAGGGTGGATGTTATTTCTTATATTGTGCTGAGAATATATCTAGAATATGCTGCTTGTTCTTCACACCAATCATATAATTATATGTTGACCATCTTTTGTGGTATAAATATGAGAAAAGTTTTTCAGCAGTTTTTGAAGTTCTATCTGAAAAAAAAATTATCCATCATTATATTTTTATATACAACAGTGTGGCATTTATGCTATACAAAGAGCTGAGGTTTTAGTTAAAGCTAATTTCCTGTCAGGATAGATGACAGGACTTGCAATTTCCCGATGTTCCTGATATCTAATTTGGCAATCTTTGGCCAGGTTCTTTTGTCCAGGCTACACGTCTTCAGCTCAACAAAGACCTCGAATGCAGAGAACGTTGGCCTTCAGATGTACAGGAAAACTGCTGTAGCAGTAATGTGTGGTCTATTGCCGGATTCCCCTACTGCCACATCCAGTAGATCCGACAGTAATTTCTATGATCTCTCTTTAGTAATATTGTGTGTAGGAAGTCTCCCCTTGCTGTTCTTGTCTTGGGATCCTATCACCATGCGAATGGAGCTTTATGTGTTTTGAGTCTTCCTGTTTTTCATTTTTGTTTTTAATGGTTTGGAAATGGAGAATACACTGTCTTTTGGTTTTCACTATGATTATTATCATACAGGTGGCTTGATATGGATTGATCAGTGGAATTCATTGCAGCATCCTGTGGCTGCCTCATTTTTGGCTGTACTTTACAGTGATTACATGCTCACCTCTCGTACATCAAGTTTTTCATGCAATGGGAATTCTTACACGCCATTGGACCTTCGAAACTTTGCTATTTCACAGGTAATCTCTCCCTTTATTACCTCCCTTATAGAAGGAATTAATTGATTTTACTGCAAGAAATCTTACCGCTTTCTTTTCCCTTTGTTGTGCACTCGAATGCACCCACTAATTTTTATGATTCATCCAGATCGATTACATATTAGGTGACAATCCAATGAAGCTGAGCTACCTCGTTGGGTATGGAAGAAACTACCCCCAGCAGGTGCACCACAGAGGTGCATCAATCCCCGCAGATGCCAAAACCGGCTGCGATGGCATGAAGTGGCTAACCTCATCCGAACGGAACCCCAATGTGGCTATTGGAGCACTTGTTGGCGGCCCATTCAAAAATGATTCATATATCGATAGCCGAAACAATTCCATGCAGGCAGAACCAAGCACCTACAACAGTGCCGTATTGGTTGGCCTTCTGTCGGGGTTGGTCACCACCTCTTCTGTTCCTTTGTCATTCACTTGAGAGCCTCCTACATTGTCCCAACTTTCATATTTTTTGTAACATATGTATGATTGTGCATCATTCATTATTCCTTTGGCTGATTGTCATTTGGTTTGTATGTGTGGATTGGTCATTATACTGCCCAAGTTAAGAGTCATATTGCAGAGTTCTGGTTTGGGCATGTTGTGAGATCAAAGCAACGTAAAATTGTGTACCAAATGCAATTTGTGTTATTAGATATCTATTGATTTAAATGAAGCAGCTGCCCACTGTAGTTTTTTCTTTTCTTTTCTTGGGGGCATCTCAGAAATTGCTCAAATGGAGGAAAGCTTGAGGGAGAGGCCAGTTTAAAAGGCATAAAAGGTAGCAGTTCATACAAAAAGCTCATGCAAGGAACATGTGGGGTCTCTCCTTTAGTCCTTTTAGACTCCACATTGTTGATTAAAGTTTGCTGGTGGTTTGTAGTTGGAGCCATGGATAAGAAATCTAGCTAGGCAAATACATGCATGTTTCCTTCCTTTAGAGGTAAACACTTGATGCCATCATTTGCACCTTCACCTTTCTTCAACTTCAAGTGATGCCCCCCACCCCCTGTTGTGGCACGCTCGAACAGGACCACCAGACAGCCATGTCCCATTTAAAGTGATGAGATTATTAATCCAAAGTATTTTTGTGTGATAGGATAAGATCTTTTGTAATAGGTCACAGATAAATCTTCTTGTGACGTGGTATATCAACACAGATCAGACCATTAGACAATTCACACAAGGATTTTTCATATGATCTTGTCACAAATGATTCGAGCATAACACACAAAATATATGATTTTTCATGCAAATATCAATTATAATTAGCGATCTCAAATAAAAATAATTATTTGATTTTTTTTTTTTTTTTGGTTTAAACACGTGTTCGCACCCAGATCTGATCATATACCGATGATCCCGGCACACGTAGACGTTGCTCGATTTCGGTTGCAACGGTAAACTTTTTTGAATTAATAATAATTTATTAAATTCCGGTGTAAGGGACTGTGCCATTGTCGGCCACACGATCAACATTGGACGCTAGGACCAAAAAGTGCATCGCACGTCCAAACAAAATCCACCCGGTCCCACTTGGCAGCCCTTCGATCCGTGTACCCAACACGTGGTTATGATATTACAGCCGTCCGTTCTTTATACTCTGTCGTAAATCTAACGGTTATCTGGTAAACGATACACAAGTCCTCTTATCCTAACCTGGTCTGTTGTGTCGCATGATCATCAATGATGAAGCGGATACGCATGCGCGAACTAGAGTCTCATTTTTCACTTGCTCAAGTCAGTCTGAATAAAAATAGAATAAACATCTTTGCAGAGAGATGGAATAATACAGTATTCTGATTGATAAAGAGGACAAAGTAACATATTAATATTGTAATGGAAAACACTAATCAAACAAAAGGGAAATAGCTATATTCCCTCATCTGTACATAAATAATTATATTATATGAGAATAAAAGAGAATTAGGTATATGTGTTCTATATTTGTTTATTAAAATAACTTTTCAATAATAAGAATAATTTAGACTTGTCTGCTTAGGTATAATTATTGGTGTAAGTATTATCTTTTATATATAAACAAATATGTGTTTGTTTAGGATCAAATCTATTCTTCCTTTATTCAACCTCTTCCTCTTGACCCAAACATGATTACAATTGGATTTATCATACAAAAAATAAAAGAAATAAATTATTCTTAGTCATTCTTACCATCACATTTATAGATATCATTTGGGTTTTTATCTTTTCATGCATATACTTAGTTAATAAAATACACAAACTGAATTCATGTTTTATATTATTTTGTAATAAAAAATATACTAACATAATAGATTATATATATAGAATTTTAAATACTAGATTAGTGACATAAATGAATATACCAACACCTAAAAACAAAGGCAATAAAAACACGTTAGACACAACCCCATTGACCATTGTCTTTATATAATTTATACATGTTTTAATTTTTTAAAATATATATTTTATACAGGAAGAGACCAATGTGCTTCTCAGCGGCACATGCGTGTATTTAATATATATTTTAATAGAGGATGAAGTGTACTAATTTTTTTTTTCTAGCCCATGCTTGATCGAGGAAATGAGGATAAGGTAAAATAGTGGTAAAATGAGTATTTGAAATGTTGAAATAAATAAAAATCTGTATGTCAAAATTTAATGGTTTAAAAAGATGTAATTATTCTTGCTACCTCTTAGAATTCAGTTATTCCAGGTAATTCAATCTATTGGACTGTTCAATTAATTATCATTCTTATAAAGCAGGAGGTTCACATGTCAAATCATTTTTTTATATTTTAAAAATTCTTATCTACACCTCATTCACATTTTATACACAATTTATCTATACAGTCAATCAAACAACAAGATTTTTATTATTATATATTTCAACAAGAATAATTAAAAATACAATAAAAAAAAAAAAACATTTATTCTTTCTTTATATTTGAATAGCCGTGAACATCACATTAACTTAATTCTCAGTTCAAATGGGCCCCAGCGTTTTCAGCTAAACGACGGCATAAAAGTGAATCGCGGAGCAGAAGACCATCCGGCAGTGAGCTTTTGCCATTTATGGAAGCGTCAAGAGGAGATCAAAATCAAAATGGGCGATTGTGTTTCGTAAAACAAAAAAAAAAAAAAAAAAAACGGATGAAAGAGAAGGGGAGAAAGAGAGTCATTTTTGAATACCTCTCTCTCTCTCTCTCTCTCTATCTGTCACACTCTGCAGCGTCGATTCGAGCATTTACGAGGCCACACGGACGCGACCGTGGCGAAGAACACCTTCTCTTTCACACCGTACACAACGAAAACCCTAATCAGCGATCGATTTTGATATCTGCATTGGAGGGTGAGTGTGTGAGAGAGAAGCGAGAGATTGCATTTTCGCTCTCTCGTCTCTCTCGATAGGTATGTGGTCTCCCTGACGATGTATCGTTGATTTAATGTCTTTTCGCTCTCGATTTCGTAGTATTTTTTAGATTTGTTTGGAGGTTCCTTGGATCGTTTTTTTTTCCCCGCTAATGTAGGCATTTCGCTTCTATTTTGCCTCTCTGTATTCGGATTTTCGCCCTAACTTTTGTGCTCGGCCTAATTGAATAATAAGATCTTCATGTGAGTTTCCTGATTTTCCTTTCATGGGGTCTTTATCCAGTAATATTTGTTCGTCTTTTGTCTTTTTTTTTTTTTTGGTGATTAAGTTGATGATCGGCAGTTTCATTTTCCCTTAATCTTGTTCCGTTGTGTTAGTGTTGATTTGGCAGTGTTTTTTTTTTTTTTTGTGATATTCTGGATGTATATATATTTTTTGGTAATACTAATATGTGACTGATTTTTATTCAATATTTAAATATGCAATAAAATATTGGCAACCTTACTTTTCAAAAATGGCTCATTACAGTAAGTTGATTCATAACCTTTTTTTTTTCCATGTGTTTCAGGGATCAAAAATGATAGGATCTTTCCTTACCAGGGTGTTTGTGTATGTCCTTTGATAATTCACCTTGTTTGTTTACATTTTTTAGTTTTCTATTGTTAAATTACACTGATGGACTAACATATGTTGAGCCTTTTTTTTCAGACTGATTTTGGGCTATGCATATCCAGCGTATGAGTGCTATAAAACCGTGGAGAAAAACAAGCCAGAGATTGAGCAACTTCGCTTTTGGTGTCAATACTGGTATATTGGGCACTTTATTTATCAATTTGCACACTTTGATATTTTGTAGTGGTGGTCGTATTTCTTTTTTCTGAGATATCTTGTTTTTTAATTGTAGGATTTTAGTCGCGATTTTAACAGTTTCTGAAAGGATTGGGGATGCATTCATATCATGGTGAGCCCCCTATCTGTTGTTACCATCAGTTATGCTTGCTTTTGCATATGGTTTTGAATGTTATCTGTGTTTTCCTTAAAGGTTGCCAATGTACAGTGAAGCAAAACTGGCATTCTTCATATATTTGTGGTATCCAAAAACAAGGGTAGGTTTTGTTTGCCCGTGGCTTTAGGAATTCTGTTTAAAGAGTCGTTTTTCTTTGAGGGTCTCTTATGATAGAATCATCATGGGCAGGGAACTACATATGTCTATGAAAGCTTCTTTCGTCCATATGTTTCTAAGCACGAGAATGAGATTGATCGTAACTTGCTTGAGTTGAAGGCTAGGGCGGGGGATATTGCAGTTGTTTATTGGCAGAAAGCTTCAAGCTATGGTCAGACAAGGTTTTTCGAAGTCATGCAATATCTTGCTTCACAATCTACGGGGCCTTCTCGCCCTGTTCAGCAGGTATATCCTTTGATCAGAATCAATAGGTCTAGTTGTATATCTTCCTTGCAGTTTTCTAATTCTCATTCTTTCTCTGATCTAAACAAGCATAAAATCATATTGGAAAAGATGTATTTTCTGCCTTCTCTTTTATATACTTGCTATTAGCTCTTCACCATATGTATTTGAAAAACTGACTGCATTAGAAATAAGAGATTTTATGATCCAATCTTTATGTTTTTGAGTATCTGCGCATTTGAAAGGTAAATGATAAGATGGTTAGTGATCAAAAGAGAAAGCAATTAGTGTATGAAAGAAGCGCCAAGCCTTTAGAATATGGAAAGAGGGAGCTGAAAACATTTAACAACAGAATATTTAACACAACATGTCAACAACTGAAACATGCTAACCTAATATTTCACCCATTGTGGATTTGTAGTTTACATAATTGGCTGAACCGTATCATTCTCCATCAACAGAATTTTACCACACCCATGTTTATTTATATTTCTTCAGTGGTGGAAATACATCATCATCACATACCATTTGTCCATTTCCCTCACAGTTCATGCCCGAGCGAAGATTTTGCAGGCATTTCCTCACCTTCTCTGATTCTTAAGGGGAAGTATTTTGTAAACAAGCTAATAACAGGGTGCCTTTCTCCAAGGCGAATAGGGTATTTGCAATTGACTTGACCTCATTTGTGCAGGTCATGAATTCAGTGGTAGCTGTCATTAAATTTTCTATGAGAAAGACTAGCATTGGTAATCTAGAATCAATAGAGAACAAAAATGGTTTCTCACTAGCTCAGATTACAAGTTAATGGATCTTTTTGTGATTTTTTTTGGCTCAATTTGGTACCGAAACATATAGCTCTTCACTTTTTCTGGTTCTTCCATGACTAAATGAATGCTACATGCTCTCTACTCAGTTTTCCTAGTTCTAACAGAATAACTAAATGAATGCACCATTTTAATCATTGAAATATAAAAAAACAAATCTTTATAATTGCTAGTCTAAATCATCAATACAGCGACGACAACCACCCCCGCCCACAGCAGCAGCAGCAGCACGACAGCCTCCTCGACCACCATCTCCTTCCCGCCAGCCTCAACCGCCACCAATTACACCACGTCCGTCTTCCAGCCCTGCGAAGAAGCAAACACAAGACCGTACACACGAACAAACAACCCTTCCTCCTCCACCAGCCCCTCCAGCCAAGCCTCAACCACCACCACCACCTGCCACTGCAGCTAAATCAGAGCCATCTCCACTGCAGGCCACCACCACATGCGAGGGCAACCCAACGCAGGCAAAAGACAGCTCCCCTGCCAACGGAGACTCGAACCCTACTCTGCAAGAGACGGTGATAGAGGAGACCCTCCGTGTGACCCGCGGACGGTTGAGGAGAACTCGAGGTACGTCTGCTGCTTCCATCCGGAATTCCCAAATGTAAGTAGCAAATGATAGTTAAAAAAAAAACATAAGGTGTAAAAAAGATGGATATGTGATATATATGTCACCATGATTTCTTGATCCGAATAAAACTATGGAGGGGAAGAGCCTTTGAAGACAGAGGAGGGGGGGAGGGGAGGGGCGTCGAGTTGGTAGAGGTTGAGCGCGGGACCAACGAAGCGGAAGAGGATCCACCCGCCGATGATGATGAAGATGGACGCGTAGGCGAACTTGTTGAGCCAGAAGAGGAGGCCCTTCTCCCCTACGTAGAGCTCGATCGCCTTCTCTTGCAGCGTCATCGACTCCCAGTCTTTCTTGATGGGTGGGGCCTTGTTGTTGTTGTTGTTGCTGCTGCTGCTTAGGTTTGATTGCTTTCTAGACCTCCGGCGGTAACGGATGTTGAGTGGCTTGACTGTGGGCGGCGATGGTGGTGGTTGTGGTGGTGGCTGTTGTTGTGGTTGTGTTGTGTTGGTGCCTTCGCCATTTGTGGTTGGATTTGTGTTGAGGGAGGAGCGGGGACGGAAGGGTCTGAGCTGTTGATTGGGGGGTTGTGTTATGGATGGTGGGGGTTTGCTGAAGAGGAGAGTGTGAGCTCCCATTTTCTTCTGCTTTCTCTTCCTCTTCCTGGGTTTGCTGTTTGGAAAAAGAATGGTTTGTGTTTGTTTCCTTATCTGGGTTTTCTTTTTTCTTCTTTTATCCTCTTGTTTCATTTACTACATTGCCCCCGCATGGTTTCAGGGTTGCAAATAAAAATTGGGCAGTTTGGTAAGGTAATTCTGCAAAAGAGAGCCCTAATCCTTTTACATTAATCAAAATTGGTAACCCACCAATTATGAAAGGAGATGTCATTATAATTATTTTAGGTGCAGGTGTTGTCATTTTTATAATTGATCCACATCAATTCATCCACAAAGGTTACAAAATTGATCATTTTTCTTCATATCATTTCCTTTTTAAAATAGTTTCTTCTGGGGATACAGAATTGACAAACAAGAAGGCATTTAAAGAAGGATAATTTTACATACTTCTAAATTCTGACTGCAGTCCCACGTGTTTTTGTCATTTTTTATGCATATAATTCATGGATTGAAACATATAATATGAAATATATATTTTAATGAATTATTAAATGAACCTGTCGGAAGAAGTGAAAAATCACATGAACACAACCGTGTTAACATTACTGTATAATAGTGCTGGTGGAGTCTTACATGGAAGACTTTTTGTAGTTCCCTAATTTTTTTACTATGTATGTATTTGGGATTTTTGTATATATACCTTTGTTAAAATTCAATATTATAAAAATATCTTTGTTAAATCCCACAGTACAAAAATACATCTCGAAAATCTTTAAATCGTGCAACCGTGCCCTTGGGTTAAAATTCTGTCAACTCTATCCGATTTTCAACGTTTTCACCGTTTGTTCAGCGTTAATGGATGAAAAATTCCTCTTTTTCCTTTTTTGTAATCAATTTTAACATCTCAAACATCTCCTCTTCAAAACCTCTCTTCTTCTTCTCTACCATTTCATTCCTCTCCAGAACCTTTTAAACACATTGTATACTCATTTTTCATCAAATCCCTCATCCTCTTCTTCCCTCTTAAACACATTGTATACTCATTTTTCATCAAATCCCTCATCCTCTTCTTCCCTTAGGGTTTGTAATAAAGTAGAGTTAGTTTTTCTTTTTTTACATTAGTTGGGGTATTTAGGTCATTTCTTATGTTAGGTTAGGGTTTCTAACCATAGGTAAACAAGGGTTCTTAATGGCGTTGGTGATAGGGGCATGGTTGTACAACTTAAAGGTTTTCAAGGGGTATTTTTGCACTGTGGCATTTAACAGAGGTATTTTCACAATATTGAGTTTTAACAAGGGTATATATGCAAAAATCCCATATATTTTGCACAATACCAATAAATGGAAAAATCCATATAACCCCCTGTAAACTGATTAAAATACAGATAACCCCCCAACTTTTCTTAAAATCCATGTAACATCCTGAAAACACCTAGTAAATCTAAATAACCCCTTGAAAGAAATTTACGTTTTCAGATGATGAATATTATGTTTGGTTAACCTTGGTAGAAATATAATATAAAAAAAAACCTACAATGTGTTAAAAATGTGAAAAATCTTCTATAAATGATGATTTTGCCCATCTAGATAGAGTTTTATAACATATTCAGAGAGGGTAAAATCATTATTTTCATATGATTTTTTACATTTTTAATCCATTGTAGTGATTTTTTAGTATATCATATTTTCAATATAATTAACTAAACGAAATATGTGCAAAATATTCATCATCTATTAACAAAAAGTTTATTCAAGGGACTATTTGGATTTATTAGGTGTTTTTAGAGGGTTATATGGATTTTTTAAAAAGGCAGAGAGTAATGTGGATTTCAGTCAAATTTCAAGGGGTTGTATGGATTTTTCCGTAATAAATAAATAAACTTTATGCTTTAATGAATGTATTCCATTTCACCTCAAAAAAATTGTGTAACTGTATTTCTCGTTAGCATGTGATAAATCACTATAACTGGAGTTTTGCCTAACAGCATTCTTTAAAAAATACTTCAAAGACGAGAATCTAATGTAAACCTTTCGCTTGACCAGCTATGAATGTTTTCACCTCGAGCACTCTTATACATTTAGTCCATTTTGTAGTTTTATACACTAATACACTATGAAAACATGATATATACTATACTATCAATGACTTTTTTTTATCATTTTTTCAACATGAAAAAATACATTAATATAACTTAATATATATTCATTATATTTAACATATATTTCAATTTTCAATGAGTATATGATTTTTTTTTAAAAAAAAACAATATAAGATGCAATTGAAACTGCATAAGAGACTGCTAGACATATCGTTTTCTTTTCACCTCCCAAGCATAAATTGACAAAAGCCCTCTATTGGATCAACTGAGAATAAATGTGGAGATATCTATTAATTTACAAATCTACGCCTATGTTAATGATGGAAAAATATCACTTATTTTTTCCCTCTTAATGTACACTCTTTCCTGATTTTGCTTTTGCTATTATTGTATTTTATTTTTGTTACCGTTGTGTTCTTGTCCTCCCCGCTTGGATCCGCACCCACAGTTTGACCATCTCATTGTAACTCTGGCTTCTTCTGAATTTAAGGTTGTCATTGAGGAACACAATGACCATGATTTCATGAAATTTGTTTAGTCACCCTAAGTTTCTGCAATGCAAAAGTTTTGAAATCCACGCAAAGCGAGTAACCATTATGAAATTTGAGATATGTTGTTAATGTACATGGAGGATTATTATTAAGATGCAATGCAAGCTAATTTAAGGATACATTCTGCTCTCCACATATCTGCCAATCTTGCACCAGGATCTGTAGCAAACCAGTAGTCCGTGCTTTCCTGAAACATACATGCAGATCCATCATGAGCAAAAGCAAACTGAAGAAGCACATCTTTCAAGCACCTACGATGAGAAGCTCATGGGGGTAGGTACTTACATCGCCTTCAGATGGAACAATCTTGATTAAGTGGGCTGTGGAGTCCTGTGAACTCATGGAATCTGGAGACGTGGCTAAATTTTCTACCGGGGGGAGTGGTGCTCCTCCACCATCTTTAGTTTTGTCCTCGACAGACATGTCCATCGGCGTTGGATTTTCGTCAGGGTTTGCTGTTTCGATGTGCTCTCCATCACTGTCATCCCCAAAATGAGTAATTATGATGAAATAAAACAAATTGCATACAGCTTTACTATTTAAAAGGATATTTAGGAAAAATAAATTTCTATGTTGTGCATTATCTGGTGGCCATATGGCTGCAGTAGGAACTCCATCTTATCAGTTGAATTCTTCATATAATTGGATGTATAGTTTTTTGTTTTTGTTTTCATTTTCGTTTTTTGTTTTGTTTTTTTTTTTTTTTTTGGGGGGGGGGGGGGGGGGGGCACATGGGAAGAGAGAGAGAGAGAGAGAGATTCTGGGGGCACATGGGAAGACAAGACATTATTCCTCCGTTGGTATGATATTCTGTTTGTGATATATCACTGGTGATGACATATTGTAATATTAGCAGAAAGAATATTGAACAGATTGGCTAGGGAGGGGGACATTAAGATAATGTCAATTTCTAATGGATTTACTGAATGATATTCCTTAAAAACTGGTTAATATATGTATTCCATTGGGTTTCATGCATCCAACCACAAACTATAACATACCTGATTAGGTAGCAATCGATGGGACCCATGCTACTCCTTAACAAGAGACGAAACCGTTGTTGCAGAGAATCCTATACATATTTATACTCAACTAATGAAAGATAACCAAATGCATATGTTCAAGTTCAACCAATCAAAGATAACCAAATGAATATAGAAATTCAACCTGCATCCATTTTCTTTTACTTACCTCATCTGGATCTGGGACTTCAAGATTTGTTCCCCGTGGGGCTTTTATTGCGAAAAGCATTTTATTCTGTCACCAAGAAAAATGATATAAAAAAGGATGATACATCATGCATGCAATAGATGGTTACATGTAGAAATACAGGGTTTCACAACAGTCCAAACCTGAAAGGAGGGAAGGTTTTTGACATCTTTGTCGGTTACATAGAGCCACCTACACAGTTGGAAAAAAAAAATCCAAAAATTGATTAGGACAAGGATTCTGCTGATGAATTGAAAGAAGGCAGCTAATGGTTTTGAAAAGATGATTTACTTTTGATTATTTTCATCTGAACATAGGGTGCTCAGATTCTCTTGAGTTTCTCTGTAGAGGTTACAATATGTTAGTGGGGCAGGTACACTAAACCAAGAACTAGTTATATTGACTGTTAAATTTCAATAACTATGAGAGCAAACCTTATCGATTCCTCAATTCTACATTCTTCATTGTACAATGATTCAACATTATCCTGCCAACAATCATAAAATACAACAGTTATTGTGAGAACCAGCATATTCATAAAAATAAATAAATAAAATCTATAATAATCTTAACAACAGAATTTTAAACCAATAAAAACTACAATTCTAATGCTTTGCACTATACCATGGTTGTCTAGGCGGCCAGGCAAGCCTAGATGGTGCTTAATTATACATGTATTTTTTGAGACTGAAATGAGGGAGACAAGATGTCTCCCTAAAGATCTGAAAACCTTTACAATACTCTATACCCACAGAATACAAAAGAACCAAATATGGGAACATCCATCCCTTTGGATACATACAGTATTTTTTTAGCAGAGTCCAACTCAACATTAAGATTCCAACACTCTCATCCATGTCCATGTAACAACTGTTAAAATCATGACGACATTTATAATCTTGTTGCCTTCTTCCATGTCTTCACTAGGCTTGAAGAAAAAAGAATCACAGGAGCAAGAAAGGACTTAAAGATAAATAATTGAATAAAAGCATATTATTTTTATTGCAGATGAGTGTGATGCAAGCATGCATGTGAGGTCCTATGTTTTCTGGTAAAGCCACAATCTAATATACCCTTTCAATTAGATTGAATGCTTTAAATGCTAGATAAAGCGAGAGCATCCTAATCATAATTACATAGATATCCAATGTAAGTAAAGAAATTAGCTCAATGAGGTATATACTTCAATGAGTTATATGTTTTTTTTACTGGCGCATATACCCCTTTAAAGGACGTATATGTGCGGTTCGCACGAACCACATATTATCACTAAACTATATATATATGTATATATGTATAGATAGCTCTATAAAGAAATTAGCTCAATGAGGTATATATTTCAATGAGTTATATGTTTTTTTTCCTAACGCATATACCCCTTTAAAGGACGTATATGTGCGATTCGCACGGACCACATATTATCACTAAACTATAAATAAAGAGTGGATATTTTGTTTATATTGTAAAGAGCTTCAAAAAGGGATCATTGCTTAGAGAAACCCGGGCGGGCTAACAATACAAAGTTCGAGGTTCTAGTCCCGCAGTCACTTTGTGTGGAAAAAAATGCTAAATTTCAATACAAAATCTAGCCTTTACCCTTCCAACACCCCGCTATATGCAGCTGCTAAGACCGCTCTCCATGATGGCCTTTCTTGTGACACCAAAAATCTTCTGATAACAACCACCAAGGACAGTTGAACTATTCTTCGAGTATTTGTGCATATATACAAACGTGATATTAAGCACAGTTCAGGAATATATACAAACATGATCCTAAGCACAGTTCAGGGATTTCTTTTCATCATGCATGAATCTAATGCCCAAATTTGAGTATAAGCAAAAATGAAAGCAGTAAAAGCATCAAGCATGATTTAAAAAAAAAGAAGGAAAGGCAACAGAGAGATAGTAAAAGAAAAAATATATCTGAAATGACCACAGTCAACACTTTTTAGTACATACCTTCAACTTCGCAACATGAATATCCAATTCCTTGGGCCTTGACATATCTAGTCCTCTGCTTACAAAAAATCCTGATTAGAAATGAGCTAGGAATAAAAGAAAATAAGATATCTAAGAGGATAGAGACTGTGATTACGTCCAGCGAATCCTATTCTTCAATTTTTTCTCGATTAGTCCTACCCCTTCAAGAACATTTGTTATATCATATATCCTACGCTTCTGAACCTGTCAATACAAAATAAGAAACAAAAGGAAAAACAAGTGTGATTCTCAAATCAATGGTATTTGCATAAAATGCCACCATTGGAAAGATTCTACTCTAGAGAGCAAATAAAGCACATTTTTTTACCTTCAATGTACTAGCTGCTTCATTCAAATCAAGGGTGCCATCTTCAGCTTGCTGAATCAAGTTAATGAATTTCTTTGTCAACAGACCTGTTTAAATGTTCCACATATTTTTCAATACCGTTGACTGCTACCACATAATGGAGGTTAGTCATTGTTGGTGTATCTTACCAAGGGAGCTATCATAACGGCAGCCACCACCTGCAGTTAAATCATCATGCAGTGCACCTAAAAGAGAAACTAATAAATGAATAATTTTCCCCATGTGTTGCTCTTTTAAAAACTAATCCTAAAGCCTGTACCAAGATAAATACAAGATACAAAAATGTGTGTGATATTTAATAATGAAAGTCTCACCAGCATTTGATCCAGGTGCTTGAGGCACAGATCTTGAATGTTTTGAAGCCTTTGACTTGCGCCTAACACCTGTGTTTGCCACGGGTGGCAGATTAGCTGCTTCCCTATAGGCATGCATATTTGCCAATTTGATGCTATCGGCTTCTTGTTCTTCTGATTCATTCTCTTTCTTCAGCTGCAGAACGAGTTGCATCAACTTAAATACACTGTCTTATTATATGCCAAAACATTTATAAAACATGTAAGATAGTGAATAGAGGTTCCAATCATTGTTAAAGATAGAAATTAATAAGCATTTTCAGGGTATGCCATCCCTTAAAAAATGTAATTCAAAAGCAATATAATGAATCAAAATCTCCAGGCATGGGTAGATAATTCTGGAGTACATTCGTCCACAATCCACATAAGTGTCTAAGGTCACAAACATGATCTTACAGCATGCATCTCCAAGGAAAGTTAAATAATTACATAATAAACAGCAAAATAAAAACAATATTGATATCAATCAAGTTGATAGAACTTGTCAGGAACCGCTCAATTAGCATGGTCAGATAGCTAGTTATTCAAATGCCTGTATAGACCAAGTTGTATCTGTCAAACATACTTAACCATCAAGGTAGAGATATAGGAAAAAAATTCCAGTGATCAGAACAATACTTTTCATTATTGTTCTTGCATTGTGCTAACAAATGAGTACTTGATTTCCTTTTTCATCATTACTAAAATTGGAAATCTGAATTCAGAAACTTCATCAGGCCTCAAGTGCTCAGAAAAACATGGACAAATCTTAAGACTATTAAAATGTATGGCTAAAACCATAGTAAAAAGGCTCATCACTGAGATCGATCCAGATTAGGGTCATAACTCTGTTCATGCAATTGACCCAGATGTGATTTATGCATCTGTGTCTAGTTTCATTATGGTCACCAGCCAGGTTCATTGTAGTCCTTCTCGGATGACAGAATCTGAAATCACATTTACCTATTTAAGTGTATGTCCTAATACATTCTATTTTTTCCATGTTAATATTGACAGGTTGCTTATGCATAGCTACATGCATATGGAACTATAGTGATTGTTTGAATCTCTGACACACGTCAGCATAGCAAGTTGATAATTCAACTCATATTCGGTCTTATCTTTTGTAGCCTTTCATACATCTATTTATGGAAACAGTAACACAACTCTTCGAGTTTTCCAAATGCTCCAAATTTAATGATTCTTAGTTCTTACTATTAAATCCATACAAGTACCAAATGGATGAATAGAGACATACTTTAATCCCGTATTTAAGAGATTATGCATTAAGCGTGTTCTAAACATGGACTTTGCTGATAAAAGACAGCTTATCACCAACCATATTTTAGACTGAACTCAGTTCCCTACCTGAGAGAAATAAACTAATTCATAGATTGCTCCAACGCTTCTCTCTCTCTCTCAAAAAAAAAAAAAGGACAAACACATTGCACATGGATGTTTTTAGTCCTCATTGTTGACTGCTTGATAATACTAAAACATCGTATAGTGTTTGGATAAAAATTGTCAGGCTTGTTCATATCACACACTTCAGTGACAAAAAAACAGGTAATCATAAGTGAAACAATTATCCACAGCAAGGTCCATAAGAAAATCAAAGTTTTTCTTAACTCTCTGAACCATAGGCAACCTCAGAAATTCATAGCCATCAACGACCCAAGAGTTCAATTCAATAGGATCACGCATGTGGATCAACAAAGAGTGGATATGAGTGCATCAAATCATCCAGATACATAGGTCAACCCAACATCTACAAACATGCATGTATAAAAAATCAATAAAACAAAACAGCAGACCTGATGAATCATAACAGCAGCATCTCAAATCCCAATCAGACTCAATTCCAACATATATAGAATAAAATAGATCAAACAAACAGATCAACTAATTTCAGCTGAGCTTCAGATCATCCACATAAACAAAAGTTTTTTTTAAAAAAACATGTCCCCAATGAAAACCTAAAACACAAATTTCAATCAAACAAAACCAGAACCCAACCCCGATCACAGTCGCAGTAAAACCTAAATCCAGATCAAACAAACAAAAATAAAAACACGCAAACACAAATATTTCTCAATCAAAAGACTCACAGAAGCGATCAAGTCCTTCACATCACCCCCACACTCACAGATGTGGATCTTATGTAGTTGATCCGAGAACCGGAGCGCGCTGTCCGGGGGAGCGGGGGTGGGCCGAGCAGGTAACGGGGGAGGAGGAGGTACGAGAGAGGGCGGAGGAGGAGGGGAGGCGATGAGAGGGAAGTGGCGGCGCTGGTGCCTCGGCGGGCGGAGGATCTGAGGCAGCTTCGACGGCGGCGGCGGCGGCTGCTGGTGCTGCTGTCGTTGGATCGGGGGGCGATCGGGAAGGCCTGTCTCCGCCATTGAAGAAGCCCTGATTTTTGGGGGGATTTTTTTTTTTAATTTTTTTTTTTTGATTTTTGGGGGATCGAGTGATTGAATTGGGGTTTGGGCGGCGAGGGTTTGAGAGGGGGGAGAGAGAGGGAAAAAGGAGAGAGGGCGAGAGGGACAAATTATATACGATTTTTGGAGGCAACGCACGCAAAAGCAAAAACCAAACCGTTTATGTTACGTCATTCACTTGTGGGGGAGTTTTATTATTAATTTTTTTTTTTTTTTTATAAAATTAATATGACTCTCTCAAAAGTTAATTGAATTGGTTTTAACCCCTTTAAAGTTGAAAAATCAGATTTTTATCGCCACCCCAATTAATTAAATATATGATTAACTCTAACTATACATTAAAAGTTATCATAATATTCTCACCCTTTATTTTCATGGAAAAATCGATATAGCTCCCTTGAAACTTAAGGAAAATAAAAAAAAGTCTATGTCAAATTGATAAACCCCATCAGGTCCTTATCTCATTAGAAATATATTTAATTTAGTTTCTATCATAAATTGAAACTAATCAAATATGTCGTTGAATATGACCATAGATAAAAAATTATTGTAATACTCTTTTAAATTTTATTTTCTTTCTTCTGAAAAATTGATATAACTCCCTGAATGCTCATTGACTGACAGAATGTTGACTCAGATACTAAAATTAATAACCAAGACAAAAGATAGGGACTTTAAGGGTATTTTTGATTTTACAAGAACTTTTTCTAATTTTTAAAAGTTTATAGGGAGTTATGTTGATTTTTTCCTTTGAATATAGTTGGTGAATAGAGAATAGCAAGAGAATTTTTAGAAAAAAGTAGGGGCATTTTTGTAATTAAAAGGATTAAATCAGAGTTTTCATATTTTGTAGGAACTTATTGAATGTCATTCATTGGAGCTTCGTTTAATAAAAAATTATTATTGGAATATTCCCTGAAAATTGATGGCAATTGACTGAGAGATTAAATTCATTAACCATTTGTATTTTTTAAGGACCTGTAATAATTTTTCAATTTTGGACTAAAACCGATTTAGCTAAATTTACAAAGAGTTATATCGATTTGTCCCTTCTTTTTTTTTTTTTTGGAAAAAACTTTAAGGGGTAGTAAACGAGCCGAGTGCTTTTAAACCGACTGCATATAACCCCCTGACTTTAATTTCTTAAAATTCATATAACTCCCTGAAAATATTTATATAAATCCAAATAATTCCCTGAGTTAAATTTTTATTGACAAATTAATATTATTATGCAAATATAATGTTTGGTTAACCCTGATTGAAAATATAATATATCAAAAACTCCCTATGATGAATTAAAAATGTGAAAAATCCTCTGACTATTTTACCTACTGGATAGGGTTTTATAATCTATCTGTAGGGGTAAAATTGTCATTTATATATGATTTTCTGCATTTTTAACAATTGTAGATGTTTTTTTAGTATATAGTGTTTTTATTCAAGGCTAATCAAACGAAATATTTATAGAATATTTTTTATTTGTTAATAAAAATTTAATCAGGGAGTTATTTAGATTTACGTATGTATTTTCATAGGGTTATATAGATTTTAAAAAAAATCACAGAGTCATTTGAATTTACATAAGGCATTTTTAGAGAGGGACGTGGAATTTAAGAAAAATCAAAATTTTATATGGATTTAAGTTAGTTTACATGGTTTTTCATTTTATTTTTGTTAGAGAGACTGTTGGGCGTGCACGTGTGAGTCTAATAACATTTTCCATGTTTCGAAACCGCTTTCGTGTGGGCCCACTGAAGCCCGCCCGCATTTTGGCGGCCTTTTTTCGGTCGGTGCGCGGAACTGCGTATGGGTTTTTGAGGTTAGGTGCGTCGCGGGAGTAGGGAGTAGTTAACCTCAATTTCTGGATGGAGGGATCAATCTGAGCCGTTGAATTCCTGATGGCGCTTTTGTATGGATAGATGATGTCAATTAGGTCCACTGAATATGTAATGGCATGAGAGTTGTAGCTTTTATTTAAATCTATTTGAGCTCCTCTAAATGGTAAGTATACCTCACTGATAAATAAACTCATTATATTTTAATCACTTAATGTATAACTCCCTCATATATTAATCTCATATATAAGTATCGAGCACGGTCCTCTCACAGTAAAACCTCTCTCCCAAGTCCCACCCGTTCTTCTCCTCCACAAAACCCTTGTCGCCTGGTCTGTCAATACTCGATTTCGTTCGTCGTGAAGTCTCCATCACCGTTCAGTTTCCTCTCACCACCGATCGTCTCCATCACTACTCGGCCTCCCCTCACAAGTGGTGGTTGAAGCAGAGAAAAAAAAGTCTTCAAAGTCGAAGAGGGTGGTCGAGGAGGAAGTTGTGGAAGTGGAGAAGAGTGAGAAGAAGAAAAAGAAGAAGAAAGATAAGGGGGTGTTGGTAGGATCATCTGATGAAGAGAAGACTTCTTAGGTTAATGTAATGGGATATTTTGTCATAGTAATTCAAGACTTCTTAAATGTTGCTACCTTTATCGCTTTCTAGTTTTCATGTTGCATGATGCCAAAGCAAGGTTTTTTGGATAATTTTGCAGGTCACGCTATGTAATTCCGATCCACAGCTGTGGCATTGATGAACTGAATTACTGTGTTTGTTCAAGGAAAAAATTGCTCTGTTATATGTTTAAGCTACTTTTGTTTGGTACCATGTGATTAAAACAAGGATTTTGTTTCCTATGTTGAACACAGTGCATCCAAGGGGTTGTATACTTTGAATTAGTTATGCATAAGGTTTTATTATCTGTTTATAACAAGAGTTACGAGTTTTTAGATGGTCTTCTTTCCAATTTAGGATTTCCTTTTATGAATACTCAGACAAAGACTAGATAGGGAGCCATGAAGTTTTGTACATTGCCATGAGTTTGACTTGTACTTCGAGGACATAATCTGGGTTAATATGCATTTTCTTTGTTTCTAGTACATCTATCTATCTATATATACTGAGCAAAAGTGTTTTCAAGTGTATGTAACATAATTTTACATTTTTACCCCTAACAAATTTATTAAAATCTATTATTATTCAAAACCAATATTTTATCTCTATATTATTAACCAAAAAATGTTTTCAATTTTCTTCTTTCATCACATTATTAATTTTTTAAAGATATATTAAATGAATGGTGATGATCATGCCACATTATTATGTTTTTATTTTATTTTTTATTACATTTAGATTGAGATAATAATGGAATATAAATGATAAATAGGGGTCAAATATGAGTTTCAACTTTTGATGTCTCTTTTCATTATGACATAGTCACTTTTTGAAAAAACCTATTTTATAGACATAAGTATACATTGAAAAGTGCTTTCTAATGAGATTGATTACCTTAATCGGAGTTATACATGAAAAATTATGAATTTTTTTAGAATTTAAAAATTAATTTAATTTATGGTTTTTTTGTATCTACGTATAAATCGGATAATATCATCCACATCCATCAAATCTTAATGATTATTTATATATACCCCTAAAAATCACATTTTAGGAAATATCCATGATGATTTCTTATTTCTATCATTCATAATGATTTAAATTGTTCATTAACATTGTTTTTTTTATCCATTCAAGCGATATTATTGGTTTTAAAATGTAACATATCTTTTTTATGTGTAATTTCATAATGAATTTTGTAAACTATTTATTTAATTATAATTAAAAAAATTATTATATCATTTATGTATATATAACTTGGTATATTATATCGCATATAAATGAATTGAAAAAAATTTAAAAGTGTTGGTTGTTACCAGCTTTTTTAAAACTTTCTTTACTTATATTACACACACATCGTGCATGGAGAAGACTAATTTTATTCTATTTAGGAAGTAGAGATTTATGAGACAGAACAATAATAAATATCAACAACAATAAATAACTTCTAAATGAGGACTTGTTGTAATCCTCTGTACTTGGAAGTAAGTATGTGAATCAGACGAATACGAATCGGATATATTTCATATCTAAACTTTCGGATTCGAATATTATTTTTCAGATTCGGATCTCTTTGGATACAGATCAGATATGGGTATTTTTGGATAATTAACATGTTTAAATATTAATATTAAGTTAGATAATCATCCATTGAAAATTAAATAGTAATATAATATATCATGATTGCGATTGGTTATATAATATAAATATATATATTTTATAATATATGTTGGGTATGAATATTTTTTAGATCGGATACACTGATATCCATATCCGGCACTCTAGATATTCGAATATCAGATATTTTTGTTTTTCTTATACAGATTCAAATTAGATTTAGATTCTTTTTCAGACAATTGACATGCTTGCTTAGAAGAATATGTATTTAATTTATATGAGGTAGGGGGCATGCTTATTTAAAAGCTTATTAAAAGAATGTTAAAATGATTTTTCCAAAAAATTAGATGGGCTTATTTATTTGGGGGTGTACTTATTTACGTACATATTGATCTTTAGCCACCAAATCCATTTAGGGGGGCTTACTTACATATTAGAGGGGTTCAAATAGAGCCACCCTTACCGTATATACTATGACTTATCAATTGGTTGGGTCTAAACTCGAACGTGACCCTTCCTAGACCCAATTACACGCGCAATTTACTCGACCCGATTTAGACTCGACCTGGTGGACCCAAACATAAAATCAGGTTGGGTCCGGGTTCACCTCGACCAGATTCTATAGACCTGAGACCTGACAGTTTTATATATAAGCCCATATGATTACTATGCTATTAGTTGACCCATAAATTTCTATCTCATTTATAAAATTCTAATCCATAACATTTTAGCTTTATGTGTTTGTGTTACTTTGTTTTAATAATTTTAGTGTTTAGGTTAATATATTTTTATGTTATATTTTATATGTTCTAAAAATTATGCTAGATTTTTAATTTATAAATTCTTTTGCAAAGACATTCTTCTTCTTTTATTAGCCATTCTCAGGATTGGGTCAAGATTCCTGGGTCTGGCGGGCCCTGTCATGGGTCAGGTCCGGTCCACCATGATCCGGCCTGGACTCGACCCGTTGATAGGCCTAGTTATATATACATGCCAAAAACACGTGTAACAATATTGCGTTATATATATATATATATATATAACACAAAATATAAAAACTTAATAATTATTTTTAAAAAGTCATAAATGCATGTTTTGTATACTTCTAAAAAATATGTTGAATATTATACATAAAAAATATTTTTTATATAATTATAATGACATTTTATCTTAATTTTAAGAATAATGTAATAAATTTTTATAGAATTCAATTGAGATAGTTTTAACTAATCTTTCACACGCATGATGTGCGTGCAAACTAAAAATAATATACATCTAAAAAAAAACCTCCATTTTTTAAAAACCCATTTAAACCAATAAATCCAAAATCCAAAAAGAGCGATCAAATTGAGAGAATTTTAATCTTTATATAGATTTATTAATATTATTACTAAGGAGGTATTTTTCCACTTCATTCAACTTAATCGGTTGGAGCCTTCCTCTTGAATCCGGACTTGGAAGAGTATGGACGCTGCACTCCAAAAAGAAGAATCAAGGGGAGGACACCGGTATGGTGCTATCCAAGGGGACTCTGAAGAGATGTATTAGTAAGGAAATTCAAAGGTTTATCTTACTAATAATGTGGCTTGATTAAAATATAGGGTTTTTTATTTTTAAGTCCCCACAAACCATCATATTTAGTGATTGATCCATTTCTTCTTCATATTTGGGTTTTAGTTCCCAGATTTAAAGGATAATTCATGGATAGGTCCCTTTCAGGGACTAAAAAAAAACTAAATAATTTATGGATAGGTCCCTCTCAGGGACTAAAAAGGAACTATCATTTAAATCTGGGGATTAAAACCCAAATACGAAGAAGTGAGGGATTGATCACTAAATATGATGGTTTGTGGGGACTTAAAAATAAAAAACCCTAAAAGATAACTCATACCTTGGTCTGTTGTTAACCTTCCCTTTTATAGGGATCATAGGCTAGATAGCCGTTGTCACTGGCCTCATATATGTTATAACATCTCTCCCTTAATGGCTGCTTAGTGGAAAAATTCTGTGGTAACCTCCTTTATTATGTTGAATGTACCCTTAATTATCCACATTTTATGAGTAATGGGCTTCATTATTCACCTTGCAGTTACTGATGTTATGGATGTTTGACCGTTTCTGAGCTCGCGGTCTTGGTATGCACGGAGTCCTGTTCCGTGTGTGTACCCCGTCGTTCGTCCACGAGGTGCGAGACCGTCTGACCAGACCTGATTCAATTTGGTCGAGTCTTACTTGCTTGGGATGACATTCGACAAGACCTGGCTCATCTCGATGAGAGGCCGGTCTGGTCGTGTCTCACCTGATCGGGAGTGCCTGCTCGTAGCTTTGCTATTTTATCATGGCCAAACTAGGTCACGGGTTATCAGATGCGACGATTTACGTTCGAGTAACTCTAGACACGTATCACCTGCTTATTGGGTGCAGATTTTTCCCTCTACGCTTCCCTTCTTCCATTTTGCAAATCTAGGTAAGATGCAAGAACTTCCTCATTGAGCTGGGGCTCATAGTTCTCAGTTCAAAAAGTTGGGATTCCAAGTTCTGCTGGGATGATCGCCTCTACCTCGAAGCTAGGGAGAACGGGGTCTCGCTCGTAGACCTTCGTGCTGTAGTGCGATATGCCCACAATACGGAAGATAGACCGTCTACCCAGTTGCCTTTAGCTTTGTCGATGAGCTTTTTTATCTCGTCAAAGATTGTGCGGTTGGTGATTTCGGCCTAACCATTTCCTTGGGGATAATGGGAAGAAGAGAAAAAATGCTTTATTCCCAACTCCTCATCATGGCATTGTCAAACTGCATCCTAGTGTCAGAGACTATAGTATTCGGTATTTCGAACCAACATGCAATCTCTTTCCAAATGAAAGCTTTCACTTCGATATCTCTGATTCTCGCTAGGGGCACGGCTTCCACTCATTTGGTGAATTAGTCGGTGGTGACCAGGAGGAAGCGCTTTTAAGCTAGCGCCATGGGCATGGGACCCACTATATCGAATCCAATTGAGTGATCGGTCAGGGATTGTGAAGTGAATTCAGTTCCCCAGTGGGTTGGTGAATCAATGGAGCAAATCGTTGGCATTTGTCTCACTTCTTGACCAGGTCAAGTGAATCCTTCACGAGAGTGGGCCAAAAATACCCTGCTGTTAATACGCGAAGAACTAGTAATCTTGAAGCCATGTGGCTCCCGCATATGTCGGAATGCTTCAGCGAGGATCTCTTTGGGTTCTTCAGGCGTCACACATCGTAAGCATGGTCCTTTGAAACTCTTCTTGTAAAGAGAACCTTGATCAGACATCCAGAACCGCGATGCTTAATTCTTAACCTTCTGGCTTCTTCCTTATCCTATGACAGGATGTCGTCCTTAAGGTAGGCCAAAATGGGATCCATCTAGGTCGCTGTTTGGGGTCTCGAGGTGATCGCCATAACTTGCTCAAGGCAAACGATGTTAGGTTCTTCCAAGAACTCGACTTGAATTTCCTGGGATGGTTCTCATTCTAGTGTGCTCACCAAGTTTGCTAAAGCGTTGGCTTGAGTATTTTGCTCACGATCGATTGACTGAATCTTCCAATCACCGATATGTGCAAGCTGAGTACGTGCATAGCTCTTGTATGTGGCCATTCATTTGTCTTTGGATTGGTAATCGCCGGTGCTTTGGAACACCACGATTTGAGAATCGTCGAAGATCTCAAGCTTTCTTACCACCAGATCGACCGCAAACTCCAACCCAACGATCGTGGCCTTGCACTCAGCCTCATTATTAGAAGCCAAGAATTTGAATTTGATCACATGCTCCAATAGAACTCCATCTTCACTTTGCAAGACAAGTCCCGATCCTGACCCTTTCTGGTTGGACGCTCCATCGACATGAAGCATCTAACAAACCGGCTTGAGGTTGGAAACTGTGCAGATCTGCTGCTTAGCCAGTGTGAAATCGGCGATAATATCTGTAATATCCCGAACCCACTTGTTCAGTTTTTGTTAATATTTACATGTTTGGATTGCAGGATAGGATAATTTTATGTTATTGAGCTTTTGGTCCTGATTATTTTTGAAGCCTTGCGTTTGGTTGCATTTTCAGAAAGCATCTTCGAGGCATATTTGGAATTCGTGCTAAACATATGAAGTCTTCATTTTTTAGTTATCTCTCATATAAAATAGTTGGTGTCATTTGGAGCTGTATTAGAAAAGTTATGGCTGTTTTACCATTTCTACCCTTAGAAGAAGAAATTGCAAGGTCTTCTGTTCGTCGTTATTTTTAATATAGTTGGAGGCTTCTTTTGATCTTGACCTAAACATAGAAGTTGTAGGTATTTTCGTTACCTTTCCAATAGAAGTTGTATCATCTGAAGTGGAGTCTCCTACAACAAAATATAGCGGTTTGAGTCGAGGCTGCGCAAGTTAATAAGGAATGGTACTTTGGTAATTTTAGCAGATTTATCAATTCCATTTAAATGATAGGTGAAGTCGGTGGAGGTGTTTATTTGGTGAGTGCGTGCGTGCCGAGACTCATTTTCATGGGGAAGATCAAGAAAAATTAGGAAAAAATTAGAAAAAGCTTTGTAGAGTATTTTCGTGCTGTACTGGGTAAGGATTTTTGTTCTTGTCATTGTTATTTTTTGTCTAGGGTTGTTCTATTTTAGTTTTGAATCAAAATTGTGATTTGGGATGAAATATGAATTTTTTTTTAGGACTGGGTAAATAAGAATTGGAGAGTTATTTTGATTGCGTTAACTTAGGGTTTGTATTTAGGACATCGGATTTGATTTGGGTGAAACTGAGAATTGATTATTGGGATTATATGTTAGTATCTGATTGAGATTATATTTTTATTAGTGGATTTTCTCTTTGCCTGTTTTAAGAGCTGGAATAGGATGAGTCCAGTTTGAGATTGTGAATTGCAAGGTAAGAGACCCTATTGCTATTTGTTTGTTCCATTCCATTCCACGCTCTATTGTTGTTGTCTCTGTTTGGTTTGCTCTTTGAGTTATTTGAGATTCTGTAATTGATCGAGATTCTGAACATTCATATCATTGATCAATTTATTTTGAGATTCCAGGGTGTTCCTTATTTTGTGACCAATTTTATATAGTCCATTATTAATTCTCGTGAACTCATAATTGACTTGTTAATATTGTGAGCCTTCCTTGATATTATTCTTTACATCCTAGTGATTTGTTGGCATCCTATGATCAGCGTGGTTGTGCTGTCCGACCATGGAGCTTTGTGATTTACTTGATATCGCTGCTTCTTATATTACCTTTTTGCTTGCTTGGAGTTGGATGACCATAGACCTTATATTTGGGTTGAGGATTAGCTCCCCATGAGCGCGCATGAGTACGTACGGGTCCTGTAGGGGGGCAGGTTAATACCCTACCGTGCCTGGACGGCGGGGGGCCAGGTAGCGTTTTTCGCGGTGGACGTTCGAGGGCCACGCGCAAGGTTTGTATGTTGTGGACATCTCGGACGGTGGGGGGCCGAGAATCGAGATGGGGTCATGTAGATGGTCAATCCTGCGCTCTGGACATTCAGGGGCCAGAGTTGCGATTCCTTATCATTTAGATTGGGGTGATTCAGCTAAATTGTGATTTCAAGGTATCTGTTCTTAGTCCATTGGTGATGCACCTTGATGTTATTCGTTGGCCTTATCGATTGTGATGTGTTATTCTGAGCTATTCATTCCTCTTGATGGGTGAGTTTATCAGCAATGTTATTTATTTTCTCTGCTGATAATCATACAGTTGTTTCATTTGGTATTGATTATTTGGCCTCATGTTTATTGAGATGTTTGAGCTAGTATTTCATTCTATTTGAGCTTCACCTTTGAGTCATTATTCGTGGAATGTCTGGTTCGCTCATTCTATTCTATTTTCCTATTTTTGCAGAGTAGAGGCGGGGGTTCCTGGGCGTTGACTTTGTCTTCTTTTGGGGGTCACGTCCAGTTGGTGATAGGTATATATATATAGATGTGGATATTGTTGATGTTTTGGATCTGTATATGATTATTTTGGTAGAGGCTGGTCTAGTGAACCATGCCTATGTTAAAATGCTCTGTATATATGGATGACTATAGATGAGCTGTGTTAGATGCTCTGTTGACTGCTTAAACTTTCCTGGGTGAGTTTATATAGGTGATTATATATTTCTTGATGATTATATGTTATCCCAGGGTTGTTACCAGATGAGTTTATATAGGGTGGTTATTTCGATGTTTTTTTTTTTTATATAAAAGAAATGGTGAGTTTTGAGGCACGTGACGTGCTTGTGCAGGTGTTTTTGGGCACGGGCCGTCACAATATCGGCTAGGATGGCCTTTGATCGTGTTTTTGGGCTGATAGTGGATGTTGAAAGCCAATAATTCTACTGTTCACTTTAACAATCGTCCAGCAATGTCCACCTTTCATAATACTGCTTTCAGTGGCAAGTCGATAATCACATGGTACGTGTGGGCTTGAAAATAGTGGCATAATTTACAAACATAAATAAATAGAGCAAATGTGATTTTTCAATAAGAGAGTACCTGGTTCCTACCCCATTGAGCGCCTTGCTTGCATAGTATATTGCTCTTTGCCCCTGTCCTGATCCTTTAACAGCGCCGAATTGACTACATGTTCAGAAGCTGCGATGTAGAGAAACATGACATCACCGGGTAGTGGACGCACCAAACGAGGAGGCATGCTGAGTTAATTTTTGATTTCTTCGAACTCCTAACAATTTTGAGTCCACTCGAACTTCTGAGCTTTACTCAATAACTGAAAGAATGGTTGGCAGTGATCTATAACTTTAGAAATGAACCGATTGAGTGCGGTTAGTCTTCCAGTTAGCTTTTGAACCTCGATTTTTGGGGCCTCCATCTCCAAGATCGCTTTGATCTGGTCTGGATTTGCCTCGATTCCTCGTTGCGTTATTAAGTAACCCAGAAACTTGCCCAAAGTGACACCAAAGGAACACTTCGACGCATTAAGTTTAAGGTGATATTTACACAACACAGCGAAGACATCTTCAAGATGTGACAAATGATCATTTCAATGCTCACTTTTGACCATCATGTCGTTGATGATATATCCACTGTCTTACTGAGCTGGTGATGGAAGATCATGGCCACCAACCTTTGGTAAGTTGCTCCAGCATTCTTTAACTCGAACGACATCACTTTGTAACAGTATATGCACGTGGGGGTTATGAAAGCTGTCTACTCTTGATCAGGTTGGTACATCGAGATTTGATGATATCCCGAATAGGCATCCATGAAGCTCATTAGCTCGTTACCTGACGATGAATCCACCAACTGTTTGATCTTTGGGATGGGAAAGTTGTCCTTGGGGCTTGCACTGTTCAAATCAGTGAAGTCTATGCATACTCGTCATTTTTTTGTTCTTCTTGGGGACCACCATTGTGTTGGCCAGCTAGTCAGGATGGTGCACCTAGGGGATGAAATCGACTACCAACAGTATGTTCACCTCGTTCTGCACAGCTTCTGCATGTATGGGAGTCGTCCATTGTTGCTTTTGACTTATTAGGCGGATTGTAGGCGAGATAAAAAGATGGTGATTAGCTACCTCATGATCGATCCTTGGCATGTCATGTAGCTTCCCAGTGAACACATCTTTGTTTCTACTGAGGAGGCTAAGGATTGACTCCATTTCCTCAGCAAACAACAAGCTTCTGATGAGAAAAAACTTCTTGGGATCATGGGGGTCTATCAGGGTCTTCAAGCAGCCTATCTTCAAGACCGGGTCGATTTTCATCGGCCTTGACCTGGTCCTCAAGTAGTTGCTACCTATTGGGTGGATCTCCCCTTCTTCGAGCAACTCCTTGGGAGGGGCAGCTTTGCTTGTTAGTGCTGCCATATAACAGCGTCTTGCTGCAACCTGATGGCCTTTGATTTCCATTATCGCTTTTGCAGTAGGAAAATGGAGTTGCTGGTGATAGGTCGAAGGAATCGCCTTCATTGTGGCAAGCCGAGTGTGTCCGATGACAACACGTTTGAGTTTTCTGTTTAATTAAAAAGTAAAATCACCTTTTAATCATGTTACTAAACGGCCCGCTATTTATGTGATTTATTTATAAGAAATATACATGTTTGGTCAGTAGATTATTTTCTGGAGAATAGCTAGGCAAGCTATTAATATCACCACAGAGTTATCATGTTAATCTTATGGCACAAATGAGTCTGGCACATAATTTTCCCATTTTGGGTTGTGAGATATTTGTTATGCTTGTCTGGTTTCAATAAATTAATCTTCTACACATTTTTGTTGTAGGGATCTGGAAAAACTTCATTAATTAAATTTATTGGTAAACATCTGGAAAAACATGAAGAAATTCTAGCACACATGTATGGGATTTACCATTTACCAACACGAACTGGTAACTTGAGGCTACCAGCATGGACCACCTGAGTGCCATTGAGCGCGACCAAGGGATCTTTGGTCAGGGATAGGTCGGTCGCTTTCAACCTATCCGAAGGAAGGGTTGCATGAAGAGAATATCAACCGAGCCCCCGTTGTCAACCGAGATCCTCTTTACGTGGAAATTCGAAATGCGTAAAGTGATAACTAGCGCATCCGAATGAGGCGCCTGGACTCCCTCCAGGTCATCATCGGAGAAGGAAATCGGAGAAGGAGATTACCCCCTTGCCATCGTTCCTCGCCTTCTTCGTGACCAGTTTCGACTCCTAATCCATCTGCATCATCTTGAAGGAGAAGTTCATCTTCTTCAAAGCCCTACGGACAATTTTTGGATTGGTGAAGTAGGGTTCACCTCCAAAAATGGCGTTGATGATCCCTGTCGAAGTGTTGGGGTTGATGTTCGTTATATGCTGCTCTTTTGTGGTCAAAGCCTTATCGGTGGTGTCTGTGCGATGACATGTTCCTCCAAAAAATCTGAACGGTGCGGCATTTGTCAGTGGTGTGCCCAACGCTTTTCTAATAGTCGCAGCAAAGACTTTTATCTTCCCGCATTAGCTCAGGTCACCTGAAGAATTGTTGTCCTTAGATTTTGGGCAGCATTTGGGACGGTGGAATTTTAAAATAAGTCCCCGCCCCTCTCTCACTTCATTGGTAGAGGCGCCATGCTTCTTTTCTTTCTCGCCGCGCCGATCCTTAGGATGCAAATCGGACGGACGTTTTGCTGGTGCAGTAGTGGTGGCTGTCGTTGATGATGCTCTCGCTACTATAGATACCCCAATTTTGACCGTCCAAAGAAAATAAATTTACTTCAAGTAACATTTTTAAATGACCACTTTTGGATCAAATAGAAAACTACTTTAGGGAACTAGAGGAGAAAACAAAAATGAAAACCTGGCCCAACACTTAAAAAATTTAATAGCCAGAAATAGGTCGGCTACTCCAAAGTAGCTGCCCCTCCTCCGACGGCTAAATACAACTAGCCGCCCCTTAAACCGCCCCCCAACCGCTTCCCTAAGATGGGACATAAAGCAGCATTTAATGCTGATGATTGCGGCGGTTTGTTCCAATTAGCCTCCCCTTCTCTGATGGTTCAACCTCAGTAACCGCCTCAAGCCACCGCTTGTCAGAGATTAGAAGGTCATCATACTAGCGGCATCTCTTAACTAGCCACCCCTCCCTGGGCGGCTAATTAAAACTAGTCGACTCTGCCTGAACGGCTGAATAAGGGTAGTCGGCTCTCACCTGGACTCATCCTTAAAGCATACAGAAACTTTACTTAGGTGTGAAGTTATTTTGCCTCACTCTCTTGTCCAACCCATGCTATTATCCAATGGACCATTGAGTGCGTCTTTTTGCAATTATGGTTACTTAGCCACACCCTCTTACTCAACTCATTCTACTATCCAAGGGACACTCCTATGCATCTTTTCTACTATAAAAGGAGGGGTGGGGGTGAGAAAGAAGAGGTGGACAATTTCATTTTCAGAAGTGTGTGTTAGAGAGAGAGAGAGAGAGAGAGGGAGAGAGCCTTAGTTGAGAGAGAAGGAAACCCATTCTCCACCAAGATCCACTCTCCAAAAACCCCCCTCTAACCATTGTCCTAAACCTCTCTTAGCTCTAGCCAAACAAATCCAAATTCCTACCTAGGTGCTGCCCAAATCTAGAAGAAGAAACCACCAACACCACTTTCAATCCTCACTACCACCACCCTAACCAAGCGAAAACACTTCCCTACCTAGGTTCTGCCCAAATCCAGAAAATCAAGAACCAGGCCGTAGCTCAGAGAGGAGAACCCACCCAATTTCCCCGCGAAGCGATCAACAACAACACCCAAATTTTCCTGCTTTTTGAGAAAGCAGGTGACGATCAGAAACAAACCCCGTCTTTCTGAGAAGCTCTCGGGCGGCTCAGAAATGACTCTTCGGGCGGTGATCTGATTAGTTGCAAGACGGACCAGGACCAAGTTCGCAGAACCCCCAAGTTTTACATACCGACAGCCACGACCACCGTTTGCTTGAGGAGCCTGAATTCCTCTTTCATCTTAGCATACTTCTTAGCACGCCACATGAGGTCCCAGGGGTTAGAAGGAGTACGTTTAATAACCAATTCCTTAAGACCGTTTACGACAGGAAGGCCGTTTCTAAAGTCCATGATCGCATCGTCTTCATTGTAATCCTCCACTTCAAACTTCAAGAGACGAAAATAATCAACATATTGTCGGATCATTTCACCCTACTGCATTTGAATCTTCATCAGATCTCCCAATTCCTTCTTCCTCCACCTGCTATAGATGAAATGTTAAGCAAACGTAGTATCAAGCTCTTCGAATGTGTGGATCGTGGCGGGTGGAAGCAGATGAAACCAAGTGAGTGCCACCCACTCTAGGCTGGAGGGGAAGAGACGGTACATCAGTCCGTCATACTGTTCATATAACGTCATCGAGTGTTTGAACGTCAAGATATGATCATACGGGTCCGAGGTGCCTTTGTAAAGCTTGAATTTAGGGTGAATGAACTTACGCGGAAGTTGTTCCTTGAGTACGGTATGCAAGGCGTGTTCAACCATCCCATGGTTCTGGGCGCCGTATCTCAGACCTCAGAGCATGATGAGGTATGACTTCAACTCCCTCAACCTATTGGTGAAATTGTGGATCGTCCTGGTGCCTATGTGATGCCTCACACTGGACGGATCGCTCATAATGAGGGTGGTGGTTATCTGGGTGCCTGTGCGAGGCCTCGCGTCAGACGAACTATTCCCGGTGGGGGAACGTCCGCGATTACGCTTGGTTGGTTCTCGTCGCGAGACTCGGGGCAATTTGGATTGCTGGTGTGAGCGGTGCACTCTTCTATTAGAGGAGGATGTGCTCCCATCCGAGCTGGGCGTTCCAACCCTTATAGCTGGTGGATCAGGCTGTGCAGTGGCTTGGGCCTGGATATTTTCACCAATTTACTGACGTTGATGTTGTTGCATGACATCAAATAATTGTTGCATTGATCCCTCGAGGAACTGCTACATCTATCCTTTCAGCTGTACAAAGAAATTTTCCTGAGATGTCTCCACTATTCAAATAAAATCCTGAGCTTGACTAGCTAGGGTTCTAGGCGAACCATCCTGAGCAGCCGCAGGGAGGTTGACCCTATTCTCTGGTGGGGAAGGTAGGCCATCCTTGGACACGCGGTTGCTAGAGTTGTCTAAAGACATGGAGTCACGACTTTTAGTTCGTGTGTCCCACAGATGGCACCAAACTGATGAGATATTTTTTCCCTTCAGTCAACTTAATTGGTCGGAGCTTCCCTCTTGAATCTGGACCTAGAAGAGCATGGGCCTTGCACTTAAAAGAGAAGAATCAAGGGGGACACTGGTGTGGTGCCAGCCAAGGGGACTCCGAAGAGATGTATTAGTAAGGGAATTCAAAGGTTTATGACTTGATTAAAAGATAACTCATATCTTAGTCTGCTGTTAACCTTCCCTTTTATAGGGTTGGCACTGACCTCATAGCAGTTGGAACAACTTTCCCTTAATGGCTGCTTAGTGGACGAATTCTGTGGTAACCGTCCTACTTTATTGTAGATGAACCTGCCCTTAATTACCCACGTTTTATGAGTAATGTGTCTTAATTATTCATCTTACAGTTACTAGCGTTATGGGTGTTTGACCATTTTCGAGGTCCTCCTCGCAGTCTTAGTCCGCACAGAGTCTTGCTCTGCCTGTACCCAGTCATTCATCTGCGAGGTGCGAGACCGTCCACCGGACCTGATTCAATCTGGTCGAGTTTCACTTGCTCGGGATGGCATTCACCCGCGAGGTGTAAGACCGTCCGACCAGACCTGGCTCATCTCAATGAGAGGCCAGTTTGGCCGTGTCTCACCTGATCAGGAGTGCCTACTCGTAGCTTTGCGATTTTGTCATCACCAAATTGAGTCGCAGGTTATCAAATGTGGTGATTTACTTTCGAGTAACTCTAGACACGTGTTACTTGTTGATTGGGTGCAAATTTTTTCTCTCCATAGTAACTATTCAATCTGATCCAACATAATCAACCAATATATATAACCAATTTGATAGGAAAAAATAAAATTATAAAATATTCTATTACCCGATCTTTATCTTAACAAACACATAAAATTCTAAATAGGATCAGAAATGAAAAAAATCTATATGTTCTCTGATTGTGACTCTCAGCATAATCTAACTGTTAGAGTGCTATTCAAATAACCAATTAACTTTGTGTAAATCCAAATATATTTTTTCAAAAGTTTTCAATGTGGAATAATTAGCATGTCATTATTTTATTTAACACCCAAAATTTGTGAAAAAAAATTTACTAAACAAATTTTTACATAGTTTGTTAATATTATTAATTTGTAATCTTATCTGTAAAATATGACAATTAGAGAAATATATTATATTTAAAACCATATATTTAGACAAATTTATTTTTGAAATTAAGGATTTATGAATTCAATCAGATAGATTTGATGAATATCGCAATTTATCCTTTAAATATACTGACATTTATTTTTTCATTCTTAATACAAAGATAATAAAAAATTAAGGGTAAGTTGAAAATAAAAATGTTACAAAGAAACAAAGTTGAAAACTTAACACTTCTGGTTGATATATAGATAGATGAATATATTTAGTTTTGAATTATTGAAATTTTATAATATTGATATGATTTTCTTAAATCTGATTTTAAACTCTTATCTTAAAATTTATTTATGATTTATCTAAATCTCATAAAAATATTAAATTTTTCATAAATATGATATATAAGTAATTACTAAATTTATGAGAGGGCAAAAACAAAAATAAAAAAGTTAGGTCACTTTCTTTAATAAGTAAATGATAGGTATGCCTGGTAAAAGAACCATCGGCCCACCTTTAATCAAAGAAGAAGAAAATATGTTATTGTAAGAATAAAATCTGATATAGTAACATATTTTGATATTATCTATTGGTGATTTTGTGCATTCAAAGATTTTTCTAACATTAAAAAATTAATTTTGATTTGTTCATTGGAAAAATTAATTTTAAATATTAATTTCAACTAGATTTTGATATAGTTTTAACTCTATTTTTAACCATGTCATTCTATCACTTATGAATGAGTGAATTATCTTTTTATTTTCTGTTTGGATTAAATTTTTGGTCAAATTTTAAGTTGATTGAATATTTTTTTTCTTTTTCAAATAAGAGACTGAAATATTGTCTGTATTAATGGATCTTAAAAAGCAACTACTTGTTTTGTCCTAATATAATTTGGATACACTAACAAAATTTATTATTCTAGTTTCAAAGAAGGACTAGAATATTTTTAATCTATCATAAAGGATAAAATGCAAATATATTCATACTAATTGAATGCATATTTTTTTTATGTTTTTAGTTTATAGTGAGAGTTTGTAATAGTGGAACACTTAACAATTTTATGCACTGTGTTGACGATGAGACGATTACAAATGGGGTTATAAAACTAATTTAATGTATAAGTGATCCTGCATCCAAAGAAGTTTTTAACAAAATTATTAAAATAGAAATAATATATATATATATATATATATATATATATATTAAATATATTTTTAATTTGAATGCAATCATTATTAAATATATATACTCAAACAAATTGAATGCAATCATTATTTTTAATTTTTATTTAATATGTACTTGCATAATTGATTATATACTAAATCGCATCTTCCTTTTTATTGATCCATCTCACGTCAAAAACTCAAATCCTTAACGTATATAATAGTTTTATTAGGTTAGATTTATATATACTGTGTTAAAAGTTATAGAAAAATATGCATAAAATTTATTCGAGTATATATTTTATTTTATTTTTGAAAAATACTCCTCAAAATTTATCCTTGATAAATGCTGTCACGTAGATGCAGTGAAAGAGGATACTACCAAATAATGTTGCAGTCAATGCAAATCTAAAAAGTCAATGAGAATATCTTAGTTAAGAAATGGTTACAATCACTGTAAATAATGCAAAAAGAGGTACATGAAGGAGGTTTTTTTTGTCTTTTTTTTTTTTAATTTAAATCTCTACTCACTTGATCATTAGGGTGTCGTTTGGATAGACATAAGCTATTATGTAGTTTACTACTATTTTAGGAATAAATTATTATACTGGTAGAATAAATGGTTTTTTTGTTTGTTTGTGTTTTTAATTATTCTTGTTAGAAAACGTAATGAAATTTTTGTTGTTTGATTGACCATGGATAAATTATGAATAAATTATTCTCACGATTGACCTCTTTGATTACTTGGATATTTTTTCTAATTAGACGACATTTTTTCACTCAAGTAGGTCTAGACTCCAGAATAAGATGTCCTGGATATTCAATTGTACATGTTCTTATTTATTTATTATTATTTTTTGAGTGCTGCTACACTCAGATTTTTTCTTAGTTTAAAACATAGACCTATATACTTCGTTACAGATTCAGTGAAACACATACCTCGTTAGATGATGTATATACCTCACTAAATTTTTTCTTACACTTATTAAAAATGGGTTCATTCAACTCAAAATGGAACGATATGTAATTTTTATCAAAGCATATATCTCATTAAATGATGTTTACTATTTTTAAAAAATGAAAACATATAAGGCCTGAGTTTTGACCGATGAATGTGACTAAGTGTATCATTTTCCTTATTTTTTTGGTAAATAGCCCATTGGGCCATCTACCCGTTCTGATTTAATTCGCCTAGCTTGGTTGAGGATGTCCCAGCCAGACATACAAAATTCTCTTCACCCATAAGTGCTCTAACTCGAACATGATTTAAATTCCATTTAATCAAGCAACAGAAAAAAAATTGAACATCAACCCACTTTTTATTTTTACAAACTGCATAATATTTTTCTGTTACAATTCAAGGCTTAGCATTATCAAACATAGACTCCACAAGTGAATGGTACAGTGAAGTAGTGGCTAGAAATTTCAAACTCAGCCTGATAACTTGTTTCTTTAAACAACTATTAGTACTACCAATTAATTTCCCATATATGTTTGTTTAAAGTTTATCACTCACTTCGGGACGATGATTCCGTTGATGTGATTGGCAACAAAGTGTCAGTAGTTGAAGAAGCCAAAGGCTCATGCACCACTGAACTGGAAGAGAAGACGATTGGTTTCCCCTCCAACTGCAGCATGATGCTCCCAAGAATCTCTGTCATGATTTTTTTGAATTCTGCTTCCTCGACGATCTTTCCCTCATCCGCATTCACCATCTTGAACACCTCGTTCACCACCGTATCCATCTGTGAAACGGACACCCAAAGATATCGGTTTTTTTTTTCTTTCCAAATCAGCAACACATCTATACTGTATCTGACATGAGTTCAAATACTTATTCTACATGTTCATACCAAGGAGAGGAACACGAATCTCTAACTAAAATGAATGGATTAATCAAGAGAGGGACCATATAAATGTAGTCCTTGAATCTCAAATAATTTCAAGATATTATTGGAAAAAACAAATACGGGAGGGCGACTCTCTGAAGTTTTCAAGCAAATTGAATTCCGGTAGCCGTTTGGAAATGGTTTTGAAGAAGATTTTTCAGTTAAAGTTGCTTTTCAAATCAGCCTTCGAAGGAAGTGTACTTTGTTAGATTTCTAAAAAGCTTTTTTCTTTTTGTCGTTTACATAAGTACGATTCTTACAAAAAGTCAGAATCTCCCAATGTTACCCAAACCCTTCAAACTATACCTCAATTTGACAAAAAAAAGTTCATGATAGTAATACTCATATGGAAAGTTTCGATAAATGCCAATAACTTGAACATTAGATTAATAAGTTGGCTCATGCAAGACTGAACCCCAAAATGCAACAATTTTGATGTTATGAATGAAACAAATGGGGTCGCCAGAAACAAGATCTACGCTGGATCCATTCTAATGAGCAGTTTGTGTTGGTGAATATTCAGTAACTACGTGGATATTTACACATGCAAGCATAAAGGGGAAATGCTGGATAGCAGCCTTGCCAAAAATCTTTGTATATACATCAAACTATGATTTGCATGTACATGGATGACTAACCAAGAATCCAAGATGGACTAGTACATCTACCAATATTACGTGCATAAAGATATTTCAATTATGTGAATTTGTGTGAAATAATCTTTGAGGCTTCTGCATATTATCACATGTATTTAGTTACCTGACTTAGTGAGCCAAACGGTGGTAACCCAGCTGATGGGGCCACCTCATCTAGAGCAACTCGGAGATATCCCCTGGGCGCTTTTTGACTGTCGATTTTGGGTAGGTGTCTCCATGAAGCATCCAAAACCTATTAAAGATAAATCATGTAATTTATACAATGCACAAAGGGAAAAATCATAAAATTCGATCAAGTCCTACCCCCAAACAATTAGGGGGCAAATGAACCACTTTGGAGCATCTCTAACACATGGAGAAAAAACATTTGTTGAATAGAATTAAGGCCGAATCATGAGTGATGCATGGACTTGTTCGAACTAAAACATGTTGATTAGTAATCTCTGTGACACTTAGAAATTATGAGGCCTTTTTCTCTTTAAGAACAATTGCAGGATGGCGAAACAAAATATGAAGTTAAAGATATTTTCTCAGTTCACTCAGGTGAGTGATTGTGTCAAGCTAGATAGTTGCAATGACCAAACTTCAACTAAGCAATTTTTACTTTTACCGAAGTAAACCTTTTCTCTTTAAGAACAATTGCAGGATGGTGAAACAAAATATGAAGTTAAAGATATTTTCTCGCTTCACTCAGGTGAGTGATTGTGTCAAGCTAGATTGTCGCAATGAGCAAACTTCAACTAAGCAATTTTTACTTTTACCGAAGTAACGTGATTGACTGACCTTTTCCAATTCAAATTTGTTCATCAGTAATCTCTTTATGCCGCTTCCATCGAAAGTGTTACCACTATGAGCAACTATGACAGGATGCTCTTTAAGGCGTAAAATGATGTTTTCCACAACTTTCCTGAATTCGCTTAAGAATATATCCTGAGAAGCAGGTTGTTCGTACTGATCATTTGCCACAGACTGCAAGGTTGGCTCCACGATGTTGTTCAAAACCTTCACAACACAGAATAAAGTCAGATCATTAAGACTATTAACAGAACTTAATAAATGTTGTCACAATGATACCCCATCAACAAGAAAATCAATAGTCTCAATGAACATTTGAAGGAAGAGTCATCATCAATTATGTTCCTCCAAGTAAAAGAAATTCTATGGTCGTAGAATGCATACATCATCAAACGAGAATCACAGCCTGACCAACGCCTGGAATTTGGTTTAATGACTCTTTCTGATACAATTAGCATCTTTAAGAGCATTTGATTCATTTTTCTACTATAATTAAATTTCTTATCACTCACTATCCTTAGAATATGTTTGATTTACAATAAAAATGGCCATCGCATGGGTGAAAATGCTCTCTGTACCATTTATTGATTACAGCCTAGCCCATGAAACATAAAGAAGCTTTTGTGTAGCTTCTTCTAAAACAAGTAAAACCTCGAATTAGCAGTACCAAATAACAAGAAACAAACCACGTCTTGGCAGGTTGGCAGAGGTATCCCTTAGGTTACAGTCTTAGTCTTGCTGATGGGAGAATTTAACTAGGGAAGATAAAAACACATAAAACAAAAAACTGATAATCTACCAAAAAAAAAGGAAATTATATAAAGCACTAATAATTACCCATGAATCATTTGAAGGCGGCATCCCATGCTCCACGGCGAGCTGCTCCAACGCCTTGATGATACAATGTTGAAGAGACATACCAGAGGACTCCATGCGGGAGAAGATGGAGATGGCCTCCAGCTCAAAACTCGACCCGTCAACAAATTCCCTGAGGTCCTCTCCATCAATCCTCAATATAACAATTGGATCCCTATTAAGCCCCGCCGCCATGCCCAACAAGATGTCGGACAACACTTCCTTGAACTCGGTCTTGCTCACTTGCTCTTGTTTCCCATGAGTGAACTCATTCAACACCTTCAAAAACAAATCACCAAACTCTTCTCAAAACTAATTGAATTTTCACACTTCCAAATCTCCAAATGACCAAATCAACCCAAATACTTGAAGAAAAAAAACAAATACATGGGCTGTTTTTATTTGCAAGATATATGAACTTCTTATCATAGTGAAAACTGGAACACCCACTAGTGTTAATCAATCAAAAACAATGTTGGGTTTTTAATTCTTTCAAAATTTGTCACTAATCACTATTTCTACCATGCCCATTAGGGGTGCAACTTGGGCAGGTCAGGTAGAGCTCAACACAAACCCAACCCAAAGTTGGAGAAAGCCACCCAACCCAATCCGACCTTCAAACCAGAAAAGCTCAACCATAACCCAACCCACCAGGTTTGACGGGTTTGAATTTAAAAATGTCATTTTAAACAATTACAACTTTGCAAGAATCAATGCTCAAGAAAGATGAATATGAGAAACATTTTTATTTAGAGAATAAAAGATGAAACTCTATAAATGAGACTCTATGTAAAAATAAATAGTACAATTCAAATTATAAATTAAAACACGACTTAGAATATTTAAATTTACCCAAACCCTCAGCCCCAAACCCAACCCAAATCAGGTTTGGATTGCTCAGATTCAGGTTCAAGTTAAACCCAAACCCATCCAATTATCAGATTGGGTCATATTTAACCCGCCCCAAATTGCGCCTCTTGCCCCAGTATCAAAACAACCCAAGAACCCTCAACCCCACCAAACCCAAAATTCACCAAACAATCACAAAAGGTCTAATTTTGCCAAACAAAAAAAAAAAGAAAAAAAAAAGAAAAGGAGAGAACCACCCACCTCGTGATAGATATGATCAGAGTCAGGAGAAGACCCAGGCGCGGGTAGGCCAAGAGAAGCGCCGATAGCGGAGACGGCCGGCTTCAACTCCTTCACAGAGAGCTTGCCGTCTCTGTCCCTGTCGAGCTCACTGAACTTGTCGTCGACGAAGCTAGTGAAGGCCCTCTCATCCCCAACAAGTTCCCTTATATCCGACCCATCATAGACCGCCACCTTCTTCTTCTTCTTCTTTTCTTGAATGCCTCCCCCCATTCAATTAACTCTCCGTTTCACTTTTCACTTTGGCTTTTCTCCTCTGCTTTTGCTCTCCAAGTCTCTCGTGAGTTGTGACTCTTTATATACAGATATCTGCCACGGTTGGCCGTGCTTTTTGAATGATTTTGATTGAATAGGCTTTTATTGAAATTTAAGGGGAAAATTAATTTTGGATCCCTAGAAAAAATTCTCAAATTATTTTTGTCTCTCAAATATTTAGATTTATTTTTAGGTCTTCAGTCCCCATTTTATAATTTGTTGTGTCCTTCTATCAAAACACCATTAAGTCTATCGACTATCATTATATTTTCTATTTTTACTTCTCCTTCTTTACTATCGATATACATTGTTAACAAGTCTGTATACATTGTTAAATTATCTGTTTACACTATTAATATGTCTGTGTACATTGTTAAAAATGCAAAGACAAGGATAAAATTAGAAAAAAAAATAAAAAATAATCCTAAGAACCTAGAAATAATATCTCAACTAACTTTTAGGGACTTAAAATTAAGTTCTGATGTTCTAGGGACTTAACATTAATTTAGGAGTTTTCAGAGGACCTAGAAATAATTTCCTTTTTTTATTGGGATTTTTAGTTTTAAGTCCTCATAAACTATATGATTTAGTGATTGATCCCTCACTTCTTCATATTTCGGTTTAACTCCCCAGATTTAAAGGGTATGTTCCTTTTTAATCCCTCCCAGGGACCTATCTCTAAATTATTTGATTTTTTTTAGTTCCTGAGAGGGACTAAAAACAAACATACCCTTGAAATCTGGAGACTTAAATTAAAATAAGAAGAAGGAAGGGATCGATCGCTAAATCATATAGGTTACAGGGACTTAAAACTAAAAATCCATTTTTTTTTATTTTGATAAGGTTGTGAGGGTTCGTGAAGGGGAAAAAGCCACCGGCCACGATGAGATTGTGACACGTGGTGATGGTGGGCGGTTGTTATGGTCCCCACACATGAAAGTGACAGATTCCTCCTCGTGTGCTTTTCGTTTTTGGTTTATATTTTTTTTTTGGGGGGGGGGGGGGGGACCAATGTGAGATGAACATGTGGTGGACAAATGTCTTGGGACAATTATTTACGGGCTATAGAGACAATCTAGATTTTGTGAATGTAAATCGTGCTTGTTTTACAAGTCGCAATTGAATTGATGTTCTGTTCTCAGAATAGTCAACATGGTTGTTGTTACGTTTGCATTTACAAACAGTACTCCGACGCGGTCAAAATATAGTAACAATACATTTTTTTTCCTTTTCTTATGTCATTTTTTTTTATTTAAGAAAATAAAAATAACTGATAAGTTTCAGGCCCCTCATAAATCTCATGACATAGCATGGTTTGAATTATCAATTTTACCATAATTAATGGGACAATTATTATTGGTACTTGTAGAATCACGCGTGGAGGGGGCATTTAATCCTTTTTTTTTTCCTTTTTTAAATTTTAGTTTTTGAATCGTGCATTCATTTACATTGTAAAATTTGAGATTTTTTTTTGTTGATACCGTTTAGAATCGGATTTGGTCTTTATACGACTATCTAAGTTTTTTATCTGATCGAAAAATAACAATTGAATTCTTTTGGCTGCCATTTGAAATATCTACAGATTTAGGTGTGGTGTCTGTTTATTGTATATTTTTTCAATTATTTCAATTTTTTTTCAATTTTTTATGTTAATTATGTTTTTTTTTATGTGAAACGTGGTTTTGAACATGGCATATCAGTTGTTTAACATTTGAATGTTAGTTACATATTTATATCTTTTCTGGACTTCTATGCGGTTTTTTGTGATTTTGGCTATATGTTTTTGAATGTAACTAACTTATTACATGTTCTTACATACAAATGTAACTAACTTTAGACTAATATAATTGTGAAACAAAGTTTCATTTCAAAATATTAACGACTCTTAATATGATCTTAGTGGAATTATGAGTCATATTATTCTATTTTTAGTTTTTATATTTATTTGATTTTTAGTGATTACAACAGTACATTAGTTTTAATGATACTTTTTTGCATTTGAATGTAGAAAATACAATGGACTCGGTTACATTTTCTGCGGAAGGCAGTCCGTAGAAAAATTTCATTATTAAAGTTGAGCAGCAATGTGCAGAAGCAATTGCGCTAAGTGTTGGAATGACATTTGATACAGAAGAAGATGTGCGATTGTTTTATAACAATTTTGCTCGTAGTCAAGATTTTGGCATTGCAAAAATCCACAGGAAAAATCTACATGCACGTAACTCAAATAGTTAGTTACATTTGCTGTGCAGTTATTTTCAGTTAGTTACATTTTAAATATAGTTACCTTTTGCATAGCAGTAACATGAAAAAAAAAACTGAAAATACATATTAATTTAAAAAATGAATACAAAGAAATTTACATTAACATAACATAATTACTATGAAATGATGTTAGGTACTTTGTGCATATTAATAACAACAAAAAACATATAATGATAAATAAACATAAATTATGACATACATACATGATACATGCATAACTGAAGAAAGTTTAGATTCCTCTAATAGTTAGTTACATTTACTGAGCACTTATATATACCAGTATCTACTTACAATTAATTACATTTAAATATAGTTACATTGCGCATAGCAGTAACATTGAACAAACTGAAAATACAAATTACTTAAATTTGGTTACATTCATCTGATTGTCAATATATTTTATTGTAAACAAGAACAGAAATTGGATATACATTCCAGTCATCTGTAAAAAAAAAAGTCAGTTACTTTTTGTATCCATTCAAAAAAAAAAAAAAAAACTAGACAAAAAAAAAACAAAAACATCATATTCATGTAGTTATAAGATCTTGAAAAATAACAGAGAGGTTTTTTCAAATACCAAAAAAAGGTTTTGAAATGAGGGGTAATAAATCATTTCCATTTATAGAGCAGTGACAGTGACAATAAATCCTTTCCATTTATAATTGTCACGCCCCAGGGCGGCCGTCCCCGAGACGTGGCAATAATAAATATCAGCTATCAATACCTGAGGTCAATAAAGACTCCAACACCAACACACAAGGTGGCAAAGCAAGGATAATGATAACTGACTGAAAAGCGGAAGCATAATATATAAACAATGTCTGTAAACCAACAACATTATTACAGACTCGAATACACAATGTTATATATGTGTCACTTTTAACCTTCTGGTAACCATTGGACCATTCTGGCAGTTTTTCGATTTTTTTTCGTTTTTCGATCGAAACCGCTAAAATTTTGAGCTTTTAGCTATCACCATGAGATTTAGGGCTCCGATTAAAAATCTGACTGCATATTATGTGTCCTGGTGCCATTCCAAGCCGCTCACGAAAATTTTGTCGAATTCCGGTAACGTTTCAGAATTTCACAGTTCCGCGGTGTATCCGGGTTTTGACCGAGCGAGAAGTCATTGGGAGACTTTGACTTGGTCAATGTGGACCCTTGACTTGGTCAAATGATTTTGGATTTTTGTGTGGTTGGGTTGACTAGGGTCAAACCACACTTAAGCCTCCCTAAGCTAGCTTAAACCCTAATTAACCTAGCTTAGCCTAATCTAAATGAGGTTTGACTTTATTTAAGTGAAAGCTAAAAAGCTCATGCACTATTCATTGTCTTCTCCAAAAGTTTTTCTCTCTCCCCCTCTCTCTTTTTCAAGCTTTTGAGCCCCCTAGAGTCCTCAAACCCAAAAACCTAAATCATAGAAAGGCTAGATCGGGTCCCGATCTACGCCCCGGTGTTCTCGGATTCGAATTCCGAGAAGTTTGGCCCCTTCATCCCCCCTCTTTTCTCCCCTGATTTGGGCCATTTCGAGGGCCAAGGGAGATCCCGGCGTTGGAGGCCTTTGGGGAAAGGTTTCGGTGCGCGGAGAGCTACCGAACATCCTCTCCTTCCCTTGGTAAGCCCTTTTTCCTCTCTTTTCTTGCTTAGATGTATGTTAGGAGGATGGTTTTGGGGTTGGGAGGCGGTCGGTGGCTGTGGGTGGCCGTCGGAGGGCTGTGGGTGGTGGTCGGAGGCCATTGGTGGCCGGGGGTGGGAGTTGGGTGGTCGGGCTAGGGGGTTAGGCAGTCCGGGCAGGGTGGGCGGCTGTCCCGGGTGAGTTGGCAGCGGGCGCAGCAGGCAGGCGCACCAGGTGGCCGGGCGCGCGAGTGTGTGCGCGCAGGCGTGCGCGCGGCGTGCGCTCGGGTGGTGCTGCGGGCGTGCTGGGCGCGCTGGGTAGGGCTGATAGGGCTAGGCGTGATGGGTAGGATGGCTGGGCTGTGCGCGCTGGCAGGCCGGGCAGGCAGGCTGGGCGCGCAGGCGAGCAGGGCAGGCGGTGCTCGGGCATCAGGCGGGCAGTGCCCGGGCGGGCAGGCGAGCGGTGCTCGGGCCACTCGGCGATGCGCGCAGGCAGGCAGCGCGGGCAAGCAACGCGGGCAGGCTGGCAGGCGCGCTGGGCGCGTGTTGCCGGGCGTGCGCGTGGGCGCTGGGTGAGGGTCCCGGGTGCTGGGCGCTGAGCGCTGGGCGCTGGGTCGCGGGTGCTGGGCGCTCGGTGCAGGAGCGCGCGCGGGGCGCTGGGTAGAGGCGCAGATGTGCGCGCGGTGAGGAGAGCAGTGGGTGCGAGCAGGTGGTGCGCGCGGGGTGCACGCGGGGCGAGGCGCTGGGCGCGCGGGGCATGCAGTGTGCGCGCGGGCCAGCGCGGGGCGTGCGGTGTGTGCGCGGGTTGCTGCGCTGGGGCGCAGTGGACGCGCGGTGCACCCGGGGAGCTTGGCGGCGTGTCCAGGCATGCGGGCAGGGGCTCGGCAGGGCGCCTGAGTGCGCGGGCTGAGGCGCGGCGGTGCATCCGGGGGCGGGTGGCCGTGCGGGTGGTTGCCGGGAGTGCGGGAGTGAGTCGGGGTGCTCGGGCTAACGTGCGTATGGGCCGTATGTACGTTTGCCCGAGTGTTGGGTACTTGTAGAATGTTTTTGTGTATTTTTGAGGTATTTGTGGATTTTACTCACCATATTAAATACCTGTCTTGCAGATCTTGACGGACGGTCGCGCGATGACCCAGATACCGGTGAGTGGGACGATCCAACCCAGTAGGGAGGCGTTACATGCACTTGGGCGTGTACCGTCCTCCCCTGGGCACCATAGTAAATATTAACCTGTTTAATATGAAAACTATGTAAGCATGATAATCTGTAGTATGCATGCCACCCTAGATTTGTATGCTAGGAACTTATACCCTTAGGACACGTATAAGAACCATGCACCCTGTTATCATGTTTCCATGTTAGGAAAGCCCTGACCGATGCATGTTCCTATTTAATTTAATTTATTTAAATAAAAATGCGAGCATGTGATTATTAGTTTGACTTAGTGAATATCATAGGGGAGGGGCCTCGCGAGGACAGCGGTGAGACCCGGGCTAGGGTACTCCGTGTTCCTTGTTTGGTTGTCGGGATGTCCTATATCGGGACCTCACGCTGCCCTCCCAAGGATTCTTTCCCCGTTAATATTCCAACCTTGTTATTATATGATATGTTCCCCGCATCTTGGTTATGCGCCCGGAGGAATTCTGAGGAATTTATGACATCAGTAGAGTCTCCCATTCTCTGGATTAAAGGGCCTTGCGAAGTCAGCGTTGAGACCCGGGCTAGGGTACTCCGTGTTCCTTGTTTGGTTGTCGGGGTATCCTATATCGGGACCTCAAGGTGCCCTCCCAAGGTTTCTTTTCTTTAGTTAAGGAATTCAGCGGATCCGAGTGGATCATATGCGATGGATAGGCTGTTCTGTTCCCTTCGTTGGATCCGTGTAGAGACTGCCCCAGCGTTAGAAAGGCCGTCCCTTCCGAGGGCTCCCATCAGTAGGCGCCTCCCGATATTTGTGACGGACTGTGCTGAAGTTGTGGGTGAAGGCTCCCATCAGTAGGCGCCTCCCGATATTTGTGACGGACTGTGCTGAAGTTGTGGGTGAAGGCCAAGCGGCCTACGGAGTGGAGGAGAGACTATCGGTGGACCAAGGGTGACCAACAGCCTAGTCAGTCCCAATATCCTATGTCACCCATAGAAGGGTGAGGGTGAGGGTGCGGTGGGTCAGCAATGGGGTGACCCACTGGTTGTGGAATTGGGGTCTAAGGATGATTATTAGATTAGTATGTCCCAATATCCTAAGTCACCTATTGAGGGGTGAGGGTGAGGGTGTGGTGGTTCGGTGATGTACGAACCACTGGATTTATGATGTTATGCCACTTTGAGGCTGGTTGTTGTTTAATTATGGTTAATATAGCTGTGATGCATGGGTTGTGCTGTTCACTGAGCGTGTGGCTCCCCTCGCATAATTATTATTCTCCAGTATTATCTGAGCCGGACTTGAAGGAGGAGCTCCCCGAGGGATTTCATCAGTAGCGGAGTAGCGCTACGTCCCGCGAGTACCAGAGGTTATCAGCACCCCTTTTTGATTGTATGTATTATATTCCGTGCTTGGGCACGCAGTTGTATTTCATTTGGATGTCTTTGTATATATTGGCTCTCACAGGACAGATGATTGTGTATCGAGTCTGTAGTATGTTTTATTTACAGATTCAGTCTTTCGCTTCCGCATTTGGTGTATATATCATGTCAGCCTCTTTGTTGTCTGTGTGTCATTCTAGTTGCTTGTTTATGGTATATTATTGACCTCCTGTGTAGATTCTGATATTATATATACACTTGCCGCGTGCCGGGGACGCCCGGGGCGTGACACACAATCACTGTCCTGTGAGAGCCAAGTCTAGACCAAAGAAAATACAACCTGTGCCACATGCACGATTTACAATACATACAATGACTCTAGGACTGCTGATAGCCTCGCACTCGCCACCCGCCGGAAGAACGCTCCACGCCCATAAGACCACGCCACAGGAAGCTCCAGCTCCACGCCCAACATTGCCCCTGAAAAGAAACAGTATGCGAGGGGTGAGCTACAAGCTCAGTGAGTGGCTGGAAATCAATCACCATACAACAGTTCAATACATAAACAATTCCCTTTCAAGGTAAACATGGGTGGAAACCCATGGATAACAGGGTCACGCGGCGGCGTGACCAACCTCACCCTCACCCTCACCCCCGGAGGGAGACTCTTGGGACTTTTGGGGAGAGACCATACCGTTGGTCGAGGAGACCCGGGATTACTGGTCCACACAACATTACTAGATCACCATCCTCACCCTCACCCTCACTCCCGGAGGGAGACTCTTGGGACTTTTGGGGAGAGACCATACCGTTGGTCGAGAAGACCCGGGATTACTAGTCTACGCAACACTATTGGATCATCTACATCGAGATAACTGCCCAACGATGTCTTTGAACATCGATACAAGACCGGACCCAACAACTATGGGAACGGACGAACAACGAATGGGTCACGAGGCGACGTGTCTTCACCTCATCCTCACCCTCACTCCCGGAGGGAGACTCTTGGGACTTTTGGAAGAGACTTAGACTGCTCTACACCCTTGGTCCACCGGTAGCCCTTTCCCCACGTAGCCTCTACCTGGTATACTCCCACGATCAGTACGCTTTCGAACGCATCGGTGGTACCTACGGATGGGAGCCCTCTGTCAGGACAGCTTTTCCAACGCCGGGGAGTTCCTACATCGGATCCAACGAAGGGGAGAACGATTCCACGCTCGCAATATCATTCGTTAGCCCTCTCCCGGGTAGCCTCTACCTGGTACACTCCCATGATAAGTACGCTCCCGAACGCATCGGTGGTACCTACGGATGGGAGCCCTCTGTCAGGACAGCTACAACCCGGCCCTCTTCAACACGGACGACATTGGGAGTAAACATTCCATGTTCGCAAAGCGAACCCAATGGAGAAACAACTACTCTCGATAATCACTTATCGAGATATCGAATACTATTCAGTCGACCCAGTCGACAACTTAAGGGTGGGTCTAGAGGTGGCCTTGTCCACGTCCACGGATGCGAGGAGGCATGTCAGCAACCTAAGATAAACTTTTAAAACAAGAGAACTCGGATGACAGTCCTACGACTCATCATCTATACGACTAGACTTAAGCTCTGGCTCTGATACCAACTTTTGTCACGCCCCAGGGTGGCCGTTCCCGAGACGCGGAAATATATATAGTATCAGTTATCAATACCTGAGGTCAACAAAGACTCCAACAACAACACACAAGGTGGCAAGGCAAAAATAAATGATAACTAACTGAAAAGTGAAAGAATAAGATATCAACAATGTCTGTAAACCAAAAACATTATTACAGACCCGAATACACAATCACTGTCCTGTGAGAGCCAAGTCTAGTCCAAATAAAATACAACCTGTGCCACATGCACGATTTACAATACATAAAATGACTCTAGGACTGCTGACAGCCTCTCACTCGCCACCTGCCGGACAGAACGCTCCACGCACATAAGACCACGCCATAGGGAAGCTCCAGCTCCACGCCCAACACTGCCCTTGAAAAGAAACAGTATGCGAGGGGTGAGCTACAAGCTCAGTGAGTGGCTGGAAACCAAACACTATTACAACAATTCAATACTAAAGCAATTTCCTTTCAAGGAAGAACATGGGTAGAAACCCAATGGATAACAAGGTCACGCGGCGGCGCGACCAACCTCACCCTCACTCCCGGAGGGAGACTCTTGGGACTCTTGGGGAGAGACCATACCGTTTGTCGAAGAGACGTGGAATTACTGGTCCACACAACACTACTGGATTATCTACATCGAGATAACTGCCCAACGATGTCTTTGAACATCGTTACATAACCGGACCCAACAACTATGGGAACGGACGAACCACGAATGGGTCACGCGGTGACGTGACTTCAACTCATCCTCACCCTAGCCCCTGGAGGGGTGACCCTAGGGACTTTTGGGATCATCCTTATGCTCTACACCCTTCGTCATCCGGTAGCCCTCTCCCGGGTAGCCTCTACCTGGTATACTCCCATGATCAGTACATCTGCCGAACGCATCGGTAGTACCTACAGGTGGGAGCCCTCTGTCAGGACAGCTTCAACGCGGATCCGAAGAAGGGGAGAACGATTCCACGCTCGCAATATCATCCGGTAGCCCTCTCCCGCGTAGCCTCTACCTGTCGGCCTTCCACGATCGGTACATCAGCCAGATGTGTACCGCGATACGCATCGGTAGCACCTACAAGTGGTGGCACCCAAACAGGACAGCTTCGACGCTGGGGTGTTTCGACACACGACGATGTCGGGAGGAAGCACCCCACGTTCGCAAAGCGAACCCTATGGAAAGTCAACTATGCTCGATAATCACATATCGACTATAACGAATACTCTTGGACTCCCACACGAGTGCATCGCTCAGACGCGAGGGGTTACCTCTGCTCTCACGCAGAAATAAGCCCAAGGCATATAACCCAACAGGCGGTTCATATACGCGCCTAGCACGGGTAGGCCTAACTTAATGCCAAAGCTACCGGTTTAACAAAACCGATACAACAAATGAATTCTCCTGAATTCCATTCAAGTGCATCACACGGATGCAGGGGCGATTACATCGCTCGCACACTAACTAATGAGGTACATCCCAACAGCGGGTCGTACCCACGCCTATTTCAGATAGGCTTAATTAGTTTTAACATGTGCATATATATAACAGGAGAATCATATCATAGCTATGTGCATGAACCATATGCACGATCATCTAATAATTGACTATTAGGGTATCCCCTAACATGGATTTACATCATAAACAACAAATCATACAACATGCATACAAGGTATGGCCCACTTAAACATGCATACAAGGCCATTAATCATATAAGCACACAAGGCATAACTTAAGCATGCGTTGGATATCACCAACTTAAAAGGGAAGGGTCAAGCGCGATCTCGCGCACTAACAGGTGCATGCCAATATTCCAAACAAACCTGAGTCGAGTAGGAAATTGCATCTACTTACTCAGTTCGTGCAGAGGGAGAGGGCGAGAGAGAGCTCATCATCTCTTGAAGTTGGTCATAGCTTTGCCCCATTCGCATGGGCGCAACAACTACACCACGCCCTCGAGTCTTATCGCAAGGGAATATTAGGCATGTGCTCGTTATTAACCCAGACTTAATCATGCTGGATATTTCAATTAATATGGTAGTATTACTCATAGGGACTACCTAAGGCATGCTTATTCTATACATTCATGAAAACCCACATCACACATGCCCATACATGAAGGGCGCATGCATACATAATAATTCACACATGAACATACATAGGCAAGTATATGGTAGAAAATGGGGGTTCTACACAATATACAAGCTATACTAACCTAGCATGCAAATACTTAGCATATTATGGGTTAGACATGACCATACTACTTATCTAATTAAGTAGTATAGTCAGGGTGCCCAACGGATGCGCGACGCATGACTACGTGCATCCAACGCTTCCCGAAGGGTTGGATCAAACCACTCACCGATACCCAGATCGCCGCGCGTCCTGTCTACGAGATCTGCAAAACACAACCAATGATCCACAATTAAAATATGGAACCTCCTATCACACATATAAGCCTACTTCATGAAGACCCTAACTCCTGATACTTCCATATTATCACACAAGACACATGCAAACAACTCCTTGACACACAACCGAGCAAAACTGCCAAACCTGCTACAACCAGCCCTACTAATTGATCTCCACAGCACCCAATACACATCCAAAAATTATGAAATAAATCATGCACATTCTCTGATATGCTGGGATCATAATCCATTAAGACATTAGAACCTAATTTTGCCTCTACAATCCCGAAATAAATTATTTCCATAAGCAGGTTAATTCCTACGCGAATCTGGACAGGCCATGCAAAACAGGTTCTAACTTACACCACAGATATCATAATGACCCCAAATTTCATATATAACAACTAGACACATAGATGATCATATCATATGAAGACATAATCCTAAAAATGTGCCTCTAAATACTAGATTCACTGAGATCTTTAAAATACAGAGTGCTGCCTGACAGACATGTTGTTTGTTAATTAGAACCTGACAATGCAATGAGTGTTTTCTCGACACACCCACGACCACCTCAACCACCACCACCACTACCACCACCTCATCAGCATCTCCTCAAGCCCTTCATGGCAGAAAACAGGGTGCAAAGGGGGCATGAGAAGGGGATAGAGAGAAGAGAAACAACAACAACAACAACACATACTCACCCTTTCTCACTCTTTCTTGTGCTTCTTCTTCATCTTTTCCTCCATTAACAACACACAAAAAAAAAAAAAAAAAAAACAGAGAGGGAGAGTGAGAGAGAGTGAGAGATTTCCACACAAAGGGTGCTTTAAATGGAATTAAAGTGAGTTGGTGTGAGAGGGGGGGGAGGGGGGGGGGGGGGGGGGGGGGGGGGGGGGGGGGGGGACAAGACCAAATCGTCCCTGACCAGAAATTCTGGACGGGCTTCACTAGAACAGCCATAACTTCCACGATATAGCTCTGAATTGCACAATTCAAAATCCTTTGAAACGCCAAGATGATTATCTACAACTTTCATGTTTGTGTCAAGATCAAATAATCCCTCCAGCTATTCCGAAATGAGAGCTAAACATTGAACAGGGCTGCTGTCAGAATTTTCTCATCCTCGGGGTATACTTGAAAAAATACCCATAACTTTTACTACATGAATCCAGTTGATCTAATTCTACTTTTGTATGAAAGCTAACTCAACACTGAACATCAAATGATAAAATCATATTTAAACCTCTTCATCTTGGATATTAATAAAATTAAATCCAAATACTAAATCAGAAATGCATAACTTCTAGGAGAAAAATTATGTAGCCAAATTTTCAATCAGAGCACTCCAACTCCTGCAGGTAGCTAAAAGCTAAAATTTTAGCGACTCCGATCGAAAAATAAGGCTCCAAATGACACAGGCATAACAAAATGAATTTCTTGGGAGGATGGGTTAGACTATTTATCCTAACCTATTAATTCTTCTAAATTATAAAAATTTAAATTAGATAAGGATATGATTTTATCATATTTAAATTTAATTTTTTTTATTAAAGAGTAAATCAGTAACAAAAATTGGATCTCTTTCTAATACATATATGTAGGAGACTAAATTAACCAAAAGGCCGAATAAGGGATAAGATCGTATAGATATAAGGATTAAGCAAGGATTAGACCATGACGATAAAAATAAGAATCTAGGATAAGAAAGCCCATGGGCCGGGATTCTCTCGAGGTCTGGTCAAGCCCGCCTTCCTCAATAGGTCAGGCAAAGGATTGCGCCCGACCAGTTCAAGTCGGAAAAAGGGTTATGTCCGACCAGGCTAGACCGGATAGAAGGCTATGCCCGACTACGTCAAGTCGGACATCCTTTATAAAATGATTGACCGAGAGCTTACATAACTAAAGAGCAAATATTGAACAATGCCTGACTTAAAGGATAGGTAAGGCCGACCAGGATACAGGTAGTAACAATTAACAGTGGGAATATTCCCTAACACTTGAAGAGGACAGGATGTCAGAAAAACGGTTATAGGGTAATGATCTCTAGGCGACACATGTCCGTAGATCCAGAGGCCACGTGGAGATTCCATATCAAGATATAACCACCCACAGAACCCATCTCGGCATGCCTCTCTTGGGTATAAAAGGGGGACTCCACTCCCCCTCTCGAGATACGCACGCATTCTCTAAAAAAACTTTAGTCTTCAAAAATTCTAAGTTTTTCTTCTTCCGAAGGAAGATAACTGACTTGAGCGTCAGAGGGGCGTTAGCCGGCATCACACTGGTGTGAGTTTCAGGTACCCGAAAGAAGAAGAAGAAGGACGGTAACGGCGACTAAAGTCGAAGGTCTACCCCGGGACGTCGAAGAGAAGGAGAGGTTCACCATCAACATCATCTCAAACATCCAACAAAAGCTCAGATCAGGGAGGATCCGGCACAGGAGGTTGAAGACCTGATCTCACCTCCCACAATATCAATAATAAAATATTTAAAAATTGGTTTAAATAAATAAATAAATAAATAAATTTATCTTTTGTTTTATTTGAAAAAAAATTTAAATTCTTCACATTTACTACAATTTCATGTTACATAGGCCTCCGACATTAAACATAAACAAAATATATATAAAACTAAAAACAAATAATCATGCACATATATAACTCTTATTTGATATAAATATAATGAACAAATCAAGCAAATTAAAATGACAGAAGGCATATAACTATTGTTGTATCTCTTATATCATTCTCTTTTCTTTTTTCACTCCGTTGCTTAAGAATTTTCACAAATAAACTCACAGTCACCGTGGATCCAGCATAACCAAATCTACAATCAAATCATCATCCAAATCAATAGGGATAACATACATATAAACATAGCCGATACATAAAAAAAACACAACATATCTATATATAAATAAAATAATTATCAGCGGTGGTTTCGGTGGCGGGGCGGGTGATTTCACGTCTGGAAACGGATGGACGACGGTGGTGGGAAAGCGGGATAGAAAACGAATGCGGATGGAAGGACGGGCATGGCAGAACGACGACCGTGAAGTGCGGTGCTACCGGTGCTTGCGAATGGGACACAGAAGCAACGCCTGCCGTGACCCGTTGCTCTGCTGGAAGTGCAAGGGGACAGGACACAGAGGGGCATCGTGTCCGAAGAATCTGGGGGCTGTAGGGGGCCGAAAGGTATCATCGGCGGGAACATCGTCGGACGCAGTGTTGCTCCCCGGGGATTTCAATGCGGTTCAGGAGACGGTCTTTCTTAAAGGGTGCACCTTAGCATCCTCGATGACTGGATCTCCTTCATTAGGGGACTTGAGGGAACCAATCGACAGATGGGGAGGGGCGGGGGCGGTAGACCGTGTTCGTCGGCTGGGCGAGCGAGTCTTCATCTTCCGATTGAGGAATCCACAGCTTCGAGCGGTGGCTCTTCGGCAGGGGGTATTATCATGGCCGGAAGGGCGGTTTCATCTTTCGGAATGGAAACCGCACTTCGGGACGATGGAGGGTTCACAACAAAGATGGCGTATGAAGCTTACGGGGCTTCCTTTCCATTGGTTGGACGCGGGGTGCCTGAGTTATATTGTGGGGAATTTTGGAGTAATGCAGGATTGCGAGTCGCATATTACATGGTTGTGGCCATTTATATACTTATCTGATAATGATGATTCAATGGAACATGACACAGCTCACTAGTTACGTGGTATAAATTTTGGTTTTTGACTTCATGGGAAAATTATAAGGTTTGAAGATCAAGGAAACTGGTGGTGCTGTCGTTCTGACCACCTAGTTTGTCCCAGAGTTGCTGTTTTGGTTTCGCATGAATAGGATTGCTTGTTTCCAGAGTTGTTTTAATTTAGTTCAATGGACAATGATATGTCTTATTGCTTGGATTATTGCTAGAAATGAACATCAATGTGGTTATATCTATTTGAATTATCTTTTGTAGTTTCTACATTGATGGTTTGTTTTTGTTTAAATGGTTTGGTTGTTTACCATATTTTGCTCTACATAATTGATTGTCTTCATGCATGAATGCAGCTTAACTTCTCATCATCTCTTGAATGAATATTGTTGCGGCGGGTTTTACTGTTAGGCAAGGTATTAGCACTCACATGTTTTTTTATTTTGTATATGTTACATGTATGATGTTGAGGATTCCAC